>JAQIUQ010006023.1:310000-688407 GCA_030378365.1 Hybognathus amarus | reverse complement strand
AATAAATACATTAAGTGACTTCTCTTGTTTTTGTACCCATCTCGGTATTTGCAAAGACCCTTTAGTAACACATAGAAATGGTAAGATACATCAAACTATTTTAAAATAAAATGACCAAATACCCTCATTTTTAGCACGTGTCATCAACATTAAATGACTAGATAAATACAGTTGTGTTTAACAGTTACTACATCTCGTGGCATTATAAAGTAATGGAACAAATATGTTTTCTTGCACAACCTATGAAAACGCAACATATAGACTGTAAAAATAGGTGACACTTCAACCATAAGAGCTACTTTTCAGGAAAATAGCTCTGAACTGTATGTACAGTAGTAACGTCAATCAACTTAGCATAGGCTTTGAACACCAAAACTAAATCAGATGCATCAGACGTTGTTTATCGCGGATAGTTTGTCCAAATTACGTTTTTTTTGGCAGTGGCATTTAGTTCATCCTGGTAGGTCCCTTCTCTTCTTTAAACATTCTCCATTTTCTTCCGTTCTCCTTCAAATTTGCCTCGTTTTAGCCAAACACCTACTATTATCCCGAAGGTAAACAAAGATCGTGCCTGTAAAGATGGTGCTCACGTCCCATAATGCAACACGGCGCTGACGTACCTCCGCATTCCCTATTGTAACATTTTACAATGAGGTTTCATTAGTGACAATTAGTTATCATGAACTTATAATGAACGGCACTTCTACAGCATTTATTAACCTTTGTTAATGTTAATTTCAACATTTACTAATACATTATTAAAATCAAAAGTTGTATTTGTTAACATTAATTAATGCACTGTGAAGTAACATGAACAAAGAATGATGTTGTTAACTGATGTTAACAAATAATGTATTGTTCATTTATTGATGATCAGTACTAACTAATGTTAAATGAAACCTTATTTTAGTGTTACCAGGAAATCTAATAAAATACGTTGCTTGAGACTGTTTTTGAACTATACTGACATCTAGTGGCTTGAGTTTGTCAAACAGGTAGTGGAAAAGGTTTTTGTGAAAAATCTCAAAATGATTTCAGAAAAAAAGTTGACTATTATGGATTTATCCTTTTTTTCCCCAAAATAGAGTTGCTTGCATGAATATGTATTGCTTTATGCAATGACGAATGGCTTGTTGTCCACATGCTGTCACGTAAATATGTGTTAGATTAGAAGTAGTGCATCAATCTTTTCTAAAATAATTATTTCTTATTTCCAAATTCTGAACTCCCTTAGTAGACCAGTCCAAAAAAAAGATAATGTCCAGTTGTTTGAATAAATGTTTTTTTTTTAAATTGAATAAAATAAAACGAAATCATATCCTTGTCTGTGTCATAGGAAGGTTTATGAATATCCAAATTTCCCCCAGTCCTCCACATGCTATTATGACCCAGCCAGAATGATTCAGTCACTACAGTACTGAAGACAGAAAAGCCTGTCAATATGACCTACAATAACATTTACAACAGGAAGTCTTGAATAATTTTATTCTGCCCTTTTGACAACTTTATGCTGGTACAATACTGCAAATTGAATGGAAATATTGTATTATTACGTGACTGACAGAAATATTTTGCCTTCCTGTGTCTAAATTCACAATGTGGATCTTTGTTTCCACTGTGAACGGAGTATGACAAGGACACATTGTCAGACGAGAGTGCCTGTGTGGGTGATGAGATAAGCCTTCACATAGTTTAACTTTAGCACAAGAAGAGTAAACAGTACATTCACAATGTGTACATATTCGAGAATATGTACAATTAAAATGACCTTTAAATGTATTTAATTGCAATTACAGGACATTTAAATGTACTGTTTAAATATGTATACATGTGGCTTTTGCCAAATACAGTATGTGCTGTGAACTCTGAATGTAGGGGAATTAGCTACTTTGAACTCTGAATGTAGGAGACTTTGCAAATATATATGTGATATTTGCAAATTATAATATATATATACACACACACATCTTTTGTCGGTGTGATACCTCAGTGGTTCTCACATCGCCTTTTATTAAAGAGGGTGTGTAGGCGGTATTAATAAAGAGGGTAGATTCACATTTCACAGCCCATACATTTGGCAGGGTATCGCCACCTATTGGTGTTTCCTATTGGCGAGTTACTCTAGGCGAAGGCGGGGACAATGCTATTCGGTCTTTCTGATTGGACAGTTTACATGCCCATCAAAAATCTTTAGACGTCAATCTGACAGCGGTACTGCAGGGAGCTGACAGGAGCCTCTCCCGCACAACACATTTTTTACGTATTTTTTCATTATGAAATTTTCTCTATTTTATTTCGCTTCCTCAAGACGCATATGAAGGCGCGGTTAAATGCAGTTCTCTGACTGAGGGGATTTCCTCTTAAAAGGTAAACCAGTTCATTTGTTTAAGGCTAAATGAAAAAGATGAAAATTATCCACCCTATGCTGTATGCACTGTTAGCTGTAGTATTTTAAGATAACGTAAAAAATAAACATACACAGCCTTTGTGTTAAACCGTTAAGGTGTAGAACGGCGGGGAATTAATATATAGCTCAAAATAGATTATTATAACGTGTTAGGTTGTTGCTTGCACCTGTAGACGTTGAATTCCGTCAAGACAATCTATTGTTGCGCTTCCGGCGTTCACGTTTCTTTTTCGAGATTTTACGAGACAGCTTGAGGGTGTGGAAAGGGTTGTCTGCCTTTTGGGATGCCATCATTTAAATTGTCCCACAGCTTCCCCCTTATTACGTCTTTTTTAACAGATTCGAAAATTAAAACTGAATTATTTTCCCAGATCTTGCCAGACATTATGATCGATGATTTCGTTTGGTCAGTTTCGTCCTCATTAATTAATGTGCACGAGGACGAGCTTACTCGCAGCGAGCTGACGTTACGTAAGCGGTGAGAAGAAACGCCCCGTTCATCACGTTACCTTAATTTTCAGGATGAACCCGTTTTTGCCACCAAAAAAGAAAGATCAGGGTTTGCCAACTATTCGGTAACGTTTTTGATAAAATAAAATTTGAATGATCCTGTCCTGATATTTATTTTTAACAGTATCAAGCATGGATCGTTTAGATTGTGGTTTGCATTCAAATAGAATGAAAATAACGTAGCAGCAAACCAATAAAAAGCATATGCCACGATCTTAAAAATATACCAATTAAAACGTTTTTAAAACACAAACCTTTAAAAATGTAAGGGTTCTTCAGGTACGTTTATGGTTGGCAACCAATATTGGTTGATTTTATATTAAAACTAACTGGGTTCATCTTATTTCTTTTTGTTAAAATTCACATTAAAATGTGTTGGTTATTGTGAGCCAAAGTTTTATATTGTGAGTCATTTACAATCTTTAATTTTGTTAAATTAAACAAAACAGAATATCAAATTAAATGTTTGCTATGTATTTGTCCTCAGCATGACAAATAATTTCCATTTCCTCAGAATGATATAAAATACATTATTTGAGCTGTACATTTTTCTGACTCATATGTGATGCATATATTCAAACTGTTGATTCACAAATTAAAGTGGTGAGAGTGTAAAAAAAAACATTGTATTTATATCTTTTCCCTTGTGAACTTATCCAAAAAATGTAAGGGTAATATTTAACTGTTTCATACTTTCCCCAAACAGATTTCACGTGTATACGGACGCTTAATTTTTCCTCACTATGGCGACGGTTGTGATGGAGCAGATTGGGCGGCTGTTCATCAATGCACAGCAACTTCGCCAGATCCCACGTTTCCTAGAGTCAGCTTTCCTGAAACTGCCTTGTACTGTGATGGTGAGCGATGTGCCGTGGGTTTTCCGCTGAGTCACACATATTCACGGGCTACCGCCGCCTGACCAGAACTGGCGGGACTACTTCCTCACTCTGTTTCAGAGGCATAATGAGTCTGTAAATGTGTGGACACACCTGCTGGCCTCCCTCATCATCCTAGTCAGAGTTTCAGGAGCTGTCTGAAACTGTGGATTTCCTGCTGAGACCCGCAAGCCCAGCCGATGTCCATCTTGCTCCTAGCCGCGTTCACCTACCTGGGCTGCAGTGCGCTGGCCCACCTACTCTCAGCCAAGTCTGAGCTCTCCCATTACACCTTTTATTTTTTGGACTATGTGGGCGTAGCTGTTTACCAGTATGGCAGCGCCCTGGCCCACTTCTCATTACGTTGTCGAAGAAGAATGGCACGCTCAAGTGCTGAAGCTTTGTTGCCAGCAGCAGCCTTCCTGGCTTGGTTGTCCTGTACGGGCTGCTGCTGCGACCGGCAAGTACGCAGGCCCAAGTTTGCCCAAGTTCGTTCACAAGCTATTCCAGGTGGTGCCCTCTGGGCCTAGCCTACTGTTTAGACATAAGTCCGTGTTCCCATCGCATCTATAAATGCTACAGCTCTCGAACAAGGCTGTGCTGACCAGGTGGTGGACTACCACTGCTATCAGATCCTCTTTTTCTGATTCAGCGCCTACTTCTTCTCGTACCCCCATCCTGCAGCTGGCTCTCGGGATGTTGCGACTTCATTCGGACAGGGCCACCAGATCTTCCACGTGTTCCTTGTGCTCTTGCACTCTAGTGCAGATTCGAAGCCGTGCGAATGGATTTCAGCGAGAGGAGACCTCTCTACGAGACGTCTTCATGGTGACTTGGCTCACGATGCAGTGGCTCTTTTATCTTCACAGCGTGTTGCAGCGCTCTCACTGCGTTCTATGTGCGCAAACGAGTGGAAGGCGTATCTAGAAGAAGAAGCAGGAGTAGACCTTGCTTGCACATGTAGGAGGGACTGCACTGGTCTACAACAACTGAAGCAACTAACAATAAAGGACCTTCCTTATTATTTTTCAGTTGATCCCATATTTGCTGTTAATGGTTTTGATTATGTGGCCGGCCAGTGCATTTTGAAGCAACTGCTTTCTGTTAACCAAACTGGTGACATGCTTTAAAACCGCATTACTCATTGAGAATGGCTCTAAAACAATGGATTGCTTGCTGGAAGGTGCTCAGTTCCTAAGCGCATCTGTTTGATGAGTGCCATTCCAACCTTATAAACCCAGTTTACGTGAGATCTGTGAGGGAATGTCAGCATTTTGCTGGCAGGTTAGTTTGCATACTGGATAGTTTATGTTGTCCATAACTGAACATGTTCATAACTTGCATTGTGCCTCTAAATCCAACCTAATTTTGGCGTAAGTGTGCTGGTCTTAATTATTTGTTACATGTCATCAACACATTTTCTAGATATATTATATTGCATTCAAAGTACACTTTCCTCCCTGCATTCCCAAATCAAACCTTGGCTTTGCCAATAACATTGGCTTTGCAAGTGCCACATACTACTGTCACAAGAATGCACACTGGAAATTAAAATGCGAGTAAAAAAAGTTCCCATGCCATTAGACCAGTGCAATTATCAAAATGTGGAGCTCAGATGAACCTAAGTCAGTTAAATGCACAGGTCTTTAAACCATTACAGAAATGTTACAAACTCCATCAGAAATATCTTAGTGAAAGATGACTGATTTTTAACCAGTTTCTCTTTAATTAATCAGATCAAATTCCGACCTCTACAGTGCTTTTTAGATTTTAAACAGCGATTCTCGATTTTGGCTTCACTTATTTCAATGCAAATCAGTGTCAAATTAACTTCTGACTTGCCTTACAGGTGCGTCTAACCCACCCAGTGCCATGTTAAGGTTAGTTTAGAAATACCTGTGAATTGCAATCGACTGGTTTTGCACTACCAGTGCACACTTTCCCTGCCTTTTAGATGTATAGCCAGTGGGCTAAGGGGGCTAAAATGCCAGATGCTATGAAAAAGACAGTAGGCAGGATGTGATGTTACTGGATTGAAGTATAGGGGTTGTAGCTCAGGGGTGAGTGCAAGCAATGTTGGACTATAGGGCAGTCGTGGCCTAATGGTCAGAGAGTCAGAAGGTAACCCGAAGGTTGTGGATTTGATTCTCAGATACCGGCAGGAAATGACCTGAGTTATGTGTGTGTGTGTCCATTACCTGCTGCTCCTAATGTGTCTTCACTAACTTGGATGGGTTAAATGCAGAGGATATATTCCAAATATGGGTTACCATTAGGGTTGGGTATCGTTTTGAATTTGAACGATTCTGATTCCGATTCCTTGTTTCGATTCCGGTTCCTAGCGATTCTCGATTCCGATTCTTTTTAAGAGGCAGGGTCAAAAAGTTTAGCTAACCTTGCTAACCAACGGTCTTTCTGAAGGAAATACTCCTTTCTGAAGGAAATACTCCTTCTGTCACAAATTTTGCATTTTGCCGAGATTTCGTTATTTTTAGAAAAGTGAAGCCACACTTTGGACCGCCGACGTAAGTTACTCAAGTTCAACTTGACGCGGTTATGCCAACACTTCCGGTAGACGCTTCTTTGTTGGTGTTGTTCAGCGGTTTCTTCTTCCGGTCGGCGGACTATGAATATCGAAACTAGGAATCGAAATTTTACTTTTGAACAATTTCGGGAAAAAGCGAAAAGTTAGTCCCTGTTCCAATCGGTTCTCGAATTCTTGATACCCAACCCTAGTTACAATACTTGGCCTTCACTTTATGTCACTCACTTGTATAGTCAAATTGAAGGATTTCAATGCAACAACTGGCTGATTATTAATTTGACACAAAAATTTAAAACTGTTGTATTTTATGATTCTCAAACTTATTAGAAAGTTGCTCAATGACACTTTTTTGCATAATGTTACAATAGACAGTTTACCCTAAAATGAAAATCCATAATTTACTCACACTAATATTGTTCTAAACCTGTATTCAATTTTGAAGAATCCTCCAACTGTTTTTTTTTTTTGTTCAAACAATGAAGGTCAATGGGGTCCAAATAACATTGGATTACATTGATTTTCATTGTTAATGATGGTAAAATATTTATTTTTGGGTGAACTTTAACAGCCAAAGAGGCTTTTGAGAAACAATGACACGTCCTTCAATTCTATGATGTCCTTTTGTCATGAAGATGCTCCTTTTGTACACAAGGGCTAAAACTACGGTATGGCCTTTACTTTCCTCATACCCTGATATGAATGCCTTTGTGTGTTCTGTGCATACATGGATTTTTCTATTAGAAGTTCCGCACTTTACTTACAAGAACAGTCCGAGCATCAGAACTAATAAGTGTAAAATGTGTATTCTAATGTGCCTGACTACATGCATGCTTCCTTGTGTGAGTATACATACAGGTGCTTGTTGTGTGTGTGTGTGCGTTTTTGAATGTATATGTATACCTATGTAAGATTGCTACTGATGAGAAAGGATATGAAGGCTCCATCTTAGTCTGAACCTGTCTGGCCTTTTAATGACCGTGAAATACATCTTGTGTATCTTCCCTTGATTCAGACCTTGTCCATAACACAGATCCATCAAAGTAGAAGGATAATCTACTTTCCCATTAAAGTGATCCATATTCACCTGAGATGAATATTGTGGTGTCACTAGACTGTTGCTGCATTTCCGGTCCCAGAAAAACAAATTGTTGCTGTGGTATGAGCCGTTTGAGATCAAAGTCATGAAACGGTGACCAGCATTTATTTTTTCAACCTGGAACACGTATGGCAGAAAAAGGGGCCATTCACACAGACCATGTTTTTGCAAGACGTGAGATAATGTAATACAAAAAGCAAGGTCTGGGGATGCTTTTTTAAAAAGTTAAACGTATTTTAACGCTACTTTTTAAAATAGCCCTGTCATGCACTGAGGCACTGCAAAATGCAAAGGTCAAAATGTGTCCCTCTAGTGCATGTTTAAATTGAACAATAATGGAAAAGCAGCAAAGTGAAAAGCAAACGTAAGTTGCAGGGTAGTGGAATGAAAAATTGTGTGAGATGCTGTAAAAGACGAAAAGTAATGGAAAAGTGCAGTGAAATGTGTTCTACGTGAGTAGTCCTTAAGGGTTGAAGTTGAACTTATTTTAACTTGAGCCCGAAGTTTTTAGAATACCAGGCTGTATCACACGTGAGAGACTGCAAAAGACGCGACTCGCACCAGTCAAACACGTCCGAAAAGGGAAAAGTAGCGCAGTGAAATTGAAAAAAGTATTCTGTGTGAACGGCCCCTAAGCCATTTTAACAGCACCAGCAGACAATGATGTCACAGATTGATGATGTTGTCGCAAGTCTGGAACTGATGACTAAGTGACTAACGCCAGTTGGCTCTAAATGGTGATTTACAAGGCAAATATCTCAGAAAATTATCACATGGTGGGTGCTTTATTTATTGAAAAACCATAATGATATAAATAAGAAATTATTTTAGAATATTAATTTTTACAGAAGATATTAAACAGAAAGAGAACATGTTGTTTTTACTGTTGTACCAGCCTGTGTTTAGGAACAAATGGACCCTCTGAAATCACAGAGTGAACAGGGAGGCTGCCAAGAGCTGATGTCTCTGAGGAAGACAACAGATGAGGTCATATCCTGGCACGACCGGGATTTGACCTAAAGCCTCAATTCCTGTAACGCTCAAGTGGAATTAAAAAAAAACTTGGTAAAAGATTTCTGCTAAACTGTGATATGTCTCTTTCTTAAATTCACCTTGAAGACACTAAAATAATCTGAATAGACTTTTCTATTTTAAACATGACCATGTAGAGTTTGTTTTAGTGATTGTGTTTCTTTTGTATTGCCCTAAAGTGGAGAGGAAGGACCACTCAGAAAGTTACTTTAGAAGCTCTTGATTTCGTTCAGCACTTGAATTCAGTTTTTGACTGTACTCGACGACGAGCCCTTGCACAGAGCTGAACTAACACTCAAGTTCTGCTGCAGTGCAGAATTGGAAAATAAAGACTGTGTTAAGTAAACCTAAACTATACCATTGTGTGTGGAAATGACTGTGTTGATGTACTATGGTATTTAAGTAAATAAACAAATGTGTCCTACCTTCCACTACATGTTATTGTGTTCTCTATGCAGAAAAGCCCTCTTTAATATAAAACATCGGATTGTATGCACACACTAACAAGTGAGTAACAATTGTCGTGAACAAAAAAGCTATTGTAATCCATTCAATCCACAGCTCACAGCTTCAAATGAAGTGATAAAACAACAATGCCAGATCACTTGGAGGGAAAGTTCACCCAAAAATATACAAATTCTCTCATTCACTTGGAATGACATGAGAGAGTAAAATGACAGAATGTTCACAATTTGAATATGAATTTGCATAAGTGAGCTGTTTGCAATCTAAATCTTGCAATCTTGTAAACTAGTCCAGCTGTCTAGAAGCTTATTCCAATAAATGTATGGATGCAATAAATCCATACTCTTCATAGTATGGCATGTATGCCAATTTTTTGATTTTATTTAGCTTATTTATTTGTTTAATAACAAAAAAAAAAATAGAGAAAAAGATTTTTTTCCCTGGGAATGTTTTGCCCTGTATTTCCGTCTTTTTCAGTAAAACTGCTGGAAATGATGTACGGCTTTTATTGCAAAATAAAACCTTAAAATAAATAAATGAATTAGTAAAATATGATACAACATATATACATAATCACTTGCCTGTTGAGGTAAATATAATGCTAGTGACAAGCTATGCTGTTTTATCTGACGTCTTTCCGCGGCTGAAACACTGACTAGCGATTATGAGCGATTATGATGCCTTTCAGTAAGTATACTGTATCTTTCAACATACCTTCAGGTGTCCATTCTGTAACTGACGATGATCGCGTTTACTTTGCGCTTAAAATGAGGAGCCTAGTAGGCCTATGAGCGCCAAAACGCCATTTATTGTTTGAATTTTGAGATTAAATAAACAGAATTTGAAAGATTACACCTTGCTTATTATCGAAAGTGCCATAACACGGAGCTTGTTATTTGGTGTTAATGGTGGTTAGGCTACAAAACTAAATTCGCTGTGTACTGTACACATAAAACATGAGGTCCATTATGCCGGGCTGGGCGGGGCTGGAATAGCAGGGGGCGGGGCGTGTTCGAGTATCGTGATTCGAATTGTGAGTTCTGTATCACGGCTTTTTCAGCTTCGGTTCGAATATCGTTACACCCTAATTATATATATACACTCACCGGCCACCTTATTAGGTATCCCATGCTAGTAACGGGTTCGAACCCCTTTTGCCTTCAGAACTGCCTCAATTTTTCGTGGCATAGATTCAACAAGGTGCTGGAAGCATTCCTCAGGGAGTTTGGTCCATATTGACATGATGGCATCACACAGTTGCCGCAGATTTGTCGGCTGCACATCCATGATGCGAATCTCCCGTTCCACCACATCCCAAAGATGCTCTATTGGATTGAGATCTGGTGACTGTGGAGGCCATTTGAGTACAGCGAACTCATTGTCATGTTCAAGAAACCAGTCTGAGATGATTCCAGCTTTATGACATGGCGCATTATCCTGCTGAAAGTAGCCATCAGAAGTTGGGTACATTGTGGTCATAAAGGGATGGACATGGTCAGCAACAATACTCAGGTAGGCTGTGGCGTTGCAACGATGCTCAATTGGTACCAAGGGGCCCAAAGAGTGCCAAGAAAATATTCCCCACACCATGACACCACCACCACCAGCCTGAACCGTTGATACAAGGCAGGATGGATCCATGCTTTCATGTTGTAGACGCCAAATTCTGACCCTACCATCCGAATGTCGCAGCAGAAATCGAGACTCATCAGACCAGGCAACGTTTTTCCAATCTTCTATTGTCCAATTTCGATGAGCTTGTGCAAATTGTAGCCTCAGTTTCCTGTTCTTAGCTGAAAGGAGTGGCACCCGGTGTGGTCTTCTGCTGCTGTAGCCCATCTGCCTCAAAGTTCGACGTACTGTGCGTTCAGAGATGCTCTTCTGCCCACCTTGGTTGTAACGGGTGGTTATTTGAGTCACTGTTGCCCTTCTATCAGCTCAAACCAGTCTGGCCATTCTCCTCTGACCTCTGGCATCAACAAGGCATTTCCGCCCACAGAACTGCCGCTCACTGGATGTTTTCTTTTCGGACCATTCTCTGTAAACCCTAGAGATGGTTGTGCGTGAAAATCCCAGTAGATTAGCAGTTTCTGAAATACTCAGACCAGCCCTTCTGGCACCAACAATCATGCCACGTTCAAAGTCACTCAAATCACCTTTCTTCCCCATACTGATGCTCGGTTTGAACTGCAGGAGATTGTCTTGACCATGTCTACATGCCTAAATGCACTGAGTTGCCGCCATGTGATTGGCTGCTTAGAAATTAAGTGTTAACGAGCAGTTGGACAGGTGTACCTAATAAAGTGGCCGGTGAGTGTGTATATATATATATATATATATATATATATATATATATATATATATATATATATATATATATATATATATATACTTTCTGAAATCCACCTTTTAAGTTTCATAATCATGTTGTCACTTATTTGAGATGATTTAAAATATGCACACAGTAAGAGAGATGGTAGCTCACCGTCGGAAGCAACACTATCTGGGGACTCTGGTCTGGGTGGTTCTGGAGATCATCAGTTTCGCTCTCATTCTGGCTGTCATCATCTGAGCCTGTGCCTTCACATAGAGCTAAAACAGAAATATGTGTTAAAAAATAATCCATGATTCAACATGCCACCTGACAACTATACATTTAGACTGTACATCAAGAAACATTTCATCGCTGGATAGATTTTTTTTTTGTGTTTGTTTATTGAAAGTGTGGTTTATGTCATCTGAATGTGTGGAATGCTTTTCAGAGAAGATAAGGCAAAATAATGGGTTAGCAATGTTTATCAGATGCTGTACTTCTGTGTTTTACCATGTTTAAAACTCAGCTTAAGACATATTTGTTTGATGAGGCCATTACTTTGCTTTGATTTTATGTATATATTAGTATTATTATTATTTCATTTTTATATTGTATTATATTTCTTTTTATTTACTGTGTTTCACCTAATCCATTTGTAATAGTGTTTTTTAAGGTGCTTTATAAATAAACTTTGATTTGATTTGATATTTTTGCCGGCTTTGGTCTTGTTTTGGATAATGAAATGTCGAAATGATTGAACTACAGTAGTTGTCATTATGCGTCAAGTATAGGCTATTTTTTTTTTTTACATTTCTATGAGACTTTTTTGTAAATGTGACGTGGATTCATTTTATTGCACAGGTGAATCTTGAATTTTATTAATGATGGGGAATGTAAGGCATTAGATCAGAGATGCATGTCATGAATCTTCAATCGGAAAGTACAGACAGAGGACAACACAGAGTTAAAATTTCTCATTCTGGAAGAACAACAAAACACAAGAGGAAGTAGAGGCAAACGTTTCTGAAGAAGGAATACTATTTGCACCATGTTCTCACTCATGACCTTACAAAAAAAGCTGTTGAAAGAACAGCTGAAAGTTGGGAGGACTGTTTCCTCAATCATTCAAGCATGTAGACAGAACAGGCATTTCAACAATGTGCACTGTACTCTAATAATGTATACTCACAGTAATGCTTCATTTTACAGTAGCATTTTTATACTTGGGCTACAGCAGCGTATTACACTTGCATTTTACAGTATAGTAAATACAATTTATATACTATATCACACATACACATATAGTATGCATATATATATATATATATATATATATATATATATATATATATATATATATATATATATATATATATATATATATATATATACACAGTACAATGTCATTGCGATACATATATCACAATGACTTTGTACTGTAATTTGTTGACAGACCAACGGTTAAAGCGTAACTGTAACCCTGTCCAGTCTCCCATATACATGTATAGGCCTATATGTGTCAAATTGTGCTGTTGAAATGTATGTCACACAGATAAAAGTGCAGTCTTGTGCACAGTCATTGTCATCAAAAAATAAATAAATAAATAAATAAATACTGACAGAGTAGGCTAAGCTGATATTGACAACGTGACGTAGAATTTGGACTCACAAGGACTTGTTATTCTGATGGCACTGATATTTATATTGACATAAATACTAGATAAACTAAGGATTTTGAGCGAGTTACAGGCTTTTGCTGGTAATCCATTATGTTGTGCTGTTTGTAGGCCTATAATTGTGCTGAGAAATGCACAGACTGGTTTCCACATCTTAAGGATGATTCAAGACTAAAGCGACTGAAGACAAACTGTAATGAGAAAATAAATCTGTAAAAGCACATCCACCCACCACAAGATGGCAGTGTATGTCCGAGCCAAAATTTAACAATAATGTTTCTGCAAAGTGAATGTTGCACAATCCTTTTCAGCTATTTAACACCATAACACCTCAAGTATTTTAATTCAAAATATTAATTGTCACCTGAAATATTAATTGTCAGGTGAGTTTTACCTGCTCGCCTTACTTTTTTAAACATGCACTTACATTTTTATTTGTTGTGTGTTTTTCTTTTCTTGTGGAAATGTTGGCTATGAGTCATCTTCCCATTAGACCTCTTTAGAAAAGTGAGAAGAGTGCAAGGCTTGACACACAACATTCAAGCTCTGATCACATTCATATAGGCTCCTTGTTCCCAACAAGGCGGGTTGGCGTTTTCCACCTGACTGCACCAAGTTTTGGTTTCACATTGCGATAATGCGAGCGCACTGAAAAACTTTACATGACATACTTGGGTCCTTTCGTCATTATCTATGTGGGCTGCATCTTGACATTAGCCTTGTTTGAGATGTGCCTTGCCTCGACCTGAAATGTAGTCCAGACAGAGTAGGCGGCTGCAGTGAGGGGAGGAGTGAAAAGACGGACAGATCTCTCTCTCGCAGTGTGTTAATCAGACACCTGTGACGGATATCGCGGGATTCACGCTCGTGCACAGTGTTGCTACTGGATGTAATTTAAGTTCTGTTGCTATATGAAAATAAATATAATGAACAAGACACCCAACCTAGGCTACTTGTTATTTAATTACATTCTAAATAATCGTGTTTATCAATCATTATGGGGTGTGTCTAACTCATTCCCTCTAGCGCCACCACCTGTCCAACATTTTCACTACTGTTTATGCTTATAACATTTGAACCATAAGGGCTAGAAACAACATTTTTCATGCTCTGAATGATATCCAATTTTCACAGGTCAGCCATTTTGGCTGTTGGAACATTTTGAATTATGTGCTAAAATGCTGTATTTTATGAACACATAAACAGATTGTCACGGAACTCAGTATGGGTCATCAGTACAATGCACTGAAGGAGCCTGAGAAGTTTTGAAACAACGCCACCTAGTGGTGAATTTTTTTCAACAATAGCTTATAATGCATATAACTCCGTGTGTGGTTTACTGATTTTTATAAAACGGGTAGTTCCGAATCCTTGATTCTGATTGCGTCAAGAGCTGTGCTTTATTCACGATAAAACACGGCTACGACCGCTTCACCCAACGGTTCTATTGATCGCTGCGCAACACTGCGGTTCTATGTTGTTTTTATTTGAGCTTTCATGCATTTTACACATTGGAACGTTGTTGCTGTTCACGCTCATGGACTATTTTTTCCAGCTGAAGGTAGGCTTTTTAGTGATTTTACTTCAAGAAATTTGCACTTATATTGTTTTTTTACTTTAATATTGTGTGGCAACTCGTTTTATAAAAGCAATAAGATACTTGAGGCAAGTGCTGTATCGTGAAAATAAGTAACAACGCCCTTCAGCTGTTACTTATTCACGATACAGCACAGCCTCTCGTACCTTATTGCTTACTCACTGGAGTTCCTGAAATCCTTGCCGAATCCAACGATACCACTCATGCTAGGTTTCACCTTACGGTTTGTGTAGCATTGTGATTTAGCGCTAAAAAGCATTTGCCAAAATCTTTGAAACCCTTGACAGACAAAACCACTGTCAGAAGTTTGGAAACATAGGTCGTTGGCAAAAATGACAATGCCCAAATGTGAAAATATTGATAGTAAGGGGTATTCAAATTCTAATCAAAGTCACAGTGTCTGGGAGTGTTGGGGAGTAGTCAACTACAAGTAGCAGAAGCTACTGAACCTAACTACATTTTTCAGCTTGGCAGTAGCTCAGTTACTTTTTAAACAGTGTAGCTTTTCCAGTAGCTAACTGCTTTTTGCAACAAGTAGCGGTGTAGCGTGAGCAAAAGCTACATTGCTACATTGCCGAGCCTGCGCAATCATGAGATGCAAGGATATCCTTCTTCTTGTTAGATTAAAAACTCATTTTTTGCCATTACCGCCACCTGTTGTTTAATTACTGCATCTTGTGGCTAACGGTTCACTGACGTACAGAAGTGGGTTGACACACCCATATTATGATTATATAGCAAGACGTGACGGCAGATTTGGAGGATGGAGAGACAGCTAACGTTAATTACCCACGGCCTCATTTGTCCAAGTTCAATCAGTATTTTTGAGAAATATTCTACATGCAATTTACGTCTGGATGTATATTTCGTTCTTGCAATGTTGTAGGCTATTTGTTGCAATTTTGACAAACAGTCTGAGATATTTGAGTGTTGTGTGTAATAAAACAATACTCTTTGAAATCGTAATTGCATTGCCTTGTTTTAAACACTAAATACTTTACTTAAAACATTCCTCAGACACTTATTCAGTTATTTATAATATACGTTGTTCAAAAAAAGCAAAAGTAGTTTCAATGTAGCTAGCTACTTTTTGATAGTAACTTGTAGCGTAGCTAACTACTAAACGGGTAGCTTGACTGTAGTTAAACTACTTTAACTTACGAGTAGCTTGTAGCTTGTCAAACTACAGTTTCAGAGTAGCTTCTCCAACACTGCGTGTCTGTCATTTTTTTGTTTCTTCACATATATGTCTATAACTCAGAAGTGAGATATTTCGCCAAAATTTACGCAGCGCCACACTCGGATAAATTTCTAACGCCATGCATCTCGCAAAACGCTTTCACACTGAACGAACCAAACCTTTGTCCAGTCCAGCCCGATCTCATGAAAGTTAGTATCTATGTCACGAATGTCATTTCTCATGGCATTTATATGCGAAAAACAGTTTTGCGTGTATATGGCACGCGACTTTGCGTACATATGATACTGCACTTTTGGCGTATAATATGCACGAACTCCCCACCCCCTCCCCCTAAACCTAACCCAGGGTTTTTCAGTGCGTACCATATACACTCGTATATGTGAGAAATTACACTCGTGGTATAGATACGCATCTTCATGAGACTGTGTTGTTCAGTCTGACCAAATTTTGTCCTTTTGATCGCGGTTTCACACCTGCAATTTTGATTCGGATCAAACTGAAAATCTGGACCAAACAAGGTAGGTGTAAAAGGGGCCTAAGAAAGCCCAAGTTTTGTACCATGTTGATCCACAGGTCCTCTAAAGACATGTGTGAGCTGCTTTCCCCAACATATGTCAAGTCTCTTCAGGTTTTGTTTTCTTCTATGCTTGGGGGATTAGCTCTGAAGAATTTATTGATTCGTGCTTTTGTGCTTTTCTCAGAAAGATAATGAAAAGGTGGGACACGATGGAAATTCAGCCACAACAAAGGGAGGAAGAAGCCTGAATCTAAGGCGAGAGGCAGGAAAGCCAGAGGAGAGGTGGCTGTCGCGGTGAAGGGCCATGCAATTTAATAACTTTGAACAAAGAGCTATAGCGTGATCTTTAATTACACCACACGATAGGAGACACAAGCCTCTTGATATTACCTCGCCAACTTTGATCCATATCATTGTCTGATGGACCAAATGGAACGTTTAGAAAAGGAGCTTTGAATGTGGAGATGGCCGAGGTTCCTTGGAAAGAGGCAGGAACGGAGAGGTAGGATGCTAACAGGACATTTCGAGATGAAAATTGATGGAGACAAGAGAGGAATTTATAGTTAGAAGACAGGAAGCAGGCGGCAAGGTGATTATGCCCATCTCGTCTGTCTGATTTAGAGCCCTCTAACCATATAATACAACAGAGAGAATTCATCAGTGCACAGACATAAGGCAGGAGACAATTTATACTTTAAGTTTCACTGATTTCCTCGAACGGATCTGCAGGAAAATGTGGCTTAGTGAACACACTCTAACTTCTATACGGCCCTCATATAGCATTACGGACATTTTCTTACTTTGTGAGTAAAAGGAAGTGATGACACATAGGCAAATACACAATGCGGTACCATGGCTACAAGTCTATTTTTTGTCAGCAGCCTTGGTCCAGTTGGCTAATCTGTAGGAGAACATGACAAAGGTGTAATTGCTCATACCTTTTACACTTGCATTATCTCTCTAGAAAGTCTATTAATGTAGCCATTTATACTGTTTTTCTGTCATTTTAAAAATAATGACTATAATGTGTGCACTTGTGTATGTGTTTTTGAATGCAGTGCTGTCAACACATCAATGTCTAAACTTATTATTCATCAACTTGTTATCCTCACTGGAATAGGTATTATGAACAGGTTTTTTTGTTTGTTCACATTTTTGTTAAAATATACCATCATTATATAGCTAGTGAACTATAATATTTGGTCCCCCAATCCAATCCATTGGATATTGAGTAATATTTATTGAGTTAAGTTATATTGAATATCTGCCCATACCAAGTAACAATCCGGAACTTGTATTTTCCTAGTAGTGCTTGATGCAAATTTTGAATAAAAGTTAAAGTTATTAAAATCAACCAAAGTATATAGGGCTCAAATGTAAAAGAGAGGCATCATTACAACAATATCCAATATAACAATTTCTACAGTCATTATAGGCCTATAAAACAATGTGGTCACAATTATAAATATGGGACAACTGTTATAAAGTTCTTGTATTTTATGCATGTACAATAAGGAGAATAACCAAAAGAAAATAAAATAGTGGAGATAAGGTTATATGGCAACACCATCTCAGATAGTCTGACGGCAGATAAAAATAAACAACCAACAAATGACTTTGGGTTCATTACAAAAGTGTGCATCAAATATGCTAAACACAGGAGGTACTTATTTTGAATAAGTAATTGCTGCTAAAAATGTTCTATATACAGGGTTCCTACAGGTTTCTTCAAGTTAAATTCAAGTCTTTTTAAGACCTTTTTAAGACCATTTATATAAAAATTAATACCTATTTCACGTCCCTACCAGCAAAGAAAAACAAAATCCTTCAACTAGTGTTCATTTATTTTTCAAATGTGGAATGGGTAAAAGATGATAAGTCAAGCAGGTAAAATAAAAACATTTCAGTAGGCCACAAGAAAGTTTGCCAAACAATGATAAGTTGTGTTTTAGCTACACACAGGCAGGACATGAGTTCTGACTGGATCGCTTCCCAGATCGACACTATCTAACATTTTCATCAAGTTTTTATTCATTGACGAAAATGTCAACAAATTTTCGTCATAGTTTTTGTCATTCAAAACTAGCGTCTCGTTTTCGTCAGTGAAAAAATGTTGTTGAGGAAAGGTTTTCATAATTATTTTCGTCAATGAAATTAACACTGACATACGGCACAATTTTTAAGACCCAGACATCAAAATTCAAGACTTTTTAAAGACTTTTTAAGGTATTATTTCCAAATTCATAAATTCAATTCTTTTAAGGCTTTTTAAGACCCATTAGAAACCCTGTATATAGTATGAATGTGTTTAGTATGAATGTAATCCAGACATTGCTTTAACTAAATGTATTTTTCCATGTTCTTTTCTGTAATGCACTTTCTGTAAAGCTGCTTTGAAACAATATGTATTGTGAAAAGCACTATACAAATAAACTTGAATTGAACTGAGGTTACTACACTCGCCATGATGTCATTATCATGTGACCTACCAGCATCAGTTATATTGCGTGAATTCATACTGCTACTGTAAGGTTAGTTTTTTTCTTCATCAGTTTTATTTTCTTCTTTGAATTTAAAGGGATAAGTTTTTTTCATTTTGTCATCACTCACCTCAAGTTGTTCCAAACCTGTATGAATTTCTATCTTCTGCAGAACACAAAAGATTTTTTAAAGAATTTGGCCACAGAGCTTTCCATACTATATATATAAACTATGAAAGTCAATGGGGACCGGGAACTGTTTCTGACATTCTTCAAAATACCTTCTATTGTGTTCCACCGAAGAAAGAAACTTATACAGGTTTCAGAACAACTTAAAGAGTGAGTAAATGATGACAGAATTTTCATATTTGGGTGAACAACTGGTATTACTTTAAATTCAAAGTAGTTTAAAAATATATACTATACTCATCGGTGCAGGTTTAGCTTTGACACCACTTAAAAAATAAACACAAGTTTGATCTTTTAGTGGGTTGAGCTGAATTTATTGTTTCATTTAATTTTTTACAGGGCAGAAAAGCCAACTCCTCAACAACATGATTCAGCCTGGCTGACTTCTGAACATCACTCCCACACTTTCTCTGTCATACCAGCTTTCCTGCCTCACATTGCTCGGATCCCTTCGGTAAGTTAATCAGGGATCTATAAGAAGAATAAGGAACCCGGAATCAGTCTATAATATTCTGAACTTGTCACGGTTAAGAACGATATTTTTGAGCCCTGAAGATGAAAGCCTTTTTCTGTCCACCACCAATCTGATGCAAGAATGGCATGTTAAAATGAAATGACACAATTCTGTCTCAGAAGGATTTCCAGATTTATAGAAATATTTTATTTTATAGGATTATTATTATTTTATTATGTTTTTGCAGCACTAAAAGCAAAGTGACGGCTAAGAATCGGCATTTCAGAATATTAAGCACTGGGCCTGACAAGCAGGCCTTTGTCTTCAGTAAAGGTTGAAAGAAAGAGGGGCGAGAAAACAACAGAAACTGAGTAAAAGAACAAACCGTTCTTTATAGAGCATAATAAATCTAAGAAAGATATGAAGTGTGAGACAGAGCCCGGCTCGTATCATGTGACATGCGCCTGAGGCTGGTGCTTAATCCACAGGAGTCAGGACATACAGCTATAATGATGATCTGTCAGAGGTCTTGAATGTTTTAGAGATCATCAGACTTGAGGCATAATTGGACAAACTTACATTACTGAGGAATTGAAAGACTTAATTGTACACATTCATTCACCATATGTAAAACCTGTGTGCGAACATTTTCAAGCAGAAATCATGATTAATCAATAACATGATGCACTTCCATTAGCGATAAAGAAACTAACAACTAACATTTGGTGTCAATTTTTTTTTGTGCAAAATATTAATACTTTTGGAGTAAGAACGCATTTAATTTATCAAAAGTGATAGCATGATATTAGTGAGGTTGCATAGGATATTGGCTGTTTATACTTATAAAGCACATATTAATGTATTATTCTGCATGACCATATTCTACCCAATGCCCAACTACCTTACCAACTATTAATAAGCAGTAATTAGAAGTTTATTGATGCAAAAATCAATAGATTGTTAATAGTGAGAATTGGACCCTAAGATAAAGTGTGACCAAAAATCCAATTCAATTGTAATCAAATACTGTTTTAAACTTTCTATTAAAAAAAAATTCTGAAAACGTGGAGGTTCATCGGTTCCACAAAAATATTAAGCTGTTTTCAACATTGATAAGAATAGGAAACATTTCTGGAGCAGACAATGATTTGTGAAGGATCATGTGGCACTGAAGACTGGAGTAATGGCTACAGAAAATTCAGCTTGTCCATCACAGGAATAAATATGTAATAATATTTCACAATACTGGTATTACTGTGTTTTTGATTAACCCTCAGGTGCTCTTCAGTCATTTCTGACCAAACAAATTTGTGTTTTGAAATTTAAAAAAATCACAGCTTCATTAGAATGTTAGCAAAACTTCGAGCAGGCTAAGTGGTCGTAAAAAAAATAGTCACACTTGTGCTCTTCGGTCAAAAATGACCGACCCATAGGAAATGAATGGGAAATTGAAAAAAAAAAAAAAAAAAAAAAAAATAAATATATATATATATATATATATATATATATATATATATATATATATTCTCTGAATTTTTGTATGTACAATCTACAAATCGGCCACAATTCTAAAAAAAAGTACACCGCAGAAAAGGGAGACACTCTACAACATCTAGAGTGCAAAACAGACACACCCACCAACACACACACACATACAAACACACTTTTATACACATACACACCAATACATTTTGATTACAAAAAGTATGTTTTGAATTTTCAAAAATCACAGCTTCATCGCAATGTTACGAAACTTGATGACTTTTATGGCATTATGTATGTGAACACACAAAAAAATTGAGGTCATGATCTGAGCATGCTAAGTGGTCTTAAAAAAATAGTCACACTTGTGGTCTTTGGTCAAAAATGACCGACCCATAGGAAATGAAAGGGAAATTGTGAAAAAATTAAAAAAAAAAAATGTGAATTTTTGTTTTTATTTGTCAATTTTTTTGTAAATAGTTTTTGAGATTGTTTCAACTATATTATATTATCATATTCAAATCCACCAACAACAACAAAATGTGTTCATAAACAGCTGGGAATTCACATGCCTCTCCATAGAGCTGTACATGCCATCTAGTGGTTACACCATGGTTCTACGTTTTTCTCTATACTGTAACAAGATGGAGCTAATTTTCTTCAAAATGTTTTCTGAAGGCCTAGACTGTATATTACACTAAAATACTGCATTAATATTTTTTGAAAAAAAAAATTATATATATATATATATATATAGATAAATATATATATATATTTCCATGGCATATATATATAAACAATAAATATTGCATAAATATTAATAAATTAAATTAAATTGACTCAAAATACTAAATTAAAAAGAATAAATATTATAGAACAAAAATAAATTGCATTGGTTTTACTGGGATGTAATATGTTTCATTTTTAGGTATCCGGTCACTTTTGACCGGGAAGATAACAAGTGTGACTCTGAAACGAAGAGCACCTGAGGGTTAAATAAATGCAGCCTTGTTGGGCATAAAAGACTTTAACCGAATCTCATGAGAAAATAAAACTCTTTAACAAGGTGGCGATTTTGTTCGAATTCATATTTAAGTGATTCATACATGGACATTTCCTAGAAAAACAATAACAAAAGCAGGTCCATTCCCAAACCCACCCCTAAACCTAACTGTCAGTGGAGCAAATGTTTTTTTGTACGTACATCAGGGCAGGCTATTGGCTTTTCTTCCTTAACTACTCAACGTTAAGCCAATATTTTTTTATTTGGTTATACTGCTTTATTACCCAAAACTTTACATATTGTTCCCTTACACCTACACGAAAGTATACTGTAATTACATAAAAGTACACTGAAATTTCGGTTTACTTACACAGTTGTTTGCGGGTCGTAATATATAGTGTTACCGACTTTTAACATACTCAAAATAAGTTGAACAAATTATGTCTGGCAAGAAATGAAAACCAAGTAATCAAGAGTATTTGATTAAAGCGAGATCGTCCCTATTACATTGAAGTTTGTTAAACAGAGAAAAGCAGAGGTGAATAATACACATCCCTGTGGTAACTCACTGGGGCCTATTACTTGAAAATGTCTCAATCCAGATAAGATTAACCAGCTATTTATACCCAATTATGACATATGCTCACATCCAACATTATTTATTTTGAAAAATTCAGACTTGTATGCGAGAATCTATTGTGCAGCCATTTGTCATTTGTAAGCAATTATTTGTGAATGAGACCTAACAAATGTAGACCACATGGAAGTGCTAGCATTTTCCAGTCAAATAAAATGAATCACTAAAAATGGTGAAGAAACTGTGTTAATGCTAAAGACTTGGGGGAATCGTGTAATGCACTTTTCACCCTTTTAACAGTTGGAGGAGATTTAGGATCCATGGCAGAATCAATGCAGAGAGGATGAAGTGCTTTCGTTGTCCACACAGCCTGAAGATCAGTGTAAACATTATGGGCATTTAGTCGCCTAATGATTGTGCGAGGGGTTGTATTTTAGTTCGCTGCTGAGAGCTGCTTCGTCTTAAATGACATGGATGGCCTCATTAAGACGGAGTAATGGCTTCATGGCAGAGGGCATGTGCTAAGAAGTTATTCTTTCCAATTATCGCTTTCAGTAATAGATGATTTTAAAACGAACATGTCTGAAAACAAGACCAAGTTAGAGCCAGCATTTCTCTCCGTTTCATTTCTGGAGGTAATCAAAAGGCAGACTGGCTTTGTGTAGCGGCAAGCGGATATGATCAATACCAGAATATGAGGTCACTTTCCAGTGGACTAATGATGCATTCAGCACCTACTCGATCCTCTTCTGCAGTGTTCTGGGAAACACTTTATTTCACAGTGCCCATGTTACACATTTTACATGCTATTTTAAAATTATTTGAGCGGTTTTAAAATAAATGCACACTGTAAAAAATAATCGCAGATTTATCGGTAAAAATGCTACAGTGCAAAACTGTTAATTGGTTAACAGAAAGTTTCTGAACTATACACGGTAAATTACTGCGATAGATCTCATGGTACTTTTAATGTAAAATACTGTTCAATTTACAGTTTTTGAAAGTGAAAAAGAACTCATTGTATAATTTACAGTGAGAAAGCGTAAATTGACATTCTCACAATTCCCTGTTTGACTTCACATTTTATGAATTTTTGTTGAAATAACTATTATGGTTCCTCATAATTTTCCTGTTTTTTTTTTGTGTACATTAGGGTTTAATGTTACATTTAATGTTGTTAAATATTGCATTTTTTGTATTTTGTGTGTGTTACCATGATGGTGTTTAATGTTTGTGTGAATGACACTGTGCAGCTTCTTAACATAAGTATTAACCTTCTGGAAAAGCTACTTGTGATGAGCTTTGATTGATCATGTGACTTGTCACTGCTGTGATGATTGGTGGTTATCAGTGCATTAGAATAGTGCAAAACAGATATCAATACTTCAATAGGTTGGAAAATTAACATTATATCAGATAATAAAATACGGTTTATTACTGTAAATTAAGTCATGTCTGTAAAACCAATAACGTTGTTACTGTATTTTTGATGGCAAAGTTCTGGTAACCACAGCTGCTGTTTTTTTAATCTCGTAAAAAATTATGCTTTTACTTTTTACAGTGCACACACACACACACACACACACACACACACACACACACACACACACACACACACACACACACACACACACACACACACACACACACACACACACACACACACACACACACACACACACACACACACACTAAAACAACTTAAATATACCACTTTTTGTTGCAATTGTTGACATTTCAGCCCATCATTATCATCATGGTCATTGGATCAATACAAAGGCATTTAGTTACTTATAAATAACTGAGGAAAAATAAAAAAGCAGGTCCAGAAGTTTGAGACAATGAGATTGATGATAGGAGGGACATATCCATTTACACATAGGCGTCATTTAAGGGGGGTGTGTAAAAACACCTCCAGTTAACAGCATTCATATCATTTGTTTGTTAAATAACAAGCGATCTAGCACTGAAATGTGTTGTCTTCTCTCGGAAAGCGCTTTAAATCGCGTTGCGGAGATTCGTTCCGGTGAAATCACAAATTAAAATGCACACAAACGTGTCCCTGTTTCTCTGGGTTCAAATCCGCTCTCGTACATTTTTTTATTTTCATCAAAACATATACAACCACTGATAAACATTATATCAATACAACCACTGATGAACATTATTGGTTTTGATGAGGGGGAAAAAAAACTATATGAGTGCGGATTAGAACCCCGAACCTCCCAAGTCCCGACACGCTAGGCAAAAGTTCTACCTCTGGACCATCACTGTACACATGCAATGAAGGGTGTATATATACTCACTATACTAACAATACATTAGCTCTCATTGTATGACCAATTACACCCAAAGTACCAACACATTTTTGGTAGGACATCACATCTTTGTGCTCATTTTTATTTATGTACATCAGGAAGCTAAAGGACATCGTCTTTCAAAACATGACCAAATTGAAAGAGAAAAAAAAGTCACGAATGAATGCATCATTGTACCCAGCACTTTTGAAAATGCCCTTCCAGATACGTCTCTGTCCCAAGCACATTTCAAACCAAACTGACGCCCATGCATTACAAATATTCTAGAGCTCGAGAGCCATGTGGAAGATTAAAAGGAAATATAAATTCAAAACCCATTTCTGCCCACTCAAAAGCTGTCACAAACACAGGTGGAGACAGACAGGTTTAGGTGCACACTATTTATTAAAAGCAGCGTGGTGGTGGAACAATGGGAACCAGATGATGGTGAGAGGATGGTTGTAGAATGATGATGATGGTGACTTAGCTAACGAAGACTGAGGTGGATTCTCGGTGCAGGTGACGAGTGAGAACTAAGAAAGACAGACAGGATGAAACTATCTCAGGTGAGTTGATTGGTAAGGAGTCTGACATAAAGCAGTGTATACTGCAACGAGACCCAACAAGGAATGAAAGGTGAAAGGGGCATATAAAGGGTGTGTTGATGAGGGAGTGCAGGAGCAGGGAGTCAGTTCTCTGGTGATTGTAAATGAGAGGGCGGGTCCAAGTGATTGAGTGATGATTAGGGCTGTGACGGTGTTGCTGACTCTGTGACAAGAGCAACGTGAGTGGATGTGGTCTCGCCTTAGCGCAAGATTAATTAAAGCACTTAGAAAGTAGGACACTGGCCCACTGAAAGATTTATTCGCCAATTTTCAGAGCAACATTGGAATATATTTTAGGGTAAACTTAAATTAAACCAATAGATTGGGAAGGAGGATTGCAGTCAGGATTTAGAGAATTACCATACTAAACAGAACCTCGGGCAGATTTTGCTCTTAGGTCACTTTTATTTATGCATGGCCTTGTGTAATCACCCATTTCTGAGGTAAGTTCGTGGAAGAAGTGCTCTGAGGTAAGCTGACAGGAACTGATATCCGTCTTTAGGCCTCTGGCAAGTTTCAGGCTGTTTCATCTGTTTTACATGGCACACATTTCAACTAGATCCCATTCATTTTGATGAGATGGCAAAGATTGCAAAAAGCCACTTGAAACAGCACAAAATTATGCTTACATAAATAAGCACTGGGAAAAATGGAAGTAAACAGACCCCATGAAAGGACCTGTTCACAGACACTTATATAATTTTTGGTTTGAGATCTTCAGCACCTTTGCCTATTTGGATATCCCACCTGCTCAGCTAAAGCCACTCAGCCTCCTGATCAGGCCAATTCATCGTGGGAAAGATGAAAGCCGGTTTGCAAAAGATTGCCAAAGAAGATGAGAAACGCACAATTCTATCTGAAGGTCACCGACCTGCCTGCTAACAGCTCAACAGAAAAGGGAAAATGAATTATGTCTTACTGCCACAAAACCTTTTCTTGTAAAAATAATCAAACGCATATTTAAAACAACAGCCACGAGTAGTTTTGGTTTTCTCAATCCACTTCAGACTGCTTTTTGAGAGTACCTTTAAATAAAACGTTTATTGTTGATGCCAGCTCCTCTTATTTGATTGGCCGAGCGGCATTACACTCATTGGGTCTCATTAGCCATTGGGTCAAATTTTTTAATTACATTTTAACCCGACATTCGGGTTTGTCTATATTTGACCCAAACTTGGGTAAAAACAACACAGCACTTTCTAGGGTGTACTAGTGCTGACATTTAATATTCAAAATAACAGCTGACATTTTAGTACAAGTTCTAGTTCTAGTCACCCAGCCCATTCTCATCCCAAGGTGTCTATACATCCAACACATGGCACCCTTTAGCGTCAATATGAGATGCAGATATACAGTATATGGGCCAAGAAAGGCGCCTCCTAGTGGTCTAACCCTACCTCAGACCTAAACCTACCCATAACCGAAGCATGTTATATTGACGCTAAAGGGTGCCATGTGCATTGGATGTCTACGCTTTGGCAAAAGCGTCAGTGAATGACACCTTGGGATGAGAATGTGTTGAGTGACCTTAGCGCTTTCATACAATACAGATTGTTTCAAGGGAGCTTTGCAGTGATAAACGAGAATGATTCAATGATGCAAACAGAATTCAATTGAGTTGAAAAGCAGTTATAAAATGATAATAGTAAACAGTTATTGTTCAGTTAAAATCAGTTCAGTGTTAATTTATTTTGGTGCTATAACTGTGTAAAGTACATGTACATTTTGAAATGAGTTAATTTCAACTATAAAGATAGCTCTGCAGAAAATGTGATGTCAATGCAGTGTTGAAAGAACAGGGCTAATATGGTCATATTCTTGGTTCTAGCAGGGCAAACCAGCAACTGGATACAATCTAACGCCAATCTAACAAATCTTCAATAAAGTTGTTGGATATACTACAGGTGCTGCTGGAGTCTCGATCTTTGAACTCCTTTTCCACACTTAGACCAGTGATTTCTTTGCTTCCTTCTCCAAAGTGATTTAAACATTATTTTTTTAATTTTTTTTCTGCATCCCGATGGATAGACTCATAGATGGATACATAGTTTAATTTTTTGCAGTCAAATTTCCAAGTACAGGAAAGACAACGATCTGACAGTTGTTTGACTTAACACAGTGGTTCTACAATTTTTCGGTCATTCCCCACTCTGGAAAACGGGGAAGTTTCAAGCCCCACCTGCCTCCATCACCACAACTGCTAATGAAATGTAACAAGCTTAAAATGTTCCAATTTACTGAAGCAACAAGTAGTATCTAAATACAAACTAACTATCTATCTACATCAAATAACATAGCAGCAAGTTAAAATAAAAGTATAAATAAAATAAAAGTGCAACTGTGTCATAACTTGCATGGAATTCAAAAATAAAGAAAATAAACGGTTGAACCATTGAAAATGAACCGTTCTAGTAAGAAATGCTGCATTTTGTACCAGCTGGAGTTTGTTTACTAAGTGTTCAGGGCAACTACCCAGTAGAGCATTATAATAATCAAGCCTTGAGGTCATAAGCGCATAAACTAACTTTTCTGCATTTGACATTGACAGCATGTTCGTAATTTAGGCTATATGTTTAGATGGAAAATGTGATTTTACAGAAATGTGGCTTTCAAACAGCACTCATGCTCATGTAATATTGCTTAATTGACCTCAAAGGGTTGTCCTTATGATTCTTGAATGTCAAATTTTGTTGAATTTAGTTTTAATGGAGTTTTGTTGAGCTAGTAATCAAAAACACATTCAAATGTCAGGCAGAGTTCATTTGTTTGGATTTCCAACACTATCTCACGCCCAATTCGTATGAATTCGCTGAATGATTAAAAAGTGTCTAATTGATTTGTCTAAACCCACGTGATGGTTAGGTTTAGGGCGGGTGAGGGGTAGGTCATTCGTACGAATTCATACAAATTGGCCAATTCGTAAAATATGTACGAATTAGCAAAATTGTACTAATTCGTATGAGTGAGGTCGTATGAATTGTTACGAATTAGCCACTTTATTTAATCATTTGTCGAATTCCTAGCGACTTGGTCGTAAGATTGAGGTTGGGATTTCTTGTGGTTTTAAAGACTTTTTACAGGACGCTTCACCAACTTTCAGGAAACAAAGCACATACCGTCTGTAAGTGTGAACAGTATATCATTGTCTCTAATTCACAAAACACTCACAATGTTAAGTGAAAAAAGTTGAAACCTAAACATGCATACTTTGTGTGAAATAGGCTCAGTATATAACTGAACTTTATTAACAAAACTCAATTAACTGCTTGTTGTGTTTCCAATTAAACATAGCAGGGGTTACTGCATGCATCAAATGATGGGAAAGAGTGTAATAACCAGGCATCAAGACAATGAATGGTTCATATGCAAATAAATAGAGCTATCAAGAGTGCACAGATCTTTAGTGAATTCCCCAATTTTAGTGTTCAATGTGTCACCTTTGTTAAGACAACATGGTTTGACTGAGGAAAAAACTGTTGGCCGCATTGATTTAGTAAGACTGCAAAGCGCTGACATGAAAAATGACATGCCCTATAATGTCAATCTCACTATCAAAACAAATATATCTATATATATCTATATCCAAGCACACCAGCTCCAGACTAACAATGACACTCAAAACTGTTCCTGCCGCTATAGCCAACATTGTGTTGTAGTGTCCACTTTCAGCAGCATTTCTCAGAAATCACTTACTGCACCTTTATGAAACCCGATCAAATGTAGACATTAACTAACAATTTAAATTTACTTTTAAATTTGCATACCTTTTCTACACTCAGTCCCCAGGAAAGGTACCTCAACAGCAGGACAGAGTTCCTCTAAACTCTGCAATCTTCATTATCTCTGCAGCAATGGGAATGAGACCATTTTCACACAGAGACATTTTAAATGATAACAAACATGAATGAGGAAATCACAAATGTGCTTCCCTGCAGACCTCACTCAGTGGGGTCTGAACTTAAATGACGGTATTTTAATTTACTGGAGGTGTGCTTGTTTCCTGCTTGTTTCCTGTGAGCCTTACAGCCTTTCAACTGATTCAATTCTGTAGCTTGTGAAATGGACTGTTATGATAGTCAGAAAGTACTGTAAATCAGGTTAATGACTCTGAAAAGCAGTAACAATAGTGGTTTCATACAGAGTAAAATGTGCTCTCAGCAACAACCCTCTCAGAGAGTACTACATTCTCCAATTACCTGATATTATCACAAAAGGATGGCAGAGGGGGCAAGAATCGCTGGAAAACAAAGCGCACAATATGCTGAATATCTTGACAAAATCTAAATGAAAGTGTCTGTGAGAAAACAAGGGATTGAGGGGTCGAGCTGCTGAAGTTTGAAATCAGATCTGTGGATTGACAGAGGGAGAGATGGATTGAGCAAGAGCTGACACAACGTGCATTGTTGCATTGTTAAATACTGATTTTGAAAGAGATTTCTGACCGTTTCTGTACGTTCACATGCCAATATGCAAAATAATGACAACACATTTACAAAACTGCACCCACATTTCTGCTATTTTGATAGGGTCACCACACCAGCGAGCGAGCTTTGCTCTTTTAAATAATGACATGCCCTGGATCTTGACATAAAATAAAATATGATTTTACAGGGATAGTTCACTTTTAAAAATTTTTTTTTGATATGTTTTAGCTTACCTCAAGGGCATCCAAGATGTAGGTGTCTTTGTTTCCACAGTATTTTCAACTTTGCTATTTTTAGGTCAAACCGTTCTTGTCTGTCATATAATGGAGGTATATGGGGTCCACCTCAAAGAGCATGCACAGAGAAGTCCAAATTAAACATGATTTAATGACTCGTAAATGTAAGTACACATTGATGGCCTAAGACACGAAACGAGCGGTTTGTGTGAGGAAATGAACAGTATTTATATCGTTATAAAAAAAGCCCCGGAAGTGATACTCTCACGCTTGTACGTCACACATTGATTACACAGAGATTTCAGAAGTTTTATCCTTCACTGTGAAGATTTAAACATAATTAGATATACAGGAAATTGCAATGGAAGATGATTTCGATATATCAACAGACAACGTTGATTTTTTTTTTCCGCAACTGCGCAGGAGATCATTTCAAGAGATCGCTTGCGCAGACCGAAGCACCCAGATCACTTGGACGTGGCTGTGGTTACAAAAGGTAAAAACGATATAAATACGGTTAGTTTTCTCACACAAACCGCTCGTTTGATGTCTTAGGCCATCAATGTGTACTTACATTTACTAGTAAATAAAATTAATCATGTTTAATTTGGACTTCTCTGTGCATGCTCTTTGAGGTGGACAAGAACGGTTTGACCTAAAAATATCAAAATTGAAAATACTGTGGAAACAAAGACACCTACATCTTGGATGCCCTTGAGGTAAGCTAAAACATCAAAAATTAATTTCAAAGTGAACTATCCCTTTAAGTAACAAACAGTTACAGAAATTGCATGAAAAACAGACAGCAGAACAATGTTTCTGATTTAATGCCAACATGACATGGTACTTTCTTTTACAAGCTTTTCCATGTTCAATATCGGTAAAGGCAATGAATTGCCACAATTTTCAGTTGAAATAGCATAATCATACAGAAATCAACTGGATTTTGTACACGTTTTTATCTTTCTGTAAAGAAAAAAAATTGTGTGCAGTTACGAAAACAATTGTTCACAAGAAGAACCTGCATTAACAAAAAGGAAAAATTGTCAAATTTGATGTCATGTTGACTTTATGGGTCTTTTCTTAAAAGTTCCTCTGACATTTTACTTTTTTTGAAGGATAACAGAAAAATACCTTAATGGCAAAAAGACATCTCAACTTTTTATGTGGATTTTTTAAGCCAAAAAAAAGACACTGCCTTCAACGTTCTATGATTTGTGTCTCTCAGATGCCTTCTAAATTACAATGATTCTGCTATTTCCCCAATGCTTATCCACACTAAAAGCCAAAAACTATTCATTATTTTTTAGATGAAAGCATTGAAAGCAGACAACCTATTCGAAAGCTCTACCTGCTGGTGTGATTCGCTTTCAGTTCGCTCAAGCCTAAATAAACTAATTTAAAGGCGTTGTAGAATGTGCAAGAGAAAATATTTGTTGTATTAATCAGTGTAGTGTTGAAGTAGTCTTGATGGCTTGCTACACAGTCCTCCCATGATGTGTAACCGGCCTTTGTGTTAGTATTCCTCAGGTCCAGCGAGCCCAGCTGGAAATATTCACTGAGAAGACTGGCAGAGGGCGATAAGGAGTCTGGGCCTATTGATGATAACACTGAGGAATTTGAGAGAGTATTTAATGAAATGCCATGTGTATTTGGCACCCTGAAAGTTACAGAAAGTAAAAGGACCATTTGTTATGCCTTTACACTCTGCGGCGACATGCCAAACTAATTTGTACTAGTACCTGTCACAATCACGAATATATTAAGTGAATCTCATTGAGTTTTATTATACTCCTAGGTGACTTTAATATTATTTACATACTATTATAGCATTTATTATTGAATTAGCAAATGACTCATGAGGATGTCGTTTAAACTTTACATCATTAATTTGTTGGAAACGCATAAATGTTTGACTTGTCGGAGTTGGGCTTTAAAGGGCCACTCTCACCTCTGAAAAGATAAATGTGTATTTAAAATGGGTAATTTATGTATAAGAAATGTGAAATTATCACACTCATGGCGGGTTTGACGTTACAAAAAATATTATCTTCTAAATCCCAAACCTGAATCATATATAAACGCAATTAATGCTCCATATATCTGTCTGTCCATTAAACTTTTTCCTAGAATATTATACGAAAAATATTATACTTGCATCATAATAAATAAGTACATGACGCACCTTATCAAGAATACGTCACATATTTCTCATGTAACCCCATACTTGCCAGTGTTGAGTTCAACCCTGCATGTCCCAGTCTTAACCCTAGACAGCAATACCTCTTCTTTCCTATTTCCTCCCTGGCAATGTAGCCTCCCTACTGTCTGTGTGTTACTATAACACTATCTCCCTTTGCTACTACTATCCCATCTAATTTGCCACGTATTCATTAACTTCCTCTTTAAAATCAAATTGCCTCCTTTTCCCCATAGGTACTCTAACATCCACCTCCCTCTTGTCTAGAGCTTTTTGTTTGCTAGTTTATCAGCAACTTCGTTACCAGGTGCTGGTACCCAACAAAAATACACCAATATTCCAGCCTCTTACAGTCTGTTTAATGACAAATATTCTTCCATTATTAAATATTCTCTGTCTGTTCTTGCTTGTACCATACTAATTAAAGTTGAAGAAAGAATCTGAACACATTACTTCTTTATTTGGTCAGACTTGTTCAACTCACTAGTCCTATTATTTTAGCTGTTAACTCTGCAGTGTACACAGACATCTCATCAGTCAACCTCAAACTAATCTGCTTTTTAAAATGAGGAATATACTCCTAATCCAACCTTTTGACTGATAGGTTCAGTCATCTGTAAAATTTTGTAATACTGAATAAAATGGGTTATTTAAAAAAGGCATTAATCTCATTTCCAATGTACTCCTCTTTGGACTTGTTTAGCAAACTCAAATCTACAAGTGGTTCAGGGACTTTCCATGGTGGAGTATCAGTAAGTGGTATATTGACAGAAGATCTTGTTTTCCAACATTCTTTAGCTCTTCCATCCAAAACTGTGTCCTTCATCACAAGTATTACTAACACTGTATGTAATTGCCAGTTTTTCCCTTCTAATATCTAGAGGCGTCTCTCCCATTTCTACTCCAATTGCATCTACAGGGGATGTTGTTACTACTCCACAACATATTCTTTATGCTTTGGATTTAATTATTTCAATTTTTTTCAGTAAAGACTTGGTTGCCGAACCATATATCCATAATCAAAGCAAGAACAATTCAATGCTTGATTATGCACAACAATGCACAACGGCTAGGTCCCCAATTGTGACTAGCAAACGTATGCATGCGATTTAAGATGTTTTTGCACTTTGACTCAATCTTACTGATATTGCAGTTCCATGTTAATTTTCCATCAAACCATAATCCAAGATATTTAAAAACAGGTACTCTTTCCAATGTTTGATCTTAGGCTACAACTTCAGATCTAAATGATCATTCCTCTTGTTCTTTGTGAAAAGCATATATTGTGTTTTTGTGACTGAAAACTTTAGACCCCAATCCAATGACCATTCTTCCACTTCATTAATTGACTCCCGTATACCTTTAACCAAATTTTAATATTACGACCTCTCTTCCATAATGCTCCGTCATCTGTATAAAGAGTCAATCCTATTGCTGGTCTATTAACTTTATCAAAAACATCATTGATCATTAAATTCAACAATAATGGGATAATTGCACTTCCCTGTGGAGTTCCATTTATTATGTTATAAGTAGCTGATAATTCGTCCCCAATTTTCACCTGAAAAGTGTGTTTAAATAAAAAATCTAAATTATAAAATTTTCCACCTATTCCAATTTTATTCAGTTTAATTAACAAACCTTTCCTTCAAGTGTCATAAGCCTTTTCTATGTCACAGAAGACTGCAATCATGTAAAGCATCTGCTGTTGACCTACTTTTCCTAAAACCACTTTGAAATTTTGATAACAATTCACTTTTCTCTAAAATGTATTTCATTTCGCCTCACAATCATTCTTTCTTCCATTACTTTACATAGTGTAGAGGTAAGAGCGATAGGTCTATAATTACTAGATTTTGTTATATCTTTCCCATGGCTTAGCTAGAGGGAGCACAATTGCCGTTTTCCATTGTTTAGGAAGGATACCCTCATTCCATATCTAATTATATAAATCCAGTATTTCTAATGCTTTTGGTGATAATTTCTTTAAGATTCTGTAACTTAAATCTTTTCCTGGTATGGAACTCTTTGAGTTATTAATTGCTGTTTTTAATTCAAAATAACTAAACTCGTCATCCAAAATGTAATTAAAATCTCAGAAATTCTTAATTTGCTGCTGTCTTGTTAGAAATGTATCATCTAAATTGTCAATGCTATGGGCATTAGCAAATGTTTGAGCCAACATAATAGCCTTGTCTTTATCTGTGATAGCCACCTTCCCATTTTCCTCCATTACAGGTATTTTTTAAAAACTGTCAATTCCATTCATCTTTTTTAATCACACGCCAGACTGCACTTATTTAGGTTTCTCTCCCTCTTGTATTGCAAAAGTTTGCCATGCTATCCTTTTTGTACTTTTAATAATCTTTTTAACATAAGCCCTTTTTCTTTGATAATAAGACTGCTTCTGGTGCGAGTGTTCTTTTTAAAAACTGAAATGCTTTATTTCTTTCTGTTTACACCTGGCCACTTCATGTGTTTTCTGTGATCGGATAGCTATCCGATCGTGAAAAGACCCGGGGCCTCATGTACAAAGACTTGTGTTAAATTCACACATAAGGCACATTCTTTCTTGTCTTTATACCACCAGATTGTGGGATTGAGAGGTTGCAAAATAAATTCCATTTACTACTTTAATATATCTGTCATCAACACTACCCTCCACTGGCAGATTTGTTCTTGACATAACATTTGAAGTTTGCCCCAATCTGCTTTCTTATATATCCATCTTACACCATAGTCTCAATGATCACTTCCTATATCATCCTATACTAACCATATAAATTTACCAGCTAATGATGCTGAAACTATTGTGATATCCGACATGACATTCTACCACTTGCAATGTCTATTCTTGTTGGATTGCCATCACTTAAACATACTAAAGAGTTATCTTCCATGAACTCTTCTATTATTTCTCCATTTTTATTGCTACCCCAATTACAATTGTAAGCATTAAAATCACCTGATCTGTTCACCTTTTTCACCCATGGCACTTTTCAGGATATCTATAGTTAATTCTTAACATGGATTATAGAAATGTAACACTCTGATTACCCCCTGTGTACCCATAATTTCTTTACATGCTCTCTGCATTGCCTTCATTATTTATTTGTTTATATATCACATTTTATTTTATTAATGTTGCACACCTCCCCACCTCTACCTTTAATTCTGTCCTTCCTTATTACCTCATAGCTGTTCATCCTAAAGTATAATGACTTGAATAACCATGTTTCTTGCATACAAATGATATCAGGAGATTTATTCATATCTGCAAAATACTTTTTAAACTCATGTCCATTAGCGATTAGGCTTCTGGCATTCCATTGAAGCAACAGGAAAGACATGATAATGTTATATATCATTAGGATGCATCATAATTTGTTGCTATACCGCCTTCTGTTTTCCCTTCTGCTGATATACCAATGCCGTTCAAGAACTTGTTTGCCCAATCTACCACAAATTTTTATATCATCAGATCTTCTTTCTATCTGCCCATTGCACAGATAAATGCCACAAAATCCGTTTTGCTCATGTCATGTTGTCATTTGAGTCATTCTTTATCAAGTTCAGCTGTTCCATTGACTTGTCAATATGTTTCTACTATCGACACATATCCCCTTTTAAACCAATGCAGTGGACGCAATTATCTCAGACAACTCAATCCAGCTATAGGGATGTCCCGCGTCGACGTCACACCATTTGGCGCAACCATCTTGTGCAATTTTTCAGTCTAAAATATTTCTTACACTCAAGGTTACTGGCATGGGGAGAGTCAACATGGCAGTCCAAATGGTTCAAGGATTTAAAATGAATATGCATTTTTTATTAAAAGCTACACATTAGGTTACAAAACACACAATAATACACAGCTGCACTGTCATGAATATAGAAAGATATTCTTTGTAGCCAACATTTATCAGCTGGGTCTAATAGTGTCCTGATAACTCAGTCAAACCTCGACCTCTTGCTTCCAGTAGCATGTTATTTGTGCTACTTCTTACAACCTTGTCTATAAAACACTAATTGTTGTTTAACTATCCATATTTCATCTCAGTAATTAAGCGATGCTTCCAACAGTGTCTTTGCCATGATGCTGCTGAGAACCGTCAAGAAGAAATGTTCCCAGCATTAAAGACTTTTGCTCTGTGACCTAACTCCTCACTATCGTCCATGTTTTCGAGGAAACCGGAGGAACAGCTTGTCTGTCTTCACCCCCTGACGTGTTCTTTCTTACCTAGTCCTCCCGTGGCAGTTTCTCAGCCCTGAAAATCAGACATATGGAATGGGGGAAGGCTTGCCAAGAAGGATGCACTAACAGAGACTGGTAGGCCTTGAGGCTCCTGACAGACATTGCCAGGGAAATGGGGCCTTCTCTGCCTCTCTGGCAGATGGCTGGAGAAAGTAGATCAGGCGCAAGAGAGATAGAGGTAAAGTCTGAAAAGACAGATCCAACCAAAGCCAGATGTTTGAGACAAACCTCCTCACACACTTTTTGATCTAAAGTGCCACAAGTAGAGAATTAAACAAACATCTCTGCCTAAGATCAAATAACACGAGCCCTCAGTACATTTTACACATCTTCTAAAAACATTTTACACTCAGATGATATGGCTCACAGTCATATCAGTAGCCTAATAAAAGCCCTTTTATTTTACATAGAGACCTGTTCCCAACTGGCACTCGCGAACACCTTGTGAAATCTAAAATAAAAACAGAACACCACACAGTCTTCTGAACTTAACTGACACGTGCATGCAGGCCACCATAAGTGCACATAAAGTGTGCCCTTAATTTTTAAAGGGGTCATATAATGCCATTTTTGTACAAGTTAATATGAATGTTTAGGGTCTAAATGAAAACTTTGTAATATACTTTTATTAAAAATTCTCATTAGTATTTTAAGAAAACACCATTTTACCTGGTCAAAATCAGCTCTTGTTTTCAGCAAGCCATTTCAGTGCATTTCCCTTTAAATAATAAAACCCCGCCCCTCTGTTCTGCAGGCGTGAACCAGGCGTGAACGCACGTGGATGTTGCCTTGACAACACTTGTTACTTTAGATCTATCTTTGTATGCACTGGCAGGGTGAGAGTAGTGAGATACGAATGCTGTGTTTACTGATGTGTACGTTAGTTCATTGACAGATTGACGTTACAACTAATGGTCATGAAAAACTTTTCCCCATCATTTTGCAAAGATTAATATAAAAGATTAATAAAATTTTAGGTGCAGAGGGAACATTAATAGTTGGTAGCCTACCGATTATTTTTCAGGAGCAGCTTCTTAGCAAAACCAGCTTTATACTGATCCTCGTTTATAAAGCAGTCTGGTGAGAAATGATTCGCGCAAACATGAGCGCATTGACGTTAATCGTGGGGAATATTCCCTTCGTAAACAAAACTCAGCCACTGTGTCCTCAGTGGTTTGGTTTTAGGAACATCATATATGAATGATTTAATCAATAAGATTAAATAAAATCTCAATAAGAGAGAGCGGCAACAGCCCTGGTAAGATCATTTCGTTTCTTTCTAATGATGATTGGGTGTTAAGTGTCTGCGACTTACTTTCACTTTGATTTGCGATAGTTTGTATGTTGGCTAGATGAATAGATGCTCAGCTGCTCATTTGTTCTGCTGTAATGCGTGTCACAATAGCGTCGTCATATCGGACTATAACACTGACATATAGCCTATACCACACTCTCACACGTTTATTTTTTTGCATTTTTGGGAAGAGTAAAAAAAAAAAGGAGTGAATCTTTTCAAAGTCATTTGGTTCATTCAATGAACAAACAAACGAATTGACTCGGAAAAAGATTTGTTCATTTTAATGAACGAGTTCGAACAGGAGAGTCACGAACGTGCATCACAGAACAGAGCAAGGCGCCCATTTTGAACTAAAACTTAAACTTTATTTTTTTTTTAAATGAGTGATCGTTTCACTTGATAAGACCCTTATTCATCGTTTGGAATCGTTTAAAGCCCTTTGAACTGTTTGCAGTTTGTACTGAAAGTGTATTTTGGACCTTGAACAGTTTGGTTCCCACTGAAGTCCATTATATGGACCATATGGTCCAAAAAGCTGGAATGTTTTCATCAAAAACCTTAATTTCTTTTCGACTGAAGAAAGAAAGACATGGACATCTTGGATGACATGGGGGTGAGTAAATTATCAGCAAAAGTGTTTTGAAAAGTGAACTTACTCCTTTAAGTTTTTATTCATTAAAGATTCCTGAAAATGCTATATCACTGGTTTCCATGAAAATCTGAAGCAGAAGCAGAGCTGTTTTTAACACTGATAATAATCATAAATGTTTCTTGATCATCAAATCATCATATTAGAGTGATTTCTGAAGGATCATGACACTAAAGACAAGTAATGATGCTGAAAATTCAGCTTTGATCACAGGAATAAATTACACTTTCACATATATTCAAATAGCAGACATTTTCAGTAAAATTTCATTTCGTTTCTTTTGCCAAATTGGTCTGATTACCATATTTAAATTAATTTAATTGAGGAAGGAGACATTGTGCTCATGCATGTGCGCTTAATTTTACGTTAATTGGGATGTAGAAAGAGAATATGCGTAGGATCCTTTGTACGCAGACATTCATACATCTTTTTGTGCGTAAGCACATTTACAGCTTTGTTCGTACGCAAAGTTTTAGTATGAATTTAACGCAAGTCTTTGTACATGAGGCCCCGGGTCTTTTCACCGATCGGATAGCTATCCGATCACAGAAAACACATGAAGTGGCCAGGTGTGAACAGCCCCATGGAGACGGTCATGTTGACCATTAATGGATGACAGCAAATAAAGCATTTCTACAATTTTGTGTAATGCACCATCCACACCACAAGGTGTGAGTATAATTCAAAAATTTCTTGGTTTGCGCCTTAAATTTCCCTTTGATGGATTACAAAAATGAAACTAGTGCGTGATTGGGTTCCAGACTGGGTTCTGCCTCATCAATGCTCTTTTCCATTAACACAAATGCCTTCTAGAATGAATCATCAGTAATGCATTCTGAATGAACAGAGAAAAACATCAGCAAATGAAAATGCAGTTGTGTTCAAAACATACGCATTTTCTCAATTTATTCCAATTAAGTTTGCATTTCCTCTGTAAACTGTCCAAATTAGACCAACCAAACAAGCATGAAAAGTTTCTAAGGACAAGAAATATGGCAAATAGATAGGCTACATGCAATCAAGGCAACAAAACAGCATTCAATTATATAGTTCAGCAAGCAGAAAAGCATAACAGCAGAGACAGTCACACCTCAGAAACCTTTTTAAAAGTCTGACTGATTGATATGGTCTTTGTTTAGCTTTCTATAGCATGTGTGGGAATATCATACATACAAATGTTTAAAAAAGAGACTTGTTGACATGGATTGTAAAACGTTTCAATCTTGAATCCCTGGCATTCATCTTCGTTCTGGAGAAATCAATTTAATACCGCTTCACAGCATGGATGTCACATGATGCTCTGTATAATGGCTTTTATTGATTGCCATTTTACAGATTTTCTTCTCCACTGAGGACATACGCACAGGACAAACCTCTCTGATCAAAGGTGTGATGAAGCCATCATGAAGTTTGACCATATGCATGATTCCATCACATCATCATTGACTTTTTGTCCAGTTGTCCGGCTGTCTCTGACTGTCCACAGCTGCTTGAATGAAGGGGTTGGTCAGGACTCATAAGCTGTGCAAACAAGGTCTAATCTCATTTACTCCCTGTTTACCTGCCCTTGAGGCAGGTAATTAGTCTTAATGACAGTGTTAGATAATAGCCTCTAACCGAATCTGCTTTACAGGGGTTTTAGAGGGTGTGAACTGTCTTCAGACTCCACTGTGTCTTCTCTCAATGGACAGTTTGTCAGTATCTTAAATATGTGATGAATATTACCATTCATGCACTTGCCTCAAGCTTGAACAGTAAGATTAGCCCAGTTCACTATGTTGTGAATGCTATATGCAGGTTTTGCCTGGCTGACCCCTTTTCAATCCGAGCCTGCAAGGACATTCATTCACTTATCAAGTTACTGTGAGATTTTTATCTGCCTAATTGCCCACAAGATTTAGGACAGTGAAAAATATGAGCTAAGCAACAACTGGGGCAAACATTTACCAAGTTGCCTGAATCCAGCAGGGTCAGAACTATGAAGCGAGCTCATTTATTCAAAGTCCACCATATCAGACTGTGGTGAAGACTAAAAGTCTGTTTCTGCCTCAGAGTAAAAAAAAAATGTCATTGTGAGGTAAAGTTTAGAGAACTGTGAGGAACAAAGCATTGTCACATTGTGGCTCTGATCTATATATTCATAATTGTGAGAAACTGCTGCATTTGTGAGATTTGAAGTCACTAGTGATGAAGCTGCAGTTATATAATATATTATAAAATAGTCATCATTCACAAATGTGAAAAATAAGTCGCAACTGTGAGATAAACATTGCAATTCGATTAAATAAAGTCCAATTGAAGAGATATGAAATCACATTTGTGAAGTTGTATTTAAGAGATAGTCACATTTACAATAAATATAGTGAAAATAGTGAAATATGAAGTTGCAATCAGCGAGATGAGGTCACAATGTATGACATAATAAATAAAGTCGCATTGTGAGATATGAGATCACAATTATGACATAGCCTACTGTAAAGTCGCAATTGTGAAAAATAATGTCACATCGGGTGATACGGGGCAGAAGGCGCCTCCTCGTGGTCTAACCCTAACCCTACCCAGACCTAAACCTACCCAATACTCTGTGCGTATTATATTGACGCAAAAGGGTGCCATGTGCTTTGGATGTCTAAGCATTGGCAAAAGCGCTGTATGTGACGCCTTGGGAATGAGAATGTGTTGCATATACCCTGTAAAATTTAAATATACTAAAATGTATTTGAAATACATTTATTTTATGCTAAATATACTGTCACGGTGTGGTGTTGGAGGAAGACAAGGCAAGCAGGCAGAAGGTCCAATATAAACGTTTTGCTAAATATACTTCAGGATAAATACAGACAGGGAGGCAGGCATATATATATATATATATATATATATATATATATATATATATATATATATATATATAGTCACAAATGTGAGCTCTAAAGACACAATTATAAGAAATATTTCCATACGAAGTGACATATGCAGTTTGCAATTATCTTTGTTAAACATTTATTTAATTAATTTATTAGAACAATAGATTGGTGCAGGGATGACATCAAAACCTGGAAGACAAATTGACCAGTGGTTCCCTTGAGACTTTCCTATGGATTTTTATCTTTTTTTTTAAATTGGAACTACAATAAGTTGGAACTACAATGGAAATTACACAGGGTGTTACTGTCTTATCTAGTAGCAATCGTAAGATAAAAAGTTATGATTTCAAGATAAAAAAAATTGTGAGAAAATCGCAAGGTGGGGTTTACTATCACATAAATAAAAAAGGACCATTCATTTCTATTTCTCTGAGATGGAAACAAACTTCTATTGTTATAAGAGTTTTCCCAAAATAGTTTAGCTTTCTACCTGTAAACAGTTTTTCATTGCTTATCTTAGTTGTTTGTTATACACATAAATCACTGACTATGACTGATGAAGCTATCCTACAGATATTAAGATGTATGTGACATTTGTTAAGGCTCATCTTTTACTGCCGTTCCCTGCTTTTGGCTATACAGATTGCTGGTGTATCAGCAGACGATGCTATTAAATGTTGACAAATGCTCTCGTCGACAAGCAGCATAGGTTAAGCTGTCCCTTAACATTCACCAGGAATAATGAGGCAGGTGCCGGACAGAGACAAATCACTGACGTACAACTTATCTTAAGCAGCAGAGAGAAGAGACCGGCCTGATCCTGGAGCAGAGAATGAGAAGGAGTGAGAGAAAGAGAGCTGGAGAGATTACAATCTGTCTTTTAAACACTTAAATCAGTCCTTGTGCTGCTTCAGCAGCAATTAAAAAAAATTAACAGCTCTCCTTACAGCTCTCTGAGGCACTGCAGGAATCGATCACAGGTGAAGCAAATTGCATCCTAGAAGACGGACTCAAGAACACAAGTACCAAAGAAACACACAATGCTTGTGACACACAACTCGTTCAGGTTTGCTTTAGAAGTAAATGGCACTGAAAAGCTAAAAAAACAAAAATAAATAAAATGCTGCTCGCTTTAATGGTTGTGGTTCTATCATCACCGTCTGCAGAGAGTTTGAAATGTGTGAATAACACTAAAAACATAGTAAATATTAAAATATATAAAATATAAAAGTCATACTTTCTATCTAGCAAGGATAGATTAAAGATTAAAGATAAAAAAAAAAATGATGGGTCTTAAATTAAAGAGTAAATGCAAAAGATTACCATGTGATATCATCACAGGGTGTGACTGTTTTTCTAGTTTAAATCCCAAATCACGACATGATCCGCCTCTGCTCCAAGCTATTGCTCAAAGCTGATAGTTTCACCATTAATTTTCATATCTTTTTTCACTTTATATGAGCTGCATATTGTGAGCATCACATTAAACAAAACACATGGGAAATATAGAATTGTGAAATGTAATTTCAGGTGGGGTGCCAGTGGGAATGCAACATGGAATTGCAGATCAGCGTTTCCCACAAGTTACATCAGTGTCATGCCATTAGTTGAGAGTTTTAGTGTTGTTATTTTTAACTAAAAATATTTGTTTTAATTAATTTGGAATAGAGATGAAACATAATAAATGATAAATATTGAGCTCATCCATCTAACTGAAGCTTTTGACCATGCGTCTAAATCCGACGCACATGGCAACCTTTAGCGCCAGTTAGATGAGACGCTCATCCTAGGGCATCATCTAACTGGACGCGATTTGACCATGCGTCTAAATCATAGACTGTAAAAAAAGATGGACAACGCCCCGCCGTCAGATCGCGTCATCTAAAGGGTGCCTAAAGCGTCAGATATTGAAGCATGGTCAAATGCTTCCCAAGGCGTCAGTTAGTTGACGCCTTGGGGTGAGAATGGGCTGTCATATTTAGACTTTTCTGTCAGTATAAGTTTCTGTCAAATATACTAAAAACTGGGATTTTAAATTTTTCTGTGAAGTACATAAAAAGTATTAAAAGTATTCTGTCTTATTTTTAGTTTATAAGAAAAATTCAGTAGCACATTTGAATAAACGTCTGTGTTTGTAACTCTGTCCTCCTGATAAAGAAGTGAATCATCTGCAATAAAATAATGATCTCATTCAAAGGGTCTCATTTAAAACTCATTTTATCTCCAGAAAAGCATTCGATTATTATTTAATCTTACTGCTATACATTTAATTTCCAACTAACCACATCAATATGTGCATACATCCAAATGTGTCTGCCTAAACTGTCCCCCTTTCAGAGGTCAGTTATATTTCTAAAGGTTACTTTGTAGACAGCTTCCATTGACAATTTATTTTTGCTTTTGGTTGTATGGATTCCTCACTTAACGCTTCCAAGAACAGCAAAGTCAAGTGACACAAGGGCACCACTCTTCTGCTTGACATTTCTGGTTACTAATAGCAGATCCTCAGCATTCGCCAGATCAAACTAGTTTTCATAGGCTTATTTTTAACTGGTCCATCCATCTTTCTTTGTTCCACACTCCACATTTGCATATTTGCTTTCTTTTTTGTATATTAAAATTCTGATATATCTTCCTGATCATCCATATTAAACACATTTAACATCTATTTTTCTTGTGTTGTGTTTGTATTGATGATTTGTGTTATAACCGAAACAATTAAACTCAAACATTAATTTTGGGGAAAACAAAATGCCTTGATTTTGACACATGATTGGCTCATTTGATGTCAACTGAACTGAACACCAGAAAATATTCCATCCAGTCAAGCTCTGTTAGGCATTAAAGCCTTATTTCTTTTCATTAACTCTATTTGGAAGCTTTCATTATGAAAAAGTGATCAGGCTGTGCAACCTTTTCCCTTTAATTTACAACTTTAATCAAGAGAAACTGTAAACACTGGGCTATTATCATATTCACACTACATCAGTCCCTTGAATCACAAGTCTCAAAAAGACATTACTTCTCGTAATGACTGAGTGGAAAGAGTAATATGTCGTTATGGTTTTCTGCATTTTTGCTTCTGTACTTGTTTCTGCTAAGAGGGAAAAGGATGCATATACTTCTTTCATGAATTAGAAAAAAAACAAAAACAAAAAAAAAAACTGTTGTGTTTTTGCAAATGTGTATCTCTCTCTATCTGGCAACATCAGGCAATGAAGCACTAATGAAAACTACCACCAACTACCAAAAAAAAAAAAAACACTGAAAACTTAAAAAGATAAAATATAGTTGTGGCTCAAAACCACAACTCAACTGAGATAATAAACACTAAGTAAACACTTCAGAAGGTTTTGAGGTCACATTTTATTTTAAAGGTTTAATTTTCAATTCAGTATTAAGACGTTGGGAGTCATACAAACCCTTCTCCACCGACAATTACTCTGTTTATGCACTCCATGACTCTTTTCAGATTTGGGTTTGTGTTGCAACAGAGCAGATGTTTCATAAACACAATATGAGATGTTTATGCAGTAAGCAAGACAGTAGGCTACACAGCACTGACAAATGTCGAATTCCTCAGAGCTGAGGTCAATTAAATATGAATGATTTTAATCAACAAAGTCGCACATTCATGTGTAACATTTGTTTTGTTGCTTCAAGGCCCTGAGCAATATTTTATATTTTATAGCTAAATCAAACATAATTGATGACACATACAAAAACCAAGGCCATGGCAAAATTTTATAGCTACAAATCTAACATCATTGACATTAACAATCATATACGAAAGCCCTGAACAGCAACAATAAAAAAAAAGATCCAGGAGAAAAAGTTGTCAGTAGTAGAAGTAGGTACCACAATCCTGGTCAAAACTTTATGTGACACATTGACTTGAAGCCTCCATGTGTCTTGTGCTCATCTATAGGCAACACCACCTGGTTGAGAACACTTAACAGTAACCGCATCTCCCTCTTCACCATAACTACTTTCTGGATACATTGTAAATCCAACATTCTTCATCCAATCATTTGGCCAGTTCCTGCAATTTCCTATATAAAGCTTGAAAACTCCATCCAGTCTGAAAAGGAGACCTAACTAAACATAGTTCATGTTACATACTCCGATACAGTAGGTGGCGATTCTTATGCACCTTCAAAAGACAAGCCCGATCTCATGAAAGTTAGTATGTATGAGCCGAAATGTCACTTTCTCGTGGCATTATTCTTACGCCAAAACCAGTTTGCGTGCTTCTGTATGGCACAGCGATTTCGCGTACATATGATACGCACTTTTCGGCGTATGATATGCACGAATTCCCCACCCCCTCCCCCTAGAACCTAACCCAGGGTTTTTTAGTGCGTACCATATTCACGCGAAAACCGCATTTGGCGATATGTAAATGCAAATGACACTCGTGGTATCGAATCAGCATCTTCATTGAGACTGTGTTGTCTCACAAAAGCCATGCTTGCAATCTGCCACACACACTTCTACGAAGACCTTGTTAATTTTGACTTTAATCTCAAATATTTAGACTTTAGAATTCAAAATGCTATTATTTTTTCGCGTTGCGGTTCAGGGGCTCTGTACACATACAAGGTCACTGCAAAGGGAAAATTACAATTTTTCTCCGTTTTGAACTTGTAAAATATTTCCCAAAGGAGACTGGGTAATGTGTCTGGATGTAAATACCAATTAGGCCGTTTAATTCGTAATTATCATTTCCTTCTACCCAATAAATCTGGGACTAAAAAGTGCCACCAGATGACTGATATGTTACATAAAAGAGGCAACATTTCTCAAAGTGACTCAATGACACTACGGGATTACAAAATGTGTTTTCGACACGGTAATATTTCATCCTCTGCCGCCCCATCATGACCAATAATACAAACAGAAATATCTCTGATTTCATAGCATTCCCCAACCTAAATTCCTACTCAGCATCTAATTCATGTCAGCAAGCTTGATATTCCATATAATCCAATAATAACGACAACCTGGCTTTTCCGCACCTCCGTTAGATGTGGAATTTCATGCAACATATTTCACAATCCATCCCCAGAGACATTTTAACCACTGCGGGGTGTAATTCAGACCCTGCATTTACATAATGAAGTCCTCTGTTTATTATAAACTTGTGCATTCGGTTCACGAAGACCATTAAACAAGCACAAAATAGGAAAGAACAGGAAAGTCGCCATGCCAGAGAGCGTATTAAAATGCAAATGTGACTTAATCTTGATCCGTGGCTCTCCATGGGCCAGCGTAACATGAGCCAAACAGGTAATGCATCCTCCAGATTTGGCCTGATTCCACAGTGCTGCGCAGTACAATGTAGAGACGAGGTGAGAGATGGAGATGATATCTCTTTTATTGTGCTGTTGGCTGGGGCCTTTGTGTGGTCTGGGGGGTGTTACGGGAATTCGAATGGTAGAAAGGGGCAAAGGAAGAGAGTAAACATCACCCGAAATTACATGTTGTTAGCCATTTTGGCACTTGTTAGAGGATAAAAGCTGATCATAAACAGACTAAATGAGCCTATATGGGAATTAATTTGACGCTGCGTTCCCTGCTTTTTGCTTTTGTAAAAATAATTACTTTACTTACCTCTTTGAGAAAATTGGTAGTAAAGACCTTGTATAATCAAGTCTTGTATTCAAACTTCCAACTAACAACCTCACCTAACTTTTAAGCAGTGTTGCCAGATTGGGTAGAAGATTCTGCTCAAGCTGCCCAAATCATTCACTGCCAAAAGTTTTGCCAAAAGAATTGTCATGACCACCACAATGTATAAGTACCATTTCCCTCTTTAAAACTAAATCATGATTTCAAAGTACAAATGATTCATACAAAATGAATCAATTCTCCTGCCATGAGGAAAACAAACTATTATTTTGCTTTTGTGCTACGATAATAGAAACACCCTTGCATTGTGTGTTCATACATTTTGGGGGTGAAGCAATAAAGGAGGGGGTTGTTTGGGTTGATTTCAAATATAAACAGTGTTTAACAATGATTTCGCATACTTTAAAAGGCAATATCCGCTTTTTCAGGGTATCCTTAAACGTCGGTTATATGACGATCCTGGGCCGTCGTGAAAATTTACGCTTTACCTTTAACGTCAGTTAGGTGACGGGTAGGTTTAGGTCTGGGGTTAGGGTTAGGATTAGATGACGTCATCTAACCGACGTTTAAGGGTACCCTGAAAAGGCGGATGTTGATGTATAGTCAAAAGCATCAGTTGTATGATGTATATGATCTGAATATAACAGATCTTAGCACAGACAAAACTGATTTATCGTTGATTCAAACCTCATTCAGTTGCAGATGTTCAGGACAGTGTTCAGCAACTCGCGCACGTTATTCGCCGACGTTTAATGCCTTGTGACTAAACAAAGGGTGAGTATGTGAGTATTGACACCGACGCGTAAAAAAAAAGCCACGCGTAAAAGTGTCATTTAAAAAAAAACACCTCGGGTTAGTTTTTTTAGTTTTTTTTTAGTTAGAACATAAAGAACTATGACAAATGCGACAATGACTGCAGTCATCTTGATAAAAGAAAACTGATATGCAGTACCACTTTGCAGGTCAAATTGGTGCCATCTAATGTCAGGGAATGAATTTGCATGTTCACTCAGCTCATCATCAGTGAAAATCGCTTGGGTGTGAAAACAAAAAAAAACACGTTGAAAAGCGCTGACGAATAATGCGCACTGATATTCGTCCCGGTGTGTACGGGCCTTAACTGACGCTTTTAACCATGCGTCTAAATCCAGACGCACATGGCAACCTTTAGCGTCAATTAGATGACGCGTGCAGGTTTAGGTCTGGGGTAGGGCTAGGGTTAGACCACTAGAAGGCGCGTTTTATATTGACGCTAAAGGGTGCCATGTGCGTCAGATGTTGACGGATGGTCAAAAGCGTCAGTTAGATGACGCCTTGGGATGAGGACGGGCTGTGTTCAGATAATAATGGACAGGAGTCGTCCCATATTCAATTTTAATTAAGTCATTCAACTGTGCTCTTAGAGTTAGTTATATTAATTAAGAGCCTTTGTCTCCCAATGATTTGAGAGTTTGGTCAATCTCCCACTCTTAACTGTAAATACAACTTAGTGAATATTTATGCCACTTTGGCATAGCAATCAATTATGCAGCTACAAGTTATCTGATTAACTGATTGCCTATGTCTGCAGTAACTGATTGCCTAAAAGTGCGTGCTCGTCAGCAGCGTCAACACCAATGCCAGCCGACTCTGCGGTGGGCCACAGTTTAGTTTATTAACCAATAGCCTACTAAACTTAGATGTTTGAAAACTGCCGAACTGACCCCAAACCAGCCCAAATTTTGTCCACCCTCCCGTTTTACCCACACAATCAAATTCAAAACCTTCCAATTTTGCAACAATGCTTTTAAGAATACCCATTACAGGAAACTCATTATAGGAAAGAAAATGCTTCATAATAGGACTGCATGTCTCAAGTGTTCCTTTTCAACAGTTTATTCTTAAGTGTCCTGACTTAAGCAAGCACAATTAGTCAGGAGAGTTCCATTTCCTAACCCCCTTCAACCTTGGTTCCAACATGAAAACAAAAGGGCCGAGATGAATGTGGAATTAACGCTGACAGCTGCTGACTCAGGTGGTTATAAACGGATGCGAAAGTAAACTTTGAAATGGCAATTACATTACAGCCCTCAGGAGAACGCTCTCTATTCTCCTGGATGTGTTGCTCGCCGGGCAAGCAGCCATATCTGTTGTGTGGCTGTGTAGAAGGAGATACGTGTAAACATGGTAACAAAACACTTTTGTCTTCCATATGCAGAGAAAACAGAAAACACGAACAAAAGCTAATCTGAAACAATTGTTATGTGGTTGTTGTGATGACAGCCTGTTAATATTAACAGCACATTTTATTCATTTCCGTGGCTCATAGCCTACTAGTGAAATCACTATGCTAGCAAATGTGATTTACATCCACTAATTTGTAGGTTTGGTGCATAAAAAATTATAATTACTAAAGTATATAATTATGTATGTATAGTAGTGGAATACAATAAAAGTGAAAACATAACCCCGACCTATGAATCAACATTTATCCACTGACCAATGAAATTCCAACCCAACAGCAGATGTAGGAAGATGAGATGATGAATCAAAAGAGTTCAATTTAGCTCTCGAGTTGGTCAGTATCATTGCTCCCATCAAACTGCATCATTGTGTAAGGAGAAATTAATACAATATAATTAATTACTATCTCAAAACTTAATGTTTCAGTTTTGACTTGGAAATGAGCAAATGCTCCAGAGGTCCAGATTAATACATCACAATCATGTACAATTTTTGATGCAAAGCCTAATTAATATTCATGATCTAAACCTACCAGATTGTGACGCCAACAACCAACACATCCATCCATACTATCTCCACTAAAATAACCATATGAATAATTAAATACCCACATTCCCACTGGATATGCAGGTGATCTAGAGTAGAAATGGGTTGGTATACACTTCTAATTCTCATATAGTACCTGAGATCATGCCAGTGGGTGTTCAATGAGACAGTGGGTTTGCTGCATACCTGAGGGTAGAGCTGACTCAAGATGATGAGCTGTAGTTCTTATCTCCCTGAATGCGCCATACCTCAGGAAACCCTTTAGCCCTGTCTTCTATTTTTTATGAGCTGACATCATCACATACAATGAGAGTTTCTCATTTCCTGGGAGGGCAGGGCAAGGCAAAACTAAACCTGTAGTAATGAAAGCCAAATTGTGCTGACCAACCCTAGCTGCAGTTCTGGTTATTATATATAGAGCCAAGACTGAGATGAGCCTTTGAAAAATTATAACATGGTCAAAAAAATCAATCAAAAATACAAAAAGTCTAGGGAAAATATAGGTATTAATAATCAAATCACTCTATTTAGCAATAAACAGATCTTTTTTGGTAACACAGTACTAGACATGCAGTGTTATGCCAGATATTACACTAAACACAAAAATCTCCCAATGGACCACTTTGCTCAGTCTCTATCAGGAATTAATCAAAACAGCACATTAAAATATGCAATCAAACAAAAGTCTTGGAGGAATCTTAGAGGGAGAGATACTATCACTGGTTTAATGGGGAAAATTATTACTGCTCAAGCACTGATTTATTTTTTCATTGCAAAAAATTATTTTCATAATCAGAAAATTTGGTCTTTTCCTTTAAACAATAAATATTTACTCAAGAAGACAGCAAAAATTCCCAGTGTTAAATTAACACCCTCGGTGTACATATAGGTCCAACTCCTGGAGTTGGACCTATATGTACACCAGAGTGTTAATTTAACACTGGGAATTTTGCTGTTAACGTTGCAGGAGATATTCTTACCCAGTGACAAATTGTCTTTATTTGTCATAAATCTACAACATTTAATGAGGTTTATTAGGACAATGCCCATGGTTTAAAAATGCCAATGGGTTAAGAAAACCAAATATAATTTGAGAATATATTATTTGACCAAAAAAGTTGTAAAATAAAAATATTTATCTTTCACAGCTTTCCTTAATCTTGTGTAAATGATGGTTAGATATTTTACTAAAAGAGAAGACAAAATAATTAAGAACAGAATGTATTGCAGTGCTTCAGATCATTTTCACATGTTGGAAGCCATTCAGATTTTAGTCAGTAAAAACAATCTCAATCTCTATTGTCGTGTATATAATTATTCTGCATCATCTAGATGATTTAAAAACTAATTTGACACATTTATCCAAAGCAACTGTACACTTATTGAGCACTTTGCTCAATGTGATGCACATGAATCAGAGGGTTTGAACCCATAAACTCTCAAGCAGTCTAGATCTTTACCTTCTAGGGTATGTTACCTTTTATGAGAAAATACAACAATATACAAAAAGTACAAACTTGGAGAAGTGTCCTATATGCATGCAAGCTAAAGGTGTGCTCAAGCCATGTCATAATTACCGTAATGACTTGTAAAGGGCATTCACATCCTTGTAGAACAGCTCAGAGTAGGATGTCACACAACATGATGAAAATTCAATAAAACATTTACATTTCTGCATTTGACTGATGATTTTATGATGAAGCGTCTTTTATCCAAAGCATCTCACCTATGACCTTGGTGTTGCTAGAACCATTCTCTACTGGTTGTCAGTCTGAAAACACCAGGCATGAATTTTCATGAGAGTTTTCAACATAGTTTAGGTTACACTAAAATTAAGCAGCCTGCTGGGCACAAACCAGCATTTATACAAAATAAAGTACTGATATTTTTTGTGTGCTTGTCTTCTTACTATAGCATACGAGCAATGTTCCCTGACCTTGAATTGAGCCCCTCATAAGCTTGTTTGCAGCAGTGACCGCATCTTTAAGACCCTCTCTTTCTTCTATAGTCATTTTATCTCTCTGTCTCATTCCATCTTTTACTTCTCTTCTTATGCTATCACTTTCTGAGCAGAGCAGCTCAGCATGGGCATAAGCTCATTGAAGCGAAAGTCACAGCGCACCAAACAAAGAGATGAAGTAGTCAGCGCTGCCAAGCCATGCACCCACACACTGAACAATGGCCTCAATGCTCACTTCCCCCAGCATGAGCCCTGTAATGTTAAGAATTTCACGAACATCGATTGTGTAGTGGGCAGACACAATGCGGTGCCATCGAGTAAGTAGGTGGTACTTATGCAGATCATATTGTTTCATCTCTGTAGGCTGAGAAAATAGGCAACGGACTTTTGTTGAGAAGGAGACAACAAAGCATTGCAACAGGTGGAGGAAAAGGTCTCAGGTTTGGTCACTGATGATGCCATATGCAATAAAATACTTGCAAAGCTTGTTTTGTAAATGCTGTTTCTTTTTACAGTTATAAGACCCAAGCCAAGCCAAAGCAGAGCTGGAGCGAGGACAGTAGGTCGTAACATGGATCATTTGACAGGAAAATGGGAAATGACCATGTCTTACGATCAGACAGAGGCTTGATCCTCTTGCTCTCTCTCTGTTTCTGTTCTATCTTCCTTTTTGCGAGGTTTGCAGAACAATGTTTCCAGACATTAACAATCTTCCATAGATAAATAATCAGACTGGATTTTAGAAAAGAGGTCATAAATTTAAAACGTATTTATTAATGATAGAATTTTTTTACAATCTTTACAAAATAACATAAAAGCACAATAAAAGATAACACCTCAGAATACTAGAGTTAGCAGCACAGTCTCATCCCAAGACGTCATAGAATTGACGCTTGACCATACGTCAACATCCGCCTTTTTAGGGTACCCTTAAACATCAGTTAGATGATGTTATCTAATCCTAACCCTACCCCAGACCTAAACCTTCCCCATCATCTAGCTGACGTTAAAGGTAAAGCGTCAGTTGTATGATGGCCCGGGATCGTCGTATAATCAACGTTTAAGGGTACCCTGAAAAGGCGGATATTGACGTATGGTCAAAAGTGTCAGTTGTATGACGTCTTGGGATGAGACTGTGTTAGAGTTAGAGACATCATTCGAAACTGTTGAGGTATTTACTTGTGTATACTCACAATTCTGTAAAACAAAGAAAACAAACAGGATGCCGCTTTCTGCCTTCTCGGTTTTCTTTCAGTGAAGTTTTTGTAGAGCGCGTCACACGCATGAATCAAAACTCAGCATATACAACACATTCTCATCCCGAAGCATCATATACGAAAGCCATATTTTTCGTAGACATTCAACACACATGGCACCCTTTTGCGTCAATATAACACACACAGAGTAAGGGTGGGTTTAGGTCTGGGGTAGGGTTAGGGTTAGACCACTAGGAGGCGCCTTCTGACCCATATATATCTGCATCTCATTTTGACGCTAAAGGGTGCCATGTGTGTTGGATGTCTATGCTTTGGCAAAAGCGTCGTATGCGCCTTGAGGATGAGAACGGGGTGGCATACTAGCAAACTCTTGCGTGGCATCTGAACTCTTGTTTCGGGTTGGTGTTAGAAGTCTGCAAAGGCTTTAAACTGAAGCACACAGCAAAAAGCTTACGTGTAGCCTACGTATGTAATTTTTCTTAGCTACAAACCCGAACACACGTCACGAAACCCGTGAGTTTTTTGGGACCCGTCGGGCTCAGGGTCGAGTATGTAGCAGACCTCTAGTTCGTGTTTAGATTGTCTCTTCTTCTGCTCTTTTTCCTGTTGTGGCAGAAAGCAAACAGCATTGCATTACTGCTCATGCCCCCTTCTGGACTGGAGTGTAGATCTCCAGAGACTGACTTTATTCGTAGTTTGACTGCATGCACCGAACGTATAGCCTAGAAATCTAGACGCAACCTAGCGGCCGCAAAAATTATTTTGCTGCAAAGTGTGGTCTAGCAACTCTCCGTTGACTTTCGAAGTGGAAAATACAAACTCTGGTCTGGCCAATCACATCATGTATAGAGTTGATGGGCGGGCTTAAGACAATGACGGCAGAGTTGTGACGGTTCTGCGCCGTGATTTCCATTGGTGATTTCTGTGCTACTTAAAAACAAACAAGACGCAGCTGGCGAACAGCGGTCTTTTCGATTCGGCTTTGGCGCGACTCGGATGACTTGGAGTTAAGAATGTAACTTAAGTCATTCTTATAAAGGAAGATGTGTTCAGAGTTTTGACAACCGGATAAGGCAAAAGTTTAATATATCAACTTGCTCCGCTGGAGAAAAAAACCATGGGGAAAACGCATGGGACTCACTCAGCCACAGCCATCATCGCTCTGGTTGGTTAGCGCTATCCTATGGCGTGCAGAGGGATATTGAAAGACAACCTTTTATCCCGCCCCCGGATTGAGGAATGCCAATTGTGAGTTCCCAGACCTAACATCTTGATAGGTCTGGTTTGCCAGGCTACCGAACGTACATACTGTGTAGTAAATCTTTGATGAAAAAGGAAAGAAGACAAGAAGGACAATGGACAATTGCTGGAAAATTTTCTACATTGTAGGGATTGACTGAATTTGAATTATCTGAATTTGCTTCAGAAAATGATTATTATTATTTTTTACATTGTTGTAACGTATGGCTACACTTTTCTGCACACTTGCAACAGAGCTTCATGCAATGGGCCACTTTGTCCTGGTGTAATGATAATAGCTTATTTTATGACCGCCATCAATTTCCCTCATGAATTTAAAAGGTTTCTCTGCCTTATCTGAAAATCTGGTGTTTTCATCCAGCAGCAGTTAATGTGACTTCCAGCAGGAGGAGCAAGAGAGTCACAAATCAGGTATAAGTAGTCTTGCTTTTTTGTCTGACCACCACTGCGAATGCAGAGATTTTAGCCCAGCTGTTCCCTGGGGCTTTACTGAAAGACCTATCCACTCCGCCGGAGCATTTTGGTGCTGTTTTGCAGCTAATGCCCTTTTAAAGGCCACAGTCAACTGACACAGATGAATCTTATCGCGAGTTAAAACAATGAAGCAGGGGTGAGGTCTATTTCAGTCATGCACTCTAAGTAAAATATGTTTCCAGAATCGGCTCACTGTTTTTCTTGATAACTGTACAGGAGTACAGCATAAAATACCACTTGAACAACACTTGCCAAGCACAGCGCATTCATGCACAGTGGTGGCATACTACACAGACTGCTGTGCTGTAGAATATACATTCTTAAAAATAAGGGTTACAAGAGAGGGTTCACATTGTAGAATTCACCAAAAAACGTCACAGTTATCAAAAGACTGATTTTTTCCTATTGTGAAGAACACATTATTAATCCAAAGAGCCCTTTCCCACTATAGCTGGTTGTGCAATAGAAAAGGTTCCTTGGATGAAAGGCTCTTCATTGAACTAGATGCCAATAAAAAAACTTTATTTTTAAGAGTGTAAACTAGATTCTTTGTCAGCATATAACATTTCTTGCAGCAAGAGGGTCTGTTTAGTAAACTGGTACCAAGATATTCAGGGAATGATTGTTGGACAAATTTAAATATAGATAATGTTGAAAAATCAATACTACTATTTTATATTAACATATACAGTCTAAAAATGTGTTCTCAAACAAATCAGGTAATAGCTCAAGTACCCTCACTAAGAGCAATATTGATGAAAAGTCATAAAAGATTGTCTATAATACATGATTAAAACCACCTGTTAACATCTCAATGGTAGTTTCTCACCTGGCGCAGGATTCCCTAAAAACAAAACCAATATATTCTCATAATATTCTCAAAAATGACATGTAACTAATGGTTCTTGAGTCACAAAACATAATTTCATAATGTTAAATGGGCAATGAGATCACAAGAACACACATTCTTAGAAACCATTCACACAGAATGTGTTTTTGTGGATAAAAAAAAAAGAAAAGAAAATAATAACAGGTCAGTGGAATGAAAGTTCTAAAGTGGCGTTTTTTTTATTTTTAAGTTGAACCTGTTTTACATCTAGAACGCTTAGACACAAGCATGAACAGTAAGAGCTCAAGCATGCAGTTCACAGTATGTGTTGCTATAGGATCTGACTTTAGAAACAGAATTGCGGCATGCTAGTTTTCTGTTTTAGTCTAGTTGGGTTTTTTTTTCAGTGAAAGAGAAAGTTTATTTGTACTTTACACCATAGTTACTTAGAATATATGTCCGTGTACTGTCATTAAAAGTCAACATCCACCTTCAAATCTATGTATGCCTTGAGTGATACGAAAAAACAGCATCTCTTACTCAGAAAGAATCTTAGAGAAAGAAAACCTATGAGATTCAATGGATTAAGAACCTTACCTGCCTTGACAGCCAGGAAGAAATACACATTTCACACTTAGGCTGGTGTCTGATATCTCTTTACCTCACCATAAATGTCAAAAGTAGTCTCTCATGTTGCACTGAGATTACTTACTGCTCCACTATTATAAATGCAGGGATGTATTCTCATCTCAATATATTAGATCTTGGGGTCTGTTAGCACACACTCTAAAAAATGCTACGTTGTTTACCTTTTGGGTCAAATATAGATAAACCCAGCCATTTGGTTACATTTTTAATTTCACATTTTTAACCCAATGTTAGAGTTTGTCCATATTTGACCCAAAATTCGGTATTTAAATTATGCTGTCTGAATTTGTTTGTAACAAGAAATGAGTTTGTGGCTTGATCTTGTCATGTTCTGATAAATTGGTCCCTGAGCTGGTTGATGTAATGTTGCTGAATGATCAGGTGCAGTTGAGTAGACTTAAAAGTTGTTTGACAACAACACACTTAGCCTAATATTCTCACTGACATGTAATAAGGATTCATTTGATTACAATATGCACCATTACTCTGATGTGAGCTGTCATATCTTTTTTTAAGTCGAGATTATAGTAAGCTGACCATGATCGAGTCATTTATTGTGCTGGCACCTACTGAAATATAATTCTTTGTAATAAAGAGCCTCTCAATTGGGGTGGTCTATTCTACCATTAAAAAAATGCATGGTCTGTATGATTCTTTCACATTTTTGAAATAATTATCTTATGCCCACAAAGGCTGCATTTATTTGATCAAAATATAGTAAACGCTATAATTGTTCTCGATCACCCTCAGCACTACGTTTCCCATCATCCTCTCTGGCTCACACCTGATCACACTCCCCTATCACCTGCACCTGCAAGCCATCACCCTCGTTATCACACCTTATATCCTCAGTCACTTTCATCCCCATTGTTGTCTGGTCTTGTTATTTTTACCCAACCACTGACTACTGACTACTTGACTACTAGACTACTTGACTACTGACTACTCTGACTACTAACTACTTGACTACTGACTACTTGACTACTGACTACTGACTACTCTGACTACTGACTACTTCACTACTGACTACTTGACTACTGACTACTTGATTACTGACTACTTGACTACTGACTACTTGACTACTGAACTACTTGACTACTGACTACTAGACTTCTTGACTACTTGACTACTACTGACTACTTGACTACTGACTACTTCACCTGACTACTTGACTACTTGAACTGACTACTTGAGAACTGACTACTTGACTATTTGACTACTTGAACTGACTACTTGAGAACTGACCACTTGACTACTTGAACTGACTACTGACTACTTGACTACTTGAACTGACTACTTGAGAACTGACTACTTGACTACTTGACTATTTGACTACTTGACTACTTGAACTGACTACTTGAGAACTGACTAGTTGAGCTATCATGCTCTATTTACCTGAGATTGCAAAAATTATTTTTTGTGGAAAAAAAATTCGGACTTGAACCCAAACGGGCTTCCATATGTACCTCCCGGAATAGCTATAAGCATGGTGTTACATGACTCTGGTCATTCATCTAACATGCATCATCTTAGCCTTTGCACAACCCTCATGATGCAACTGGTGTCATGTAATTTTTAACAAATTCAGGCCAAAACGATGTTCGTCTCAGGAGTTCGAAACAGCTTGCCATATTCATCTGAACGCTGCTCTCAGTATGTTCTCTAATGGATATACTGCTGGTCACAGATTCCCATCTTCTTTTTAACCCTGAAGTGACGAACGAACAACTTCGTCGTGAGTAAATCGGAGCCTTAAGAGCATTACCCCATGACGCTGCCCTAGACCCTGAAAAGACAATCATTACAACCCGTCTCAATGAACGGAAGCCTGACGCAGAAACTTGCCGGCAGGTGGGATACTGGAGGGTTTTGAATCCCTTCTGCGCCCTGCCATGTCTGTTAAATATTTTCACAAGTCCCAAACTCTCACCCGCATTTCTCTGAGGAGTAGAGAAGGAGAAAGATAGCTATCATTAACAAGCATGTTTCATTAAAGTGAGGCTAATGGGTACTCTTTAAAGCTTCGCCAATGGCTCTCTCGTCAGAGATCACTGCACTACACTGATTGCTACAGCCGCTTCGGCATCACTTACCGTCACATTAACACACCAGCATGTGCTGCCTCCTCTGAACAGGGCCTGATAGGGGTGCGTCAAATTAATGAAGTAGAGAAGATCTGCTCTCTTTTCTGAAGACTTGAAAAGCTCATTTAGTCCTTTATGACTTGGATGTCTTCCTCTGTATCTTTGGCTCGTGTTCAAGGGGAGGGGGTTAATTTTTGCTTTACAGGACTGCCGCTGATAGCTAAAAGCCAGCTGCTACCTGTTTGTTAATCTTTTACACTGCTGTCAAATTACTTAACATAAGTTACTCTCAAAGCTTGCAAAACCCAATTGCAAATCACACCGATTCAGTGGGAGCATCTGACACATGGAGTCTTTTCAAGCTCTTTTCACACAGTTCTGTTGTTCTATCTTTAGCTTTTCGAACAGGTAACAATGGTATTCAGATGGTGTCACAGCAAGCAGTGCTATAGTGTAAACAATTTGCTCTCAATAAACACCCACCAAGAGATAAATTAGTTACTAGGGAGGCAGTCTCTCTTTCTCTCGCTGCCAGAAGACCATCTCTCGCGAATTTGCGGTTAAGTTTGGATTCTATTTCGTGAAGTTACTGGACAAAGAGTGTTTTGACACCATAAATGTAAATTTTTTCATCATATATTTTTTTCAGTTTCTGAGTTGGGTGTATACGTTTCTAAATCTAACTTTATATTGCTTTGATCACTGTCTTGTTTGCTCAACATGATGACATATCAGCAATTCCTAGCGACTGTTAGCTAGGCTTAAAATATGTAATACACAGCAGGGTTAATTTTAACACAGTGTTACAACTAAGCCGCCAAGTGTAAAATGATAATCAGATGAAAACGGAGCCACACAACTTTCCAGGTTTGAGTATAGCATTTAACTTTGCTGGACTTTCACAAACAATTTTGGAATTTAAAATGTTTAAAATTTAGTGTACTATGAAAGATAACTTGTTTATTTAATAAAAATATGGCATGTTTTTAATGCAATAAACCCTTTAATTTTTTTATTTTAAGCTCATTTGTATTATTATTACTGTTATTAATAATAATAATAATAATTGTACATGCAGCTGCCACACACAAATCTAATTTAATTGCAATTACAATATCTTATAATTTTATTTATTATTATTTATTGCAACACTGTGCAGCCCTTTTCTATGTCTCTATCCATGATATTGATCCACAATAGAAGGATGATTGGATGATGGATGGATGTATGGATATCTGTCTATACAGATGAACAAACAATATCAAACTATACAAATAAAATAGTACTGAATTATGTGTGTTACACACAAGTGTTGCAACTAACTCCTCTGTCTGTTACAATTAACCCCGCATATGGGTTAAGTTTTAACATTTGCACTTCTGTCACTTTCAGTGCAACAGTACGAAAATGGTAGGTCCTAGAAAAAAACTTTAAGTGTTCATTTGTAGTAGAGATGTGTATGTTGCTTGTGCAATTCATCACATCAAATATAGCCTACTCTTTAATGTTATATTTCAAAATGACAAAAATATAACAAATTGCTCCAAACAGTTTGGAAAAACAAATCTTTTTGCATTTTGAATGTGTTTAGTCGAAATGGTATAATGATTTATTGTGTGGTGGGACATTGTGAACAAATGGACATATTAGAGTATTACGATGTTTGTGTGTGTGTGCTCAAATATCTTTTTGCTTTTTCCCTGACATCTTTGAAAAATACAAATGCAATGATTAATGTATGTTTTGACAGGATATAAAATATTACCCAGAGCACTCTGCTTTAATGCGTGTGTCCTTATTGTAACTAGAAATACTAATACAGTATAATTTAAAATAAAATGAATACATTTTTATTCCTTTCCATACCATAACATTTTCCTTAGGTAATGTAAAGCAAGCCAAACTGAGCTAAAGCTTCTGGCCTGGTTGCAAAGTAGTTTTAGAGTTTTTGACTGCATCAATAATAATCTATACAATGGGCTATTTATTAAATGTTCAAGCCTAAAAATGTTAGACCAACATTTCTTTGTGAGATAGTGATGGTCTGGCTGCTGGTTCACTACCGTAGACAATGCATCACTGAATAAATCAAAGACAATCACGACCGTATTAATGCAAATTGGTCGTTCAACCACGTTGCAATGTCATGCAGGTGGTGGAGTAATAACTTTCTTTAATGAATCTGTTTGAGATCAAATTAATGAAAGATGTTTTGCTAGAAATTACAAACATGTCATCTGAGGACTATTTCTCATTTTCCTGGCTGATTCATGAGGGTTGTGCATCTTCTGAAAAGACTTATGAATGGCTGAATTTGAATGAGATAGCAAACGGATGCAGAATAGAAACTATGTATTTTTGAATATTGGCTTAACAAAACGTAGTATGAAAATTGAGAATAAGAAAAAAGCATTGAAGTCTGAAGGTTTAGGGCCTTACAGAGAGACAGATACACTTCAAAATTGAATAAATAAAATATCATTGGATAATGTTTTAAAGAATATACTATTTCAGTTTTTTTTAATGTCATGTTTAATTCTTTGGATTTATTTTATTTATTTATTTATTTATTTATTGTGAAATTTACTTGCAGTTTCTGAGTAAAAATCCTGCTGTTCACAAGCAAAACTTGTCAACCAGGGCTGCGTTTCCCAAAGCATCGTAAGCCTAAGTCTGATCGTAAAAACGATCGTACGAATATGATCTTAATATTATGGTCTGTTTCCCAAAAGCATCGTAACTTAAGTAGCACTTGAAAATCTTCGTAGAACTATGAGTGCTCTGGAGTAATCGTACATCCCCAAGTGCATCGTAAGAAGACAGAGTTATGAGGTCACCTGCAGGATGACCGGCAGATTACACTTTTATCTAGATTCAATAGATTACATTGCAACGTAAAAGCCTAATATATAGGTTTTGATTGTACACTTGTAGTACTCGTGTTTTGTTTAAATTAGTAAATTAAATAATTAAAACGGGAAGAAAAATAGAAATAGGCCTACACATCTAAATTAAATGAATGAAAAAAAAAACATAAAATAAGTAATCTGGGAAATATGCTTTAAAGACCGTACAAAATAGGGATGAATTAAAAAAAAATCTGTCAATGACTTGCTGACGTGCACGAAAACCAGCCACTATTGGGTATTTCTCGCAGACCTCCATCCCGATCTTTGAACACGTTTGCAGTTAGTTTGCAATGTGACATGGCCTTCCAGATGTTTTTTTTTTCCTTATTTGTATGGTGTCCTTTAAATCTGTTAAAAATAAAATCTTTGTTTCCCTCTATCTCCTCTGGAAGGACATTAATTTTATCTTCTCTTGTTTTTTTTGTTTTTTTTTTGTTTTTTTTTCATCCATTTTGTCAGCGTGGTGTTTTATATCCATATAGACTTGTCTTGATTTCTAACCCACAACAAATGACGATTATTAGGTTAAACGTTCAGAATACGACTCCATATAAAGTTATATTTCAGCACTTCGCGAATGGATAGCGACGCTTAAGTAGCACGTAGAACGCGTTCTCGCGCGTTCATGTTAAGTGCATTTTTGGGAAACGCACGTGGAATTGCTGCGATCGTTCGTAACCTTGCACGTAGAGAGCGCTCTTAAGAGCTAAGATACATCGTTATCTGGAAACCCGGCCCAGTATGGTGGTGCTAACAAAGTAAGTATTGAGTTAACCAATGGTACACCAAGATACTCCTGGGTACGCCAACATCTAAAACACAACATACACTGGTGATGAACATGGTGATCTTTTCAGGATGCTAAAACCACATCATACAGTTCATCATAATTCTCACAACACCATTCAAAATAAAATAGCACTAAAGTATACTTCACTACATGAATCAGTGTACTAATCACACAAGTCTCCAGAGCCGAAGAATAATGTCCATTATGAATTGATTTTCTTAAAATGACGAGTCAATAGTCCAACTAAATGTATAGGTTTAGAGAGCTGAGCGAAGTTGGAAAGAATCAAGCCATCAAATATGATGAACACTCAAAAAGCACTCACTTAAATGATCCAAACACATCAGTCATCAACGGGAATCGTGCACCCATTGAATCTAAGTGCTGCTGCTAGTGGTTATTCATATGGGGATTGAGAGAATGAGTCAGTAGTATCCATCATTATCTTTTCCAAAAAGAAAAATACATTTGGAAGGTAGGGTAGTAGAACAGAGAAGATGACTGCACTCAAAAATCGAGTATACCGAAGCTGTAAAATCTCCATTACGGTCAATTTTGTGTTATGCTTTATATCAAAGTTCGGATCAAAGGTGGAAGGGTTATTTTTAACCTGTCATTTCCACATGAATAAATACAATTATCCCACAAATAATTGTATGTTAATGTACTTTCTTTGCACTGCAAGGTTGAAATCTTCTGCAAATTGAGAGGAAAACTTCTCAGAGAAACTTCAATGGATTGCTAGGTAGAATAATAACAACTCGTAAAAATGTAAAACAGTAGCCACTCAACCACAGTCTCGTTTCAAGGTGACTATTAGTTCCACCAAAAAGTAATTATATGCTAACTTAATATCTATTTATGCCCGACACAAAAGTCGAGTAAAACTCAGAGTAAAGGTTCGTGCACAAACACAATGCATTTCCATGGTCTGATCAGCCAAGTCTCTTGGATATTTAGATTCATAGCTATGCAAATGCAAGTTAATGTAGGATCTAAAACCTGAAGTGGGGACCTGATAAATTACACCAATAAGGCCCATGTTAAGACCTCTGCCCTTAATACTAATGTTTAAGCCGTGCTAAAATGAGACCAAGTGAGGGATTAATAACTACATCCATATAAAAAGACTTCAGGCGCATTCGTCTACTTCAGAAATCCAAGCGTCATGCTGACGGTGACAAATGTCTGTTCTCGTGCGCGGGTAGTGTAAGTAATTATATACAAATGAACTTGTCAGAGACTGCAGGGGAGACGATCGCCAGCGCTTGTTCCCTCCCCACTTGGCTTCTCTCCTGTGAAATTCCCACACCGCCTCTTCTGGAGACAAACGAGCTTGCGTATGCTAATACAAAGATGCATATATTCATGTATTTCCATTCTGAATCAGCCCGTCTCCTGCACGTGTGCCTTATCACACACGCGGGCGAGAGAACAACGCACGCTTACTGTAAATATAAACAGGAGTGCAGATGAGAAAGTACCAGAGTGTATGGAACATTTTTCACTCTTACAATAACGCTGCAGTCTGCAAAGGGTAGGGAAGGGATTGCTAAAATAGAAAATACATGCGAGCCAGCACTGAAGACAAATGTTTAGTTTTATTAGCTGACTTCATCTATATTGAGTTGTTGTCATTGTGTTGCCTAGAAAGTTCATATGAATAAAAACAATGCATTCTCATCCAAAGGCGTCATATACGACTCTTTTGCCAAAGCGTAGACATCAAACGCACATGACACCCTTTAGCTTCAAATGAGACACTTCGTTATGGTAGGTTTAGGTATGGGGTAGGGTTAGGGTTAGACCACTAGGAGGCGTCTTCTGACCCATATATATCTGCGTCTCATTTGACGCTAAAGGGTGCCATGTGCGTTGGATGTCTATGCTTTGGCAAAAGCGTTGTATATGACGCCTTGGGATGAGAACGGGCTCATAAAAACCAAATGGCGAAAAAGTATAGGTTAAGTATATTGCGATTTATTTCTTGGAACACAGACAAATGAATATGGCTTAGGTATACCTATATTTAAAGAATCATGATGGAAAACTACCATAATCATAAATGTTAAAGGGGTGATGAACTCAGAAATCAAATTTTCCTTGAGCTTTTGACATCTAAGAGATCATATTATAAGAATATCCTGTAAGTTTCAGAACTGAAAATGTGTTAGTCCAATAAAAGCTTTTATTGACACCAGGCTCAGCAAACGACTCGTTTTTCAGAGTGGGGAACTATGACGTCAAAGAGGATAAAACACCACCCCTGCAGAAGAAGATCAACGCCTACTTCAACATGGCCAGTTTAGCCCCGCCCACCGATTCTCGCATTACACGCATAGCTAAAGAACGTAGGCCTTCCTCCTGATGACAAACCGGATTCGAGCTACCGAGAAATACAAATACTTGTGCACCGCCTGGTTGTGGAAGAAGACAGTCGCTGCATAAGCTTCGTCTGGATTCCAATGGTAAAACTTTATTTTTAATGACGATCCAGTGTAAACATTGTCAGTCTGTTCGCTTCATTTCACTGAGGATTGTTTTGTAAACAAGACACAGGTTCGAGACAGGATTTGCAGACTGATTAAGAGTAAAGAACAGAAGCTGTGCCGTCTATATTGGATCTGACAGGAATGGCGTAACACAGGACTCAGGGTCGAACATGTATGGGCAAATCATTCTGGTTGCCATTTTACAACATTGGACGTTTTCAGAACAATTTCCCCAAGTGCACCGACGGGTAAGTTGAAACTATAATATGCAAAACTGTTCTCCACTCACAGCAGTGGGCGTTTACTTCCAAGTCTTCAGTGCGAGACGCCTCAGCTAGGCTCAAAACTAGGTACAAAATAGCCTATTACTTATTCATTTTGATGTTTTTGAATGCAAAAACCAAGCGAACGTCATAAGTCGACCTCAGACAACAATATAATACAATTTAAAAAGCCAGTTCATGACCCCTTTAAATATTCATTAATTCAATGAATGATTTAATAAGAGATCTGACTCAAAAGAGTTAATACGCTGTGCAGTCCATTTTCAGATGGGTTTGGTGCGAACGAGACAAAACGTACACCATGTCCACGTATGGGCATTGTTGTAATGTTGTGGGCCTTTATATACTACAGCTATGGAAAAAATTAAGAGACCACTGCCAAATCAGCAGTTGCTCTGGATTTATTATTTATAATATAAATAATAAATCCAGAGCAACTGCTGATTTGGCAGTGGTCTCTTGTTTTTTCATAGCTGTGTATATATATATATATATATATATATAGCCTAGAAATCTAGACGGACCCTAGCAGCAGCAAAAATTATTTTGCTGCAAAGTGTGGTCTAGCAACTCTCCGTTGACTTTCGAAGTGGAAAATCCAAACTCTGGTCTGGCCAATCACATTGTGTATAGAGTTGGTGGGCGGGCTTAACACAATGACGGCAGAGTTGTGACGGTTCTGCGCCGTGATTTCCATAGGTGATTTCCCTGCTACTTAAAAACAAACAAGACGCAGCTGGCGAACAGCGGTCTTTCGATTCAGCTTTGGCCGCGACTTCGGATGACTTGGAGTTAAGAATGTAACTTAAGTCATTCTTAAAAAGGAAGATGTGTTCAGAGTTTTGACGACCGGATAAGGCAAAAGTTTAATATATCAACTTGCTCTGCTGGAGGGAAAACCATGGGGAAAACGCATGGGACTCACTCATGACTCACTCAGCCACAGCAATCATCGCTCTGGTTGGTTAGCGCTCATCCTATGGCGTGCAGAGGGATATTGAAAGACATCATTTCATCCCGCCCCGGATTGAGGTATGCCAATTGTGAGTTCCCCAGACCTAACATCTTGATAGGTCTGGTTTGCCTCAGGCTAATATATATATATATATATATATATATATATATACACACACACACACATCATGGATTCTAGAAAATACCAACTAGCTTCTGATAGAAATCTTATACTGGGCCGTGGTTGGATCTTCCAGCCAGACAATGATCTAAAACAAACATCAAAACCAACACAAAAATGTGTTACTGAGCACAAAATGAAGCTTCTGCCATGTCCGTTACCGTTCCCTGACCTGAATCCTATAGAAAATGAGTGAGGTGAATTAGAGAGAAGAAGCACCAACATGGAGCTGGTAATCAGAAGGATGCAGAGAGATTCTGTATGAAGGAATGATCTTTGATCACTTGTCAAGGTGTTATCCAAACTCATTAGGCACTACAGAAGAAGAGGAAAAGGACATTACAATAATTGGGTGCCAATAATTGTGGCCAACGTGAACTAGAGAGAAAATATTTATTTCCTAATGAGATTTAACCCACACTTTCCTTTGTTTTACTTCAATGACAGCTTAGAATTTTGTGAATTTTTTTAATGAAAGATCAAAAGGATAAGCAATGTAGATTTATTTTCAAAGCCCCCTTTGATGATATTTACCAAGTGTACCAATAATTCTGGAGTTTGACCGTAAATAATCATATTCAGAGCAGTATTCATGAATAGCAAATTTCAATTACGGGCTCACAGAACCCCGCAGATTTAGCATAGTAGGAATGCCATCATTATGGTAAGTTTTAAACATCCTCTGCCTTATGCATGTGAATTATTAAGTACTTTGTCTAAAATGCTTTCAGATACCCATCTGGTGAGGACACAGTTTTGTGACTTCAGTAACCAACAAGAGTGTTGTCCGATTCAGCTCCATTTAGCACATTTTACTACCCTATAATCCGTTCCACAGAATCCTATATTTCCCCCAAAGTCAGAGCATAAAATGTAAAAAGTCTGTAAAATCTGCACCTCAATAAGCTTGTTTTTCATTTACATATGAAACAAAGAGAGATTAATAAAGATTTCAGAGCACTACTTTACTTTCAGCAACATATTGTCTATACCTGCTTTGTCAGTCATGTATATAAAAAAGAGAGATTCAGAAAAATTGTGGCACAAACAGCAAATCACAAATTGAAATATGTGCTATCCATCATGTTTTTGGGCAGTGACTGGAGGCATTTCAAATGAAGTAGCACAAAAATTGCTTGCTATTTGTTCCCTTTCAGACAGCTGGGTTTTTGATGGGTCTGGCCACAGAAAGACCACTAATGATGTGTTAACTGTCAACACATCGACATCTGATTGTCACCACCAAAATACACAGATAAACAGCCTTAAATGTGCACATCTCAGAGATGTAGACGCAAAACAATGTGTCATATTCAGAGACAGAAAGAAATGAAGCAGGTTTATAAAGTCATATCTATATTTAGACCAGTACAAATAATAGAAATGACTTTATAAGTCCCAATCTCTTTGCTGTTCACATAAGTTCTTTCTGCAGATCTCTACTTACAGGTTTTGTTTAACAAAAAGACATTGATTACATCAGTTATTTTCTTCATTTCACATCATGGTGACTAAACATTGCACTTTGAGTGTTGCTTTGGGAAAAGCTAAAATATCACTGCACCTGGCAGATGTCAGAGTCCCATCACCCCCAGGGCTACAACGCTGCTTAACTTTGATCTTGTCAATTTTGGCTGGGATACTTCATTCGACCATTGGTCTGTCAACAAACATCTGTTAAAAGCAAGCGGCCAGCATTTCTTAACAATAACAGATTTTGTGCCCTAGTCCCCTCATGTGCTCCTGGATCGACGCCGTGCCCTGCGGTTCCACGTCAATCACTGCCTCCATGTGTTTCTGTCTTTACTTCTCATCCTAAACATGCCATTTATATCACTTTGTGTCACTTCATTAAAACATCCCATTACTTTCCATCATGGCTGACGTCCACTAATGCTTCTCAGGCTCTCAGGGTGAGATTAAATCCTTAATGTTCATTCCCTACTCTCATTAGGACACAGGCTTAGATAGCCTCCTCATTGCTACCTGTCACGCTCAGAGACTCTTCTGATGCACAGATGAAGATGGAGGACTGCTTTGGGGAGTTTTGTTGTTGTGCTTGCTAAAATGGCTGCTACCTCAAACTGAATTCCCAGTCTCCATTCTGAGCAAGATCTAATATCACTTCATTAGGCATTTCATTTGGCGGCGGTTTTTGCATTGCTATTTAGTTGTTGGCCCCTTTGATAGTTCTCATGGGGTATATCAAGTCTCATTAAGACAACTGCCTCTGTATACTGTGCTTTTAATGACATGCCAGGTCTTAAAACAGAATTTTTACTTGTTGAGACTTGTGTGGGATTTAACTGATTGACAAAATGACGTCTCCAGTAAACTTCTTTTTTTTTCAGCTGTTCTCAACTTTGAGTTCGTTAGGATGGCATAGTTTTCAAAACTTCAAGGCTGTTGGATTGGGATTATTTGCATAATCCACTGAATTTTTGGGTCCTATTTCCACAAATGAAATGGAGCTAGAGAACTTAGCATAAAGTAACGAGTGATGCCGTGGCGGCAGCTTTCTTGAAATGAAGTGGTGTCAAAATGTAAATGTATATTTCAATGTAAATAAAAAATGCATTGAAAGGGATATTCTGAGTTCAAATTAAAGGAGTAGATCACTCATATTTTTCAAAACCCATAGGATTTTACCAGGGTACAGAATTTTAGCCTATATATAGTGCAAGTAAATCAGATCAATGTTTTTCAAAGCACTTAAACATGAATTATTTCGTAAAACCCTGTTTATATTATGAGGTAATGTTTTATTCACATTTTCTTGGTGAATTAACTTGTGGGTGGAGTTTCCTCCATGTAAAAAAGTGCTTTATATACACACCATATCCTCAAATATGCTCTTGATGGAGCTCACACTCTTAGAAGAAAAGGTTCTAGAACCTGAAAAGGTTCCATCAGCGCTACGCATTTGGAACCCCTAAAAGGTTCTAAACAGAACTCTTTTGAACCCTTCAAGATAGGGTGTTAGAAAATTTAAATATTTATATCGTTTTATGTAGTTAATCAATATCACACAAAGAGTGCCATTTCTATTTCTCTCCTCAAAAAAATAATTACAACTACAAAATGTTGCAGAAAAGGCAATATATAAATGAATAATAGCCTATAGAGAACCTTTGTGCCAAAAGGGTTCTTTATTGTCAGTATAGAACCTTTTTTAGCATTAAAGGTTCTTTGGAGTTGAGTAAAGAACCCTATGCTTCATATATAGAACCCCAATGAACCCTTTTTTCTAAGAGTGTTGAACCTGTTACTTTCCAGTATAATAAACTCAGTGTCACTGAGGAAATTCAAGGTGAGCAGATTAAATCTCTTTTTATTAATTCAACAATCCCCTCTAATTATTTGACTAAGTGGGATCATACAGTGGATAAGTGAAAAGAATTGCATTAATTTCAGATCATGTCGAATAAATCACAGATGCAAAACTTGGCTTATTTAAAGTTATTGTGTTGGGGTCAGTTGGGAAGATGCTCTTTTTTTGTGTGGCTATCCACACTGGACACTCAGTTCCCATTTTAACCACACCGCATGCACAATAAACAACATGACTCCGATAGAGATAGTTCTTTTCATTATTTGGCCTTGAAAAGTAGGCAGTATTTTTGGTTATGTATTTTTTCTTCTGTCAATTTGCAAAAATGAACTACATATCTGCCTAATGTAACTGGACATGGATCCCTTTTGGATCCCTGTTTGTGAGATATTTTTATCATTTATATGCTGTAAAATATGTTCAGCGGCATTTTTCATCTCTCTCATAAGATGAATGAGTTATTGGACTGAACAGCTAAGGGGCGTATAAAAGTAACACGGCCTCAGTGAAAAAACAACGTGCAGAACGATGAGCAGAACTGTTTAATTATGTAAGTTTCATCTAAAAAAACTTTCTGTTTATATTATTGTCTTGAAATATAATGTATATGTGGGGAAATTGATAGAGTTACTGCACAAGATGTTTGATGAGTCTAGAGCAACAGATCTTAAGGGTCGTAACTTAAGGGTAGGGGGCGGGGACTTGCTGCTTGTGACATAAGGCTTACCTCATTAATATATTATGTAGACAAATAAATCAATTTCTTACTGTTTGGTGGTGACAAAATCAAACATGTCCCCCACTATAAACAATTACATGGTCCAGTGCACAATATGTGTGTTAGACATGAAATAAACCCAACAAAAGAACATCAAACTTGCATCTGCAATGTTTTGCTTTCTGTCCTCGTTCTAGTCCTGAATGTTTCTTTTATCATTGCCATGGCCTTATTTTATAATGAATTGGGAAACCTGGGGAGGAGTGTCAAACAAGCATTTTTACTCTCTCTCATTACAACATGGCAAAGCCTTTGTAAATGACTTTGCGGCATGAGTCGGTGTGCCTGTTTAAAAATGCATGGGATTATGGAGCAAGCATATCAGCTGAGCTCAACCGAGTGTGTTGGCGAAGGAGCAAGGACAGGAAAATTGACACTTGATGATTTCTCCTGCTGATGTGAAGGAATGTTCAATCACATTTAAAAGGCTCATTCCCTCTCCCTATATCTGTCACTCTTTGACAAGTTCTACATGGAGATTTTTGGTGCATCTATTTATAGGATGGAAACGCCTCTCAGCTCTATGGCTCTGCTTCAGAAAGATTATGGTTCCCACATGGACATTAAGAACTATAACTCTTGATTTTTGTCTTCTAAAAGTTCACAAACCAGAAACCATACTGATGGCCGTTATGTTTTGCTCTCTGATGGGGTCAGCTTCTGAGATCTTAGCTCACCGGTGCACAGCGACTTGATTTGAAGACCATCACGGTTGACTTTTTTCACACATTGCATTGAACAAAATAACAATAACAACAACTAGAAAAAATGTATGCATCTCTTTTTTAGACAAAATAAAAGGCCCTGCCCTAGTGAAAAAAGTATACTTTATTTAACTTAAATATATTCCCTTTTTCAATAGTACATTGAACATAAATAGCTTTAAATATATTAAAGTATATTAGCATCATGCTTTTACCTATTTTCACAATACAACTTTAAGCACACTTTAAAACAACTGTACTTTAGTATTTTTTCTAAAAAATAAAATAAAAGTGTATTTATTTGCACTTAAAACATATTTTAGGTACAGTATATTTTAAAATGTGTGCAGAAAATGATAATTGTAACAATGCATTGAAATATTTTAATACATTATAAAATAAGTAATATTTGTTTATAAATGTGCATTTGTTACTGAAGACAAAGTGTGCAATTTGTAGTATTTGGAATAAGCTATATGTATTACAGTGAGCATATACTTTTTACTCAAACATAATACACTTTTGGTATATTGCTTGTACAGTATGTTTTGAAGAGACTCGCAACGTACTTGTAATTTATAATAAAGTGTAAAAATTAAAATCAGGCTTTCCCCACATTTATTCGGGTCAGGTTTTGAAAATCTAACCTATATAAATAAATAAATCACCTTTAAAGTGTTATAAAACTTTGCACTATTATTAAGTTGTGCACTATATTTCAGGTCTTTCACTATGATATGAAAAAAAAATTCTGCCTGCCTTTGATAAATTATAAACACTGTGTTGTAGAGGCAACCATGAAGACTCTACAAAGCTTTAAGTAGAGACTAAGAACATTTGGATTGTACTGTATATATTAAAGGAGCCCTGAATTTATCTTGGCAAAGTTTAACAAGAGTTCAGTACATGGACATGACATACAGTGAGTCTCAAACACCACTGTTTTCTCCTTCTAAATAGGCGAATCTCCAAAGTCGGGATCATTCATATGTACGTCTCCGCGTCTAATGGATTTTGTGAATGTACGAGGTGCTAAAGACGGGCCGAATAGCAGAGCGGCGTAGTCATATACCAGACCGTCGAAGGCGAATCTCAAGAATGGCCTGTGACGGGGTCTTATCCTGAATCTGAAAATAGGCATCTTTCAGATCAAGAGAGATAAACCAGTCCTCGGGTGAACATGTGCGAGGATATTACTGGTTGGAAGCATTTTGAATGGTCGTCTCATAAGAACTTTGTTCAAATGTCTCAGATCTAAAATAGGTCTGAGTCTTCCGTCATTCTTTAGTACGAGAAAATAACGGATGTATTGCCTGACTCGCTCGGAGAAGGCGGTACCAGTTTAATGGCCCCTTTGCACAGCAGCTTAGCTATTTCTGCAAGGAGTAGATGTGCTACTTTCACATTCATATAAGAAAATAAAACACACACACACACAAATGCAACCTAAGCAACCTAAAATCAATTAATTACAAGCAAGAGATAGGTGAAAAATAATATTCAGTCTAGTAATACGTAACAAAGACAGTATTTTGCTGTAAGTAATTGCTTACTGGAGCTGTATAGAAATTATACAGGATAATAACATGGGATAAGATACTGTACCACAACATGAACATACATAAATAATCCACGAGGATGCTCTGCCTTTGCATGATAAGAAAAAGAAACAGTTTTTCTCTTCCTCTTCTGTCTCCATAAAATGATATAATATAAACAATATGAACAGGCATCTCTAATGGGCATTTATCTTATCACAGTTTACTGATGTGTAACACCGCAGAAAGTTTTCCCCTTTTTATTTAGACACAATTTTCTTTGCTTTGGATCAATATCTCATCATTGTCACTAAAGCTTTCATTTAAAATAAATATAGTCATTTTGAATCCATTTCTATGCCACAGAGCCCATAAAATCACATTACAAGGGGAGTTTTCTTTGCTTCTGGTGTATTTTGTATTCAAAAAAGGAAGATGGGTATAGGACATTTTGTTCTAGAGGGCATTTTAATGGACACAAATAGGTATTGTGCAACACACTGTAAATAATCAATATTTTAGGAGTATACTAGCAAATAGAGGCCTTCAAACTCACATGGACTAAAAGCCATAAAACTTCATCAAGTGTTTTTTAAAGGGGCTAAATTGGTTGGACGTGGAGGAAAAAGTCATAACTTGGGTGATAGTGGAAAAAATACAAAAAATATGACATTTTTAAAAGGAAAGACCACTAGTCAAAATTTTAAACAGTTCTGAAGCCATGGAGCCATTAAATACTCAGTCAATACCTTTCATTGCTTTGTGTTGTGTGCACCTCTAGTCTCTGCTCAAGCAGATGTAGATATTAAAGACATCTCATGTTTTTTTTTTCGGGTTTTTTTCAGTGCAGACTAGAGAAGACAGATGGCACTAAAACCTGTGTAGTTTCAGTGCTGAGGTTTATCTGGAATTCCCTGTTTATTCTGGGAAAGCATGTCTTATCTCTAATACCTAAGATGTTGTTTGGGGCTGTTTTCATTTGAAAATTCAAGTTATAACCTGAAAAGGAAAAGTTCACAAAATCAGTCATTTCACGGTCTTTCCTCTTTTGATGTAGAGAATCACCTTTCTCCTGAGAGGAGCAGAAATGGAGCTGCTGGCGATGTGTAATGAGAAATACCCGTGGCCAGTTGTGCAAATTGCTTAGACTTTAGTCTTACAAGTTAGACATCTATATTCTTTCTTCAAGATGGCTCCTAACCATTTGAAGTCAGTTACATAAAATGCTAGATTGGTCTAATTCGAATTTGAAAAAGTAGAACTGAACTAGTTCTTCATACAGTATTTACAAGCACGATCTCATGAAAGTTCGTATCTAGCACAAATGTCATTTCTCGTGGCATTTATAAGCCAAAAACGCTTGTTTTTTTTTTGCGTGTATATGGTACGCGTTTTTTGCATGCATATGATACGCACTTTTTGCCGTATAATACGCACAAACTCCCCACCCCCCATACATGGAATCAGAGTGCCTACTGTACGTAGTAAGTTAAGTTGTTCAGCTGGTAGCTGTTCATTTTCTTTAGACAAATATAATCAGGAAGATTGTTTTATTATAAATGAATGTAAATGGCATTTTCATCGTTTACTCACTGTTTACTTCCTTTTGAAGGTGTTAAAATGTGTTGGTTGAGTATTGCACATTGAGCAGTGTAAGCCCAAGCAAATTTGACATTACAGTACATGACTACTTTGGTCTGGTTTACATAGTTACTGCTGTTTAGAATATACTGGATTTTTGTCAGTAGACTGATCTTTTCCCCATGAACCTGAATATACCCTTTTAAAGTCCTGGGTAATTTGGTTCATTCTCGTTTATTGGTACAATAATTTTGATTAGTTTTGGAGTGGCAGTGATTTGCAGCTGGTAATGGATGGTAAAGAGGTTCTATTGAGTAAGATAGTGGCCTAAAGAATTTAACAAATTAATCGTAAACTAGTTCATTTTTAAAAAAAATGAACTATGAACATGAACTAGTTCATTGTCATCTGTGTGAACTGAACTTTGAGCTAGTTCTTTTTAAGTATGAACTGGCACAACACTGTTCACAGGTATCAGCCCGTTCTCCATCCCAAGGCATCATCTAACTGATGCTTTTAACAATGCGTCAACATCCGACGCACATGGCACCCTTTAGAGTCAATATGAGACGCAGATATACAGTACAGTATATGGGCCAGAAGGCGCCCCTTGGTCTAACCCTAACCCTACCCCACTCCTAAACCTACCAATAACGGATTTAGACGCCGTAGTCAAAAGCGCAAGTTAGATGACGCCCTGAGGATGAGAATGCGTTGGGTATATGGTGTATTCAAGGTGCAAGCCATTTCTATGGTGATTACCCAGCCTCACGACGCCGTGTTCTCTTCGACCTTTTTTCTATTCCTTTATATTTATCATCTGGCAGTCACTATTATCCAAAAAGACTTACAGTAATGCCAGTTTGGGCTCAGTAATAATTTTTGTAAAATGAATTAATACTTTTATTTAGCGAGGATGCATTTATTTGATCAAAAGTAGAGACATTTATAATGTTACAATGATTGATTTCCATCTCAAATAAACACTGTTCTTTTGAACTTTCTATTTATATAGACCTTTAAATGTATCAAGGTTTACACAAAAATATTAAGCAGGACAACTCTTTTTTAACATTGATAATAATAACAAAACGTTTATTGAGGAGCGCATCAGCATATTAGAATGATCTCTGAAGGATCACGTGACACTGAAGACTGGTGTGAGTAGGTGTGGGTCACTCACAGGCATTTATTTTAAAGTAGAATGAACAAAGTATAAAGAGGGAAGAATAAAATGTAGGGAATATTTAAGCCCTGAAAGAGTCTGTGATGCACTTGCTTAGGTTTGGATGAAGGGAAGTGGTCATTAATGCTAACAGACAGCTTCCTGCAGATATTATGGATGCCTGGTTGGTACTAGAGGATGACAGAGCCTTTCACTGGCTTAGCGAACACAGATTTCCATTGTTGAATATGAACATTGACAATTATCACTATGGCTTTCCTGAAACTCCTGCAGTGACCTTCTGCATCTGCTGTTTGGCCAGCTTTGAAATGCGAAAGATGCCTTCATCCATAGCCAGCTGTGTTGATGAGTAGATCTAAGCCCTGGACTCCTGTTAAGGTTTGTTGGAGAGAGCTATTAAAGAAGCCACATCTGCTTCACTGTCCCATCTGGAGGGTGGATATTTTCAGCTGGAGGAATTTCAGAGTGATGCACGATGCAGTCTGAAGCACCTCTGTTTGATAAGCCAGATTTTCACAAATGGCATGTGTGTGATTTCAGATTTAGATTTTTATGGAATTCAACATCTATGGCATCTTAGCTCTGCAAAACATTTTTGTCAAGGCATTTTCTCTCTTAGTTTGCAGTCCTTTTCTCTCAGCTCTTTTAATTTCCTCTCTCCCTGCTGCTTTTGTTCAGCTCCTAAACTATAATCATCATTTATGTTGTACTAACAATAATCAAATTACTCACCGAATCAAATTAGTGTCGTTCAATTTGTCACTGCCAATGATTTGCTTTTGAAACCTGCAGTCATTTAAATGCAATCATTCTTAAGGTAATTTATTAGCGTTGTATAAAGTGCATATTATTTGCTAATCATAACATTCAAGAATTGTCTTAAGAATTATTCTCTTCTATCTTGTTTTCTCACTACAGTTCTTTTATATTACAAGCACAGTCATACGACTTAATGGAGTCCCCATAGTACGTTATTTTGTTGTCTGGTATGTTTAATAAATGAAAAGGCACTATTATGCTTGAATATGACATTTCACATTCCAATGACATGAATTAATCAAATTACCAAGGGTTCATTGGTTCACTCTTTGTTTTCACTTGCATTAGTGCAGGGTGATAGTGTTAGTGGGTTTTTGGAAAAAGGAATCTGGAATCTGCCCAAACATGTAATGCACCGGTACCAAGTTCATTGCAAAGTTTTTTTTGTTGAGGTTTTGTTTACTGTGTGCGATTTATTTAATGGCAAGCATGTCACTTCTTGTTGTAGCTGTTAATTTTAAATAAACGTAGAGCAAGTAGCTAATCAGTGTCTGTTCATTTATTCAAACTAAGTTGTTCTATAACAGACGAACGTCGCTCTTGCATACACAGCTCGATCTCATGAAAGTTAGTATCTATGTCACGAATGTCATTTCTCGTGCCATTTATACGCGAAAAACAGTTTTTGCGTGTATATGGCACGTCGATTTCGCGTACATATGATACGCACTTTTTGGCGTATAATATGCACGAACTCCCCACCCCCTCCCCCTAAACCTAACCCAGGGTTTTTTAGTGCGTACCATATACACGCAAAAAACATTTTTGGCGTATAAATGCCACGAGAAATGACACTTGTGGTATAGATGCGCATCTTCATGAGACTGTGTTGGCATACGTCATCTCCATCGCTCTGATTGGTTTTAGGTCTATCCAATTGCGCCAGAGGCATTTGAGGGTCAGTTGGTGATGCCCCTTTGGAAATGATTTGTCTATGAAGCTTTGCCAGACCATAACTCAGTTACAACTGAGAATGGTCTGGTTTTACCCAGGCTAGCGAAAGTTTATTTGGAAGATATGGAAAGGAAGAGAAATGAAAGGGGTTCTATCAGGAGAGACTAAATTTATAGAAACTGCTTGTCAATAAACTGACAGCAGCAACAGTGAGCAAAGCATCAAGCAGTTTAACTGCCACAAGTTGATCATCTTGTAATAAAGATCTAATCAAAGGAAAAACACGCTTTTGTTGTATTTTCATTGCATTTTTAATTTACAAAAAGTGAAATAATAAATTTGTTTATTCTTCTGACGATCGACTAAGAAAATGTAATCGAAATACCCATCCCTAATGTAAACGCAGTCACTGTCGCGAAATATTTTAAAAAGACACCTTTTTTTTAATGACGTACAGACTCGCATTGACGGGGAATGTCCGATCTGTCCGCTGTAACGTTGCACCACAGGTGCAAATACACGTATCTGATTCATATATGAATGAGGCCTGAAACATCAAGTATGACTGAAGTCTCACAGTTTAATGTTACAGGTTTGGGGGTTCTAAGTCTTTGCACACAGCCACAGCAGAATTGTTCATATAAGCTTCTAATGAGTTAAAGCTTCTGAACTCTTGCATTGTGTAGGCAGTAAAGTTAGGCACTGATACCATAAACAAGGTAGTTGACTATGTCAGGGTATGGGAAAGGTGGTAGTGCTTTAGGTCTTTCGTCCATTCTGTTGCAGGTCATATGGGTCCATGTTGTTGATGTCAAGTAGTTTTCTCTAAATAAAGCTGCTTGGTGTTATTTAGTCTCTCCTGATAGAACCCCTTTCATTTTGCTTCCCCCTTCATTTATTTCCAAGAAACTGTGCCTTATCGCAAAAAATGCAAACAAATACCAAGCTGCTCTCTCTCTCTCTGTCGCTATTTCTCTCTGTTTCACGGTTGAAATAACCATGACAGCGGATAGCGTATCCTTCCAAGATGGCGATCCTTCCCTCAATGCAACGCAGAGTGAAACATTCTCAATTGTATGCTAAAGACGATTCAGCATCAGCAAAAACAGCCAGTATTATGTTAGCCAAATGTCATCGGTCACCCCTTTACCCCATGTACCATCTACCCTGCCAAGACCTCTTGCTACCTCTTTACCCCATGTACCATCTAGCCCCGTCACCCTGCCAAGACCTCTTGCCCTCCCTCCCTCAAATGTTCTAGATCCACCACTGCATTATTGTTGCTGTACTGTTCCCTTTAATTTAAATGTCATGGTGATGTGGAGTTTCCCAAAAATTAGAATTCGGTCATTCTTTACTGGCCCTCATGTCGTTCCAAAGCTTGAAGAATGTCAGGAAATGACAAAAACAATATTGGCAGGTAGAGGAAATCGCTGAGACCAGTCCCAGTGAAGTTAGGCAGAATTACTGAGATGGAGATCAGGCAGCAGCACAAGGAATCAGAGACTTGACATTTGGAGATGTGACTGAAGCTGCACAAGTCTGCCATGCAGGACTAAGCGGCCAGGGAGGATAGGATACAGGATACAGCGGAGGATTCAACACAAGACAAGAGTCAACAAGATGACAAGACAACAAGAGATAAAGGCAAGAGCAAAATGACAGCAAATACAAATACTATGACTAAAGAAAATGAGACTAAAGAGAAAAGGAAACTGGGAACTTACAAACAAAAGGGTATAAAAAAAAACAAGAGCATAAACTTGCAGCGAACTTGATTGAAAAATAAGCTAAAATCTTAAATGACAAAATCAAAAGAGAAACAGAAAATAAGACTTGGAAGAGCTAGAACAAAATTAATGACTAGAACTGGACTATAGGGCAAGACGGCACCAAGAACTACCAAGAATTGCTATTAACAGCATAAAATACAGGACTATACACCGAAGCACAACACACACACGCATGAAAGCACAAGCAACAAACTAGCAAAGCCATGAGGGAAGAGAGCACAATAAATTGAGAGCAATACACATGAGAATCAGGTGAACACAATCAAGCAGACAATGACTACGTTTACATGCAGCCAATTTTCAGGTTAAGGTCACTTTTCGGGTTTCTGAAACATTAGGGATAACCCGTTTACATGCGTGAGCTGAGAGAGTTTCTCCTGTATACATGGAACTGCAATATCCCGATGTAAACGGTGACGCGTGGTTAGCGTCTGAGACTTACGGACAAACTTTAGACGCAATTTGCGATCATTTCCGATTCTTCTTCCTGCATCCAAAGAAAACAACAACAGCAACATGTGGACAATGAATAGTTCGTGGCAGATAGCGAATCGCCTTTGTTTGCGCTGTGATGCTGGTAACGTTACTGAGCTCGCTCCAAAAGTATGCTGTGCTGTGTCTCGCCTGGTCTCGTCATGTTTACTTCCGGTATACTGCACGCGGATTTTTGTATGCGCCGAGAAGTTTCTCTACTCAAAAGACCAAGATTCCTTGCGAATAGGACATGCGCAGAACACAAATCACTATGGGGATATGCCGATGCGCGTTTACATGACCAAAAAATCAGGTTAGAAAAGGGTACCCCAGGTATAATATCCCGGTTTTTAAAATCCGGGATATGAGCAATATTCGGGTTTTTGGCGGTGTTTACATGGCCGTTCGCGACCGGGTTATTGCTAATATCCTAATATCCAGGTTATTGCTAATTATTGCTAAAATATTGCTAATAGAGAGAGATTAGGTAACTAGCCTTCCTGCTGAATCAATCATTAGGTATTTGCATAACATTCGGGAGAGACCAACCACATTAGAAGTACCAACCACTGTCAGATTTACATGGAGATGCTTCAGTAACTGAAAGCTCTCTCTTGCCCTCACACACACGGTTTGGGTGTCCATGTTTTATGGAGACATTTCATAGGTGTAATATGGGTTTCATACTGATTTTATATGATTTCTAAGCTTGTTTCCTCGTGGGACAAAAAAAAAAATCCCCACATGGTCAATATGTTATTACAACATTTGTGGGGACATTTGTTCTCCATAACATAGGGAATACCAGGAACAAACACACACAGGCCAGGAGATTTGTTCTCCTGAAAAAGTGAGGCCAGTTCTCTAATGGAATCAACTGAGAGAGGAAGGCTGGGTAAATCCTAATAAGTTTGCTCTGTTTACATCAAAATATGCCCCAACAGAGCAAGCACTGTGTATTTATGACATTTGACCTAATCCTGTTTTCTTCTACAGCTGATATCTCTCCATCTGTGCTGTGTGGGGAGCAACAAACAAAAAGTAGTGATGTTATTAAAGGGTCAGTTCACCTCTAAAATGAAAGAAAATTCTGTCAGTAATTACTCGCCCTCATGTTGTTCTAACCCCGTAAGACTTTTGTTTATCTTCAAAACACAAATTAAGATATTTTTGATTAAATCTTAGAACATAAGCTTCTAAGGGATTGAAACTTGCCAGCTTACTTGCCAGCTTGCCGTAAAATCTTGAGGCCCACAGAGAAGAAAATGAATAGTTTTTAGGGCTGTCAACTTTAGTCGTTTAGTCGACTAATCAGGTCGATGCCGTCTTGGTCGACTGAAATTCTTATTGGTCGACCAGTCGCATTTTTTTTTTTTTTGCCAATAGAAATACATTTTCAATGATTTACTCCTTGATATTTATTCCTTTATAAAGCAGTTATTTATTACTGTATTCTAAATATTATTAGCCTATGTTTTATCCCCATCTTTAAATGCTTTAATTTAGGCTATTTCTTGTAACTGCGCCACAGTTTAGCGCACACACATAACACACTCGGGAACCGCACCTACTGGCTGCGCTGCTGCTCGCGCTCAGTAAGGGATGTACCGGTAGGTAATTTTGCTGTATTAATTCAGTTCACGCTACTTTAGTCGACAGAATGTCCAAGAAATCTAAATCTTTTGTCTGGCTACATTTTTGTGGAGGTAGGCGACGGTGGCGACCGCGTTGCTCCATTATGAGCGCGCACATCGCGTGCCTATTTGAAATCGAACTTGAGCGCGCAAAAGACGTGAGCAGCTCTTTTAACGGCTTTATCATACTGACTCAATAGATTGTTTTCTAATAGGTTTTTATTTGTACACTTGACTCATTTGAAAGTAGCCTAAATAATGTAACAAAACGAAATTAAACTTATATGCTATCTTACAACAGAGCCTAGATTTCAGATTGTTTTTTAGGCTATTTTGTCTGTTGTTTTAAAACGCCTAACAGATCGGCTGGACAAAAGTTAACCCATAGCTTTGTAAGTAAAGAAGAATACAGCCTGTAACGAGAGCTTTTGTTAGGATTTTTCATTATGTGGCAGATAGTGTTATATTATTTTGTAGCATGTGGTGTGGTCAGGTGCGCGATTGTGACCGTCACTATAGACCAAGGACAGAGCTCCTCACTTGCAGTTAAAAAAAATCACTTAATTTTCAAAGAATTGTATTATTATTATAGTTTTATTTATTTTCGATGTTTTTTCGTTGTTGTTTTATAAATGCTCTATGACAATTGTTTAAAAAATGTTCAATCAAAACATCCGTTTTTTTTTTTTAGTCGACTAATCGTCGCGCAGGACAAGACCTTGGTCGACTAAGGATTTCTTTGGTTGATTACAGCCCTAATAGTTTTCGTTATTTTTATTTATTTATTTTTTGCACCCAGAAAGTATTCTTGTCGCTCTGAACTTAAGATTGAGCCACTATAGTCACTTGGACTATTTTCACTAGTGTCTTTAACTTTCTAGATTGTGCACGCTTTATAAACGTATACATATTATAATATTTATTAAAAAATATGTTAAGAAATAATAATTAATAATAAAACATTTCTGCTCATGTTTTTGTCTGTTTGTTTTGTCAGCCTACAAATTATGGTTGTCTAGATTCATTGTTAGTATTTAGTGTGATTTTATTGTAAATCACAATGAATAATACCATTTAAAACTTTTATTCAGTATTTAATATAACTATTTTTTTTTTTACAAATTTTTATTTAGTATAATTTAGTAATATTTAGTATAATTTCATTGGTTCAATTGCAGTTTACTGTGGTCACCATAATCAAAGCCCTCAATTTTTGTCAGTTAAAAATAGCTTTTAATTGCAAAGTAAAAAAAAGAAAATGTAATCATGTAATCCAACTGTTAAAATAGCTTTGATATTGCTACATTCTTCTAAAAGGGTCGTAAACTTTCTTAGTCTAATTGGTCTTCCAATCTGCTCAGTCTGGTTTTTGGGACAAATTTTCACATCAAGCTGAGACCTGTTCAAGCTGTTATTTTCAGCACGTTTTATTAAGCAAAACTGAGTCTAGATTCAAAGACAACAGTGTAAAATTGATATTAAATCTATTATAATTCAGTAAAGTCTCCAGTTTCAGTGTTGCCATTCTTGCTGCATTTTATGTGCAAACAAAGTAGTTACAGTTTCAAAGTAGCATCTCAACATCGCATTTTATGCTCAGCTGATCTCAAACTGGAGCTGAAGGAAACTCAGTCTATAATGCCAATATAGTAAATGAGCCATATAAAAACACTAGGAGCATTAATTTGTGAACTTCAAAAACTGAATCAGTTCTAAAAGAGATGCAGCTTCCACCTAAAACTGAATATCTGTGCAGAGGTGATATCAGGAGTGGCCTAAGGTGGCCAGCGAAAACTCATTATGAATGATTAATTTTCAGCACTAGATGAAAGTCCCAGTTTCTGCCTTTGATGTGCAGGCCACAGACTGGTGTTGAGTTCACAGCAACTCAGGGCAGACCACCTCCGCACTGCATCACCTTTGTTTATCGACTCGTCTGCATTGCTTAGACTACTTGTCAGATGGAGTAGACAATCCCACAATGGTAATTTTCAAAGAATCACTCTGGACCTTCTACTCGGCTTACACTTGGCTGGTTCTTTATAGCAGGAGAAATCACTTTCTATACTTAAAGTTTTCAGAACACCAGAGACATCTCAAGTTCTGCCAAAGCTTAGATTTTTGTGTCTTTGTTTAAGCAAGACCTCAAAGAAAAGCAAGAAGAAAGGAAGCGCGACCTGAACCACTCTGCACTGGATGGTTAAGGGAGTTAACAGTGGTTCTCAACCAGGGGGCCTTTAAAGTGATAATTCACACAAAAATGAAAACTAATGTTTTTAAGAAAATAATCGCATTTTCTCCATAAGAAACGTAAGCTCAGGCCGATTTAGCAACAACATAAATAAAAAGAGGTGTGAAGTCCGCACACTGAAAAGATACTGCTACAAAAAAATTTTAATTAAAAAGGCAACGTTTCGACCATCAGGTCTTCATCAGGCCCTGTGAAGAAACTCTAAAGCGTTGAAACGTTGCCTTTTAATTAAAATTTTTTTGTAGCACTATATTTCAGTGTGCGGACTTCACACCTCTTTTTATTTTGTTTACTTTATTCAGTTGTCCCTGCACCTGGAGCCCTATTTTGGGTGTTTGGGATGTGCACACCATTTTTGTCTATTTTTTGATTTTAGAACAACATAACAGCAGTAATGACAGAATTAAAAATTTTGGGTGAACTTAGATGGCTTGAAATTATTTATTATACATCATATTCTATTATGTGGCACACTCATTTCAAGATTAATTTTCAAGGACTTCAAGTTGGTCTTTCATTTCCTGTTTTCTTTTTCTATTGCAATGGTTTCTAGAATGTGTATGATTGGTTGTCATGGTAACTTATTGTTTAATTGATTACTCCACCTGTTCCTTGTTTTGATCTTTGAATAGTAAATCCTTCAGTTTCATTCACTCATTGGCTGTCAATGTCATCCGCTCATGATCTGGAAATCACATGCTACACCCTCATTTATTATTCCCTATTTGTCCACTAATATAATTCACTTCAGGGAGTGAATGAAAAAATTAGTGCGTGAATTCGGACAATGAGTGTGCCTAATGCTTTTGTATAGTTTGTGCTTTCTGTTGAATAATCATTGAAACTTAGCAAACTGGCAGCTCCAGTAATAAGAGTGAAAAGATTTAACATGAAAACTATTTATAAACCTTAATTAAACAATTAAATAATTAATTAAAAAGAAACGTATACCTGTATGACATTAGCTGTACCAACATTGGACCAGTGGTTTGGAAAATGGATGGATGAAAGATTCTAACTGCGGGCACTATCTTCTGGTCTCTGTTGTACACTCGTTGTTGCAGGTGCATTGTGGGATTGAACTGAGTACACTGGATAACATCCACAATGGTTTCGGACACCACTACAAATGGCTGCCTCATCAAAGAGTGCACTATTTTAATGGTATAGGGGTGATTTCGGTTGTAGCCATTGTCTGGTGCTGCCTGCACTGTAACATTGCCTTTATTCTATTTGTCGATTGCTTTCTTGTGTTTATTTAAATCTGATTCAGTTTTTAAATCTGATCTTAAAACCGCCATTGTGCAAGTGATGAAATTTGTTCAAATAGTTTAGTCAATATCTAGTTTATCTAACTCCAGACAATTCATTTCATATGTCACGTCTCAATCTGTTTTAAATGCAGTACAAAGAAATCATATTTTAAATTGGATTTCAAACTGCATATAGATATACAGTAGTTGAGATTGGGTTTGTGGCTTGTACTGTTGTTCTGAATTAGCCTGCTTTGATTTTAACTGCGTGTCTGAACAAAGCCATCAAATTCAAATGTTCACTTTCACTTTATCTGAAATATGGGTAACAAGAGTTTAAACCTACTTAAAAGTTTCACTTCAGTGTAAGTCTCATTACAATCTCTAGATGAAATGTTAAAGAAAGAAGAACATTATTGTTGAGATCACTCATTTACGACCCCCTGGTGACTGGTTATGTTTTTCTTTCTGAGAGCATGATTTGTCCTCTGAGAGTCTGTAAGACACAAATTAAAGATCTCCCCTCCCAAGATTATGTGCATTGACATGCAAAGCCCTTAAGGCTTCTCTTTAAGCCAAGACCTTAATGTGTCAATTAGATGTATAAACAGCTTCACTTTACTCACTTTGCAAAAAGAGAAGTTTTCATTGTTGCTAATGGTGGATAGTACATCATTAGTCTCTCTTTCCACAAGGTTGTCTAAATTGTTTTAAACTAGGCCAGACAGACACTCAAAGGCCTTTTAACAAATGAGTTTTAACCAAAGCGACTTACAATTGCTATATATGTCAGAGGTCGCACGCCTCGGGAGCAACTAGTAGGTTAAGTGTCTTGCTCAGGGACACATTGGTGTCTCACAGTGGATTCGAACCTGTGTCTCTCACAAACCATTGTATATCAACATTAATATTCGTCCAGTGGTTAAAGTGGGATTTGTCAGGTGGGGGAACCCTCAAATTTTGTATAGGTGCAACAGAGAAAAATGACTCACTGTGGGACAACATATTGAGTATCGTGGTATAGCAATACTTTTTGGGTGTTGCTGTGGCACCAAGCAGCATATCACTTATTTACTTGATATTTTAATGGTTTTATTTTGGCCCATCTACACTGATTTAATGACAATACTATGTTAAAACTGCTTAATGCTGGGAGAAAAAGTGGTGTTCGGGGGCCTCATTTATCTCTGACCAAATTATGTGCAATTTAAGACTTTTGAAGGCAAAAAAAAGAATAATAAATAGCTTTAAAACCATGTCAGTGGGCATTCGATTAGTTTTTAATAGCCTACCTGCTCTCTTCTCCTCTACATCTTTCTTTTTCTCAGTCTCCTGTATCCTGCCCTATTTCTTCCCCTCCTAAACTCCTACACCCTCTGAACTTTGACTGTATAGTCTTTCATTTTCGTCTGTGTCATTGAAGTAAATAGGCTTAAACTAATAAATCTATGTTTTATGAATCATTATCTTAAACAAGTTAATTTACTCAAGGCTACCAAATCAGTATTGCCATCTTCTCAAGCTTGGAATTTAAAAAGTAATTTTAAATAATACAAATTATAGGCTACGCTTAACGCAGTTGGTGGACTTGGCAGACGTTCCCTTATCATGCGCTGTGCAAACGCGTCAAAGCATTCTCAGCTAGAAATATGCAGCCTTAAATGCACGCAGGTGATTTTTGAATATTAATGAACGAATATTAATGTCGATATACAATGGTTTGTTAAAACTAATCCTGCTATTGATCTCTTTGTAAGACCCTAGAACAGTGGCTATAGGGAAAACAAATATCAGGCAAAATATTTCGGACCTAAAACTAACTTTAGTTTAGTTTCAACCACCGCTCAACCACCGCGAGTGCCTTTCAAGCATTTGTAAAGCCTTGTGTATATAGAGAATGGGAATCTACGTCATGGCACAGTGCACTCTGGGTAGCGGCGGCCATATTTTAGGACACAGTTGCCGTAAGTAAGGTAAACAAACCCACATGGACCGTGCGAAGATCAAGCACAAGGTTCTCTACCGAGATAAGCTGAACTAGGAAGCAAAGGGGCGCTGCTTAGAGAAAATAAAGGCAATTAACGGGCTCGATACGTACAAACACAGAGTGATCGACTGATCTGAACAAGCTATCGCAAACAACATTTCCTGACGTGTTTTCTTACCTTGTTTGTGGTGTGAGTGCATACACATTTGAGCCGGACACACCTCTCTGTCACCAACAACAACACTGCAAGTTAAACTCTGCGTCGAAACTGATATAGCTATATTTTGAGTCTCTTAAACGGGTTAAAAATAAGAAAGCCATGTCAGCAATTGAATTATGCTCTAAAATGTTCAGGTGAAAATTAGGAAAATTATTTCTCTTTTTATGGATAATGAAGTTGGTAAGTCTGTCTATTTAAGCTATGTATTATTATTTTGATTTATTTTATTTTTTATTATTTTTTCAATTAATTTTATTCTGATGTTTATTTTTTTCTGTATAATATGTGTTTACGAACTGTGATGCTTGTATGTTTGTAACTGGCATTCTAATAAAAAAAATTTTGAACTGCTTCGTATAGCCTATATTTTCTTTTTTACTTAGGAAACATTTTAGTTAAGCTGCTTACTTTTATTAAATGTAATTTCCAGGCGAAAAGCTGTTGTTTTTGTTGCTTCTGCAATGTTCTAGATTAGTTTCTGTAATAAATCAGAATCCGGTTTATTTCCAGGTTTTCACATACGAGGATTTTACCTTGGTATATTGGTGCTTAACCGTACACATAAACATAAATAAAGAACTAGTAAATAGATCAAAAGTACATGTCTACAAAAAAATATACTGCAGATTTGACTATGATTTGACGTTTCTCTCGCAACCTCCGTGTCCTAAAATCCCACAACGCCTTGCGTTACTGGGGTCCGCTGACGTCACGTTCCCATTCTCTATATACTCGACGCGTCAGCATCGAGCGCGAGGCTCGCGCCAAATGAACGAGGCGTTTATACTTTATACAGTTTATACTAGTGTTGTCAAAATATTCGGTACTTCGGTACCAAGTCGGTACTAAAAAAATTTAAACGTCACGGTACCAAGTCCCGGTGGTACCGAATACCCGGTCAAACCCGGATCTGGATGCGCTTGCATGCACGATGGGTGTGAAGTTGCGTCCTCTTCATGAAAGCAGCGGCGCTGCTGATGTGGTTTCTGTGTATATTAAACAGCAAAACGACTATTTAAATATAAACCCTGCATGTTGCGCTTGTGTCTGTGAATGAACGGCGCAGAAGCGCGCTTTCATTTAACGTTACCTCACACACACACTGAAGCACGCGTGACGCTCGCGCTGTTTTCAGTCTCTGCTGCCTCGCGATATGATGACATGATTCATGATCAATTCATCTCCGAGAGTCACTTCATGCGCATTGTACCGTTTAAATATGAACCCTGCATGTTCTTCTTGTCTCCATGTGAATTAACGGCGCAGAGTCAGACGCGCGGTTTCATGTAACTCTCTCACACACACACACAAACACTTGAAGCAAGAGTGACGCTCGCGCTGTTTTCAGTCTCTGCTGCCTCACGATATGATGACATGATTCATGATTCCATCTCCGAGAGTCATTTCATGAGCATTTTACCGTTTCATGAGAAAAACTATCGCCATATCCATAGGGTCATATCATATCATAATATCATACACGCACAGAAAGTCAAAGGTCTCTATGGCAACCCATCAAAATAAAAGTTTGGTTTAACTTAAAGAAATTGACAGAAATAATTATCTTAGGCTACTGTACAATATATTTAACTACATCTTCATTCATTAAAATACTACTGTAGCCTAAATCCACTGAATGCTGTATTTTTCACTTGATTTTTATTATAAGCAATATTTCTCAGTATAAATATTTTCGTTTAAACAGCATGTAGCCTTCAATGCTTTCATAAATGTATACCATCATAAATAATAAAGTGATGCAATTTAATTTAATATATTTTTTTCAAGTAGTTAAATAAAATAAAATAAAAAACTAATTTTGCTGTGGTACCGAAATTGGTACCGAGAACCGTGACATTTTAATGGTATTGGTACCGACTACTGGAATTTTGGTACCGTGACATCCCTAGTTTATACTTCTATAGTTTATACTTTATGTGTTTATCGCTCGCATTCAGCAGGGAAGAAGGGAAGTTGGTCCATATCGGGAGAAGCAAGATTCGTTGAGATTAATTCATCTATTTATTTATTAATTTATCTGAGGTGCCGGAACGCAGTTCCGACGGTGCCGGCCCACTTTAACCCCTGCTCACATCGAAGACATGTGTCTCTCATGTAAACAAGTCCGTAATCGTTATTCAGTAATATCCGTATATAGAATAAAAATATGATAAAACAACACTTAACATATACATATATAAATGATAATGTTTAAAATAAAAGTGGGCTGTGAAACACTGAAAAACACGAGAGCACAAACAAAGCTACTGGAGGAGCTGACACTTGCAGCTGGCAATCATTAGCAACTTGCACTGACATATCTTGATGTCAGTGCCATTGTTTTTGTCTCAAGATTCAAACAAGTAATGTTTGTTGTTTAGCTGCTAAATATGACAGTGGAAAACAACAGTCTTATTAGTAACAAATATTAAATATTGGGAAAGAAATGCATATAGAGAACATGCTTAGAGTAAGGTGCATAATGATTTTACCTATTGTCTTTCCGTAGCTGGCTGTTTAAGAAGAAAACTGGCTTAATGAGTCAGTACTGAGAGGAATATAAAGCAACATAATCTGTTCCTCCTCAAATCCCTGATGTTTCTTCCCTGCCATGCTTTCTTTCAATTACACACCTGCAGCATGAGGTGGTCACATAGCTCTCTGGTCTGTTTAAATGCCCATCTGCAGAAACCACTTGTAGTCTGTGCTGTAATAAAAAGCTTTGTAGGTAAGATTAGAGAGTCTGGCTGACCAGCACTTTAAACTGTGGTAGAGTTATTAAGTATGTTTACATGCACAAAAAGTGCTGAAAACTATCATCAAAAATCACAGATTTTAAAATTGTTGTTGCATAAATGTGCGCACAAACCATGCACAGTGAAGATGCAACCAGAATGGGCATAAACGCGTTTACACAGGATTGAAAATTCATTTTCCAACTCCTCATGTAATTTCAACCCTGCTTTACCTTATTTATTCTGTGTAACACCAAAGAGGATCAGTGTTGTTTTTTTGACAATACAGTAAAATGTGGGATCCAATGCTGTTCTGAACCTTGTTTACTTTCATTGTAGGAAAGTATGAAAGTGGTCCAGCATTTGATTGATCACTTTTGCTGATAAATGCAATGTGGAACTCTAATTAAGCAATTCTGTCTGCATTACTGCGGGTAAATAAATACAATTAATAAATAGAATAAATAAATTAAGCCTAGTCCTAGACTTAAAATTGGACCTGCCTATAGGCGCACATTACTAACATGCTATTTAAATAACCAAACAAAATATTGTGCCACTGACTTAAGACCAGGTTTCAGTTGGTCAATGGCACAGTTTTTTCAGGTGCCTCAAAGTAGCAATGCGCCCATCAATGCGCACAAACAGGCGCAAATGCATTTTCTATTTAAACAATGTGGCGCAGGACGTGAAATGATAACTGCGTCGGGCTGAAACTATCAAAAAAAAAAGCAAAAGAAAAAAATGGGTAGGGCCCATTAAAGGGGTCATGAACAGGCTTTTTAAATGTTGTTGTTTGAGGTCAACTTATGACGTTCGCTTGGTTTTACATTCAAAAACATAAAAATGAATAAGTTATGGGCTATTTTCTTCCCTAGTTTTCAGCCTAGTTGAAAAATGCTCGGATTTTATGGGCATATCGCATTGAAGACTAGGAAGTAAACGCCCACTGCTGTGAGTGGATAACAGTTTTGCATATTATAATGAGCTTCAACTCTGTCGTTGGTTTCGGTCGGGCACGTGGGGGAATTTGTTTTGAAAACTACTGTTGTAAAATGGCAACTCGAAATGATTCGCCCATACATGTTTGACCCAGAGTCCGATTCCGAATCGCAGGACAATTAACCAACAGCACCTCGAATACAACGGATACTTGTAGACACATACACATAATTATTAGATATCAAACGATCTGTAACAATGCAATGCTAGCCGAGTAGATTATTATTTCTAAAATAAAAATATTACTCACATAAGTGTGTTGCACCACTCCTGTTGGATCCAATATAGAAGGTAACGTAGACTAATCACGTTCTGTACAACAGGACGTCATTAAAAACAAATTTTAACCAGGCATTCCTAATATTGGAATCCAGAGGAAGCTTATGCAGCGACTGTCTTCTTCCACAGCCAGGCACGGCACAACATTTTGTCAACGGATTGTTTATTGCTGGTAGCTCGCTCTGGTTTGTCATCACGAGGTATGCTTTTGTTTACCTATGCGTGAATCGGTGGGCGGGGCTAAACCGGCCGTGTTGAAGTAGGCGTTGATGAGCGGGTGGGGTTTTAGCGTCATTTACGTCATACTTCGTCAATACGTCATACTTCCACACGAGATGTTTGTTGAGGCTGGTGTCAATAAAAGCTTTTATTGGACTAACAAGGTCGTTTTCAGTTCTGAAACTTACAGGATATTCTTATAATATGATGACCTCTTAGATGTCAAAAGCTCAAGGAAAATTTGATTTCAGTTCATCACCCCTTTAAGATGTGTTTTGTTCATTCGGATCACTAGTGAATAACGTGTAAGTACAGGTGTAAACAAGGCATGAAACATTTGAGCTTGTCCACTTCTGACCACTTCCAGAGGTCACTAAATTATTGGCAGACAGACAGGGTTTAGATTGAGTCAGGATTAGGCCTTAGTTCATTTAGGACAGGACAATTAGCTTTAATAAATGTGCCTTAAAGAAAAAAAAAACATTACTAGTGTGCATCTTGAAACAAAAAAATGACACTGACATATTTTAAGATGTCAGTGCAAATTGATTTCATTTAACACAACAGAAACATGCATTTAGTCTGACACTAGTGTTATTAGCTTTGTCTGTCCACATTTTTGGGCCATCTTAAATTCTTTGCATGCACAGGGCAGACCCTTTGCCGGGTCTGCCAAATGAATAAAAGTAAATAACAAAATAAGACAGTGTGAAGGGCTGAGAATTCTAGGATTTCTGTTGTTTCAGTGGTAACATCAAAAGAACTGTGCATGTTACTCTTACTATCATATAAAAACTGTCATATCATATGAACTGTGGCCATAGGCTACTGTTCACTACAGGGAATGCTAAAACTTGTAGTTTGCGATAGCCAGAAAACTGTGGACAGAGGAGGAGAAATATCAATCTCTTCTGGTCACACACAACTCCATTTTCTCATAATGATTTCTTACTAGCCAGTGGCACTAGTAAGAACAACAACCCTCCGGCTCCCTCCCACCACAGCAATGGTCGACACGGGAAAGGATTCAAGACTTCGTTATGTGTTACATTTATTTGTTTCTCAAATGAGCATGAAAAGTTTCTGTTGTTCCACTTCACCATTTGTTCCTTTACATGTTTTATGGCAAACATTCGGACAGCCATTAACGGAGAACAAAAGCTGTCAAAAATCTGTCTGGGAGAAGCAATGTACAAATTAATCAACTAGTCATTGACAACATAAAGGTAATCACCGAACTGGTGCTTCAGTTTGGATGTCTGCCCTCTTCTGGAGTGAAAATAAGAGCGAGTGAATACAATCATACTTCTGTGCCAGAGGTGTGGGGCAGGTTCTCTGAGCACCACAAGGTGCTTCCAATTCACCACCGCAGGGGAGCCACAGCATGATCCTGAACGCAATGACACATGACTTTGTGCCTGACGCTTTGGACAGGTGCACGCTGGTGATTCTCACTGCCTGCGTCATCTCCCAGGTCCCCAGGAGCAAATATCGACTGCTTTTTTTCTTCTCAGCTGAAAGCAAATGGGAGGCAGCAATTTCTTTATTTTGGGAGCCAGTACAAATGGAACCTGCAAAGATGCAAACACTCCTGACAGGGAGCATTTTTCTCCAACCAAATGCCTGATTCTCAGAAAAGTTTAATAGGTTACTATATTGATTTGTCATCCCTCTACAGGCTTGTGTGTGCCGGTTGAACATTCTCACACGGCAGGTGCTCTCAGACTCTGTCTAGGGTCATTCTTTTGGGAATGCCTGCGTTTGCATTGCGAGATTGATGGTGCACTGGGATAACATCAGCTCGCGAACACCTGCCTAACACAGCAGTGCTAATTTGATCATATTATAATGGATTGCATATCACTGTGTGGCAATGCTCCTGCAGCTAGTGAGATTTTGAAAATTCTTTTCTTTTCTTCTATACTCTTTGCTCATAAGTGAAAATTTATATCGTTCCATTTTTAAAAAAAGATTGGTTCACCCTAAAAATGAAAATTTCTGTAATTTACTTGCTTTCATGTTGGATCAAAACCATATTTACTTATTGGTTACATTTTATTCAGATGGTCTATTGACTATCAGTAACTTTGCAAACTACATGTCAACTTATTCTACTAACCCAAATCCTAACACCTACCCTTAAACTAACAGTTTAATATACAAATACTCTAATGCGAGTTAGTTTACATGTAGTTGCAAAGTTATTGATGTTCTTAAAGTGGACCATCAAAATAAAGTGTAACCTACTTCAATTTACCTACTACTCTATGAATTTTAAAGAATGTCCTGGTTGCTTTTCTGAATATAGGCCTGAATGAAAAAGAGTCTTTCAAGCTCCAAAATGACAAAAAAAGCAACAGTAAAAGTATAATGAATGTTGTCTATATGATGCTTATTTGCGTAATATAAGCATATGCAGAGTTGGACAATGATTCAAGATTTTTCTTTTACTTTACTTTAAAGCTTAATATCTTGTTTTTACTCTGCTACATTTTGCTTTAATAATTCTTGTGACTCAAATCACTTTGATGAACTGGTTAACAAATCTCAATAATTAATTCATTAGCTAATTGGACTGATTGCAGGTCAACAACCGATTCACTTATTCATTTGGAGCGAGTCTCCAGTTAACTAGAATTGGTCATGACTAAGGCTATGTTTACACGGAAACAATTCTGAAGAGTAAAACGCAAAAGTGGAGTCTGCGTCATCACTTTTTATTCTGCGTTTAGACGAGCGTTTTGTGTGGGAAATCCGCGTACAAATGGTGACGCAAAAGTGTGTGAAATTCAATGTAGTATGCACTCCAGGCAGCTAGGAGTGCATACTACAACAACACCAAGTCCTCGCGCCTGCGTACAACCTTCACTGTCAAGCGGACTTTTGCGCTTCTACGTTTACACGGGAAACACAGCGGTGGTAGCGTTCGTTAAGATTTCCAAGCCTCAAAACGGCCGTCGCCGTGTAAACGAAGGCACATCCGATAAATATTTTTACGTTTTCACCCGCGAGCGTTCTCGTGTAAACAGGGCCTAAACTCGAAAATGAGCCAAGAACTGCAAGTAATATGATCCTTAGGCCTCCATTGTGCACAGAATTGAACATGATGACGTGAAAGCTGCTAATAGTAAATTTTAATTTTTTATAAATGGAAATCATATTTTGCCCCTATTATGTTTTTTAGAATATTCCCTTTTATGCTGTGTGTAATATCATCGGACTCGCGCTCGGATCTGATATGGTAAAATCAACGTCATCTTTACTTTAGCTTTAGGAAGTCTCCAAACTGAAGCTGCCATTCGGTTAGGGTAATGCTATGTGGTAATAGCTTCCAACAGGTGCTGTACGCAGTAGTAGACCAATCACAAAAAAAAAAAAACTGGGCCATCTGGCCAATCAGAGCAGAGCAGGTTCTCGAAGAGGAGGGATTTATTCATTGGGGCTGATTCATCCATCGAGTCGTTTGAGAATCTTCTGAAAAATGTGGTGATGTTCAATGTATATTGTTAGAAAATTAAACTGTTTTTGAGAAAATCTGCAGTGAAAGGGTATAGCTTTAAGCTCATTGCACTCAACAAAAATAATAATGCTGGGTTCTGGGTCAAATATGGGCAAACTCAACTGTTGGTTTACATTTTTAAGTTACATTTTTAAACCCAATGAGTGGGTTTGTCCATATTTGACCAAACATGGGTTGAAACAACCCAGATTTGATTTTGGAGTGAAATGCTTGAATGTGGACATACGTTAAAAAAAATAGAACTTTTTGTTAATTTGTTGACTGATCCAGTTTTCATGCGTTCATTGTTCCCCCAAAATGGAAGCACATTGAAGCAAATGCTGAACGGATGTTCCAAACTATTCATTTAACTTGCATGACGACCACTGAAATCAGCAAGAGTTTAATATGATAAAGATTTCAATTTAAAGCCATCCTTCTCACTCTCTCCTCGGTGGAATGTCTCCTGTGTCCTCTTTATGGCAAGTGTGCTTCTGTTCCACCAGATAATTGCATTAGGTATTATCAGACACAGATACAAGAGCTCAGCTGGAGCGTAGCAGGCAACTGCAGCTCAGGGGGGCAGTCTGAGGCTTGGCCTGCATTGACATCACCCTCCCTCACCAAAGTAATAGACTGTGGATTATGCATTATTGAATAATAAGAAAGAGAGAGGAGCCAAGGCTGATTCAATTTCTCCTATAAATATTTTATTTTTCATTCACCTCTTAGCAAGATTGGCCCTTTCTCTCCCTCTTTTTCAACCACTTAATATCTTAGTCTGGTCACAGATGGCTGCAGGGGTGACTCTGTATAGATCCGTGCAGCGTTGGCATAGGTCCTGGATACAAGAGCATCTGTTGAGAGGACGAGCCTCTGACGTGGATCAGGCGTCGAAAACAGTATTGCACTGTAGCACTACATGTAGAGGAAGTGCGGAGCTCAGTCAGATTTAAATTCAAAAGCTACAGTGTCAAAATCTTATATGTAGAGACACAAGAAGCCAGGTTCCATCATTTACATTTGTCATGTCATGCAAGTTAGAAAAATACCATGATTCAGCATGATGCCTTTGAGTCATTAATATATACACTCAGCTAAAGGGATGGACATGGTCAGAGAATGCTCAGGGAGGCCGTGGCATCTAAACAATGCCCAATTGGCAATATGGGGCTGAAAGTGTGCCAAGAAACATCCCTCACACCATTACACCATCACCACCAGCCTGCACAGTAGTACAATCGCATGATGGATCCATGTTCTCGTCTGTTTACGCCAAATTCTGACTCTACCATCTGAATGCCTCAACAGAAATCGAGACTCATCAGACCAGGCAACATTTTTCCAGTCTTTAACTGACCAATTTTGGTGAGCTTTCTAAATTGTAGCCTCTTTTTCCCATCCGCTTCACGAAGTTGTGCGTGTTGTGGGCTTCACAAAGGCTACGCTGCATACCTGGGTTGTAACAAGTGGTTATTTCAGTCAAATTTGCTTCTATCAGCTTGAATCATTCGGGCCATTCTCTTTTGACCTATAGCATCAACAAGGCATTTTCACCCACAGGACTGCCACATACTGGATGTTTTTCCCTTTCACACTATTCTTTGTAAACCCTAGAAATGGTTGTGTGTGAAAATCCCAGTAACTGAGCAGATTGTGAAATACTCAGTACCGGCCCGTCTGGCACCAACAAACATGCCACACTCAAAATTGCTTAAATCACCTTTCTTCCCCATTCTGACATTCAGTTTGGAGTTCAGGAGATTGTCTTGACCAGGACCACACTCCTAAATGCATTGAAGCAACTGCCATGTGATTTGTGGAATTAATAATTGCATTAATGAGAAATTGAACAGATGTTCCTAATAATCCTATAGGTGAGTATATCATGAGTTTTCAAATGTTTTGATGCTCAAGATCCCCAAATATGATGCTCAACTTGTGAAAGGCAAACTTACTAAAATATAAGGGCAGTCATTTTTGTTTTTACTCATAAAATCCTGAGTATAAGGCTACGTTTACACATAGCTGGGTATTTAGAGAAACTAATATCTAATATAATTGATCTAATTTCTAATAATAAACTAATATAATTTAATTTGTGATGTTTTTAATTTCACTCAAATTTCCCAAAGACCCCCATGCATGTGGACCCTTGGGGATGTGGACCCCTGTTTGAAAAGCTGTGATGTACTTCAGAAAGAGTTCTAAAAAGTATTGGCATAGATTGGTATTTGACTTAAGATCAATCTCTATCATCAACCGAAGAAAGAAATCATCATAAAAGAGACATGGAGACAATTATTTGTTATCTAGCGCCTCATCTTAAAAGTTGAATTAATCAGCCAAGAAACCTTTGAATCAGATGAGCCCATTACTATGCACTTGGAGAGCACTCTTATTATAGCTGGCTGTTAAATCTCTCAAACACATTCTAAAGCTATCTACAACTTTGTTCTCCTTCCCTTTGAGCTATCTGAAGGTCAGGTTTGTTTGACAGATTTTGTTTGCCCAGGAGCTTGAGAGCTCCACTTCCCCCACCGCTTTTCTGTTGGCTTTGCGTGATTGGGTCATCTGTTTGATCCTACATTGATATTCAAAGTACCTTTCGAAAATAAAGCATATGGGCCTTCGGCAGCCACCCATTCTATCACCTTAAAGGTGAGACGCTATCAGAGCTTTCATCAGCAGAAGTCCAAGCAAGTTCGACTACACGTGTACACAGGCTCTCAAGGGAACACAGCTCTCATAAAGACAACTATTATAGCACACAGTTTCAGACTCAGGAGGCTTTATGGGAAATAAAAAGTCTGAGTTGAAGGGGACTTGCTGATGTTGAAAAAAACTGACATGATGAAGGTGACAGCTTAATGTCCCCCTTTTGAATTGTCACTCTTGCTTGTATGTTAAGTCTATTAATGCAAAACCATAGCATTGATTTCTGTCCCTTTAATACAGAGAACTTATACATTCTATTGACTTTTCAATCTGATCCTTTTGGGGTTTTTTTATCAGCTCATGAATTTCAGTGCAAGAGTTCAGCTTGCCCTTAGATGGCTTATGATTTTATAATTTAAAAAAATAAAATAAACATTTAGGGTTAGGGTAAAAGAAATAATAAAACATTAACATTGATTTACCATTACAACATGAGGAAAAAAAACATATATATTTTTAACATCTTTTTAATATAAGGGAAGAACAAAACTATTTGGCAAAAAAGCAAACTACAGTACATAATTCTATTGTGCAAAAAGGAAATGCATAGAAAAATAAAAAGGTTGTGAGAAAAACTATACATTGACTGTAACATAACCAGTTATGAATATTTTGTTGGTTATTTTTGCATAATTTACTGCATGACCGCCTGGCCAAAAATAATGTCAGCACAATCTGCCATATTTTATTGTGTTATCACAACTAAAACATCCAATCACAACTGAAAAGTATGCTTAAAAAATATTTTACAAATGTTTTATATTTGAATAAAGGGTGAAGATTAGGTCTATTATACACCTTTTCACAATATGTAATATACATCTCTGGTGTACCCAGAATCAGGGATGTAGTGGAGGCTAAACGCATGTAAACGCCGTTTACGCACCTCCCAATATTGGGAAACAGCGTCTTACCCACCTCCAAAGTGCGTTTATCCACCTCTCAATTGCGTTTATCCACCTCTAAATATCCTGTAGTTTCTAAGACATTTTAAATTAAGCTTATGTTGTTTTACTTTCATATTGTTCATCACAGTTTCATAGCTGTTAAACCAAGACAAACTCAGCGCTGCATGACTGTCAGTGTTGTTGACGGCGGTAAGGTTGCACTGTTGACGCTCGAGCAGAAATCTATACAAATGAGCGCAGCACACACTCAGTTAAGCAACCTAATTTATTTTCCCTGAACAACATCACGATTGAAATTGTGACAGTGCTTTCCTACAACTGTTCAATAAACAGGTAAACTTAAATCACTTACATTTTAGATGCAATATTGTCTGTTTTTGTTCTGTTTCAGCAGCAAAAATAGTTCCAAACAAAAATCACAACAGAACCACGGCGCATCTCACAGGAACATTTTCATTACTGAATGATTCAGCATTTTGAACGAATCAATTGAGTCAAAGATTCAATGACTCATTCATAAACATCTGTCTGAATGAATCGTTTGAATAAATGAATTAATGACTCACTCATTAAGACGCTCACCTGCCGCCACCTACTGGTGGTTTAGTGTTAAATGTTTAAAAGTAGCATCATTATTTCCAACGTTTCTTATATGTACATTTAAATCAATTTCATAACATTATTTTATGCAATTGTAATTTTTCAGTGTAAATGATTTAATTTGATCAGCCCCTAGGAACAGCCCTATAGTGTCTATTATTAAAAATAATTGAATTTATTGATCAAATGTCAGGAATTTAAAATGAAAGATGAAGCATACATTTAATACTGGGGAGGGATGCCCTTTAAAAGTGCCGATATTACAATATGGTGATTGAAGTATCAAAGCTGATTGAAGACTGATGAGAATATTGTTTCAGAATAAATTAACACAAAAAAAAAAATAATATATATAGCAATGTCATCAGGAGACACGCATACATTAGTGGCCCAACTTACCTGGTGACCACGTCGTGGTCCACCAGAATTTATAGTTTACCCACCTCTGCCCAGAATGTGTCTGAAGTTTCAGCTCAAAATACCCCACAGATCATTTATTACAGATTGTCAAATTTGCCCCTATTTTGGGTCTGAGCAAAGATACAGTTTTTGTGTGCATCTCTTTAAATGCAAATGAGCTGCTGTTCCCAGACCCCTTCCAAGAAGTAGTAGTAGTATTAGTAGTAGTAGTAGTAGTAGTAGTAGTAGTAAAATCTTTATTTGTCCCTTTACAGGGCAATTTAAGTAGCTTCAACCTCACAAACATACAAATTTATAAAAGACAGCAAAACATCACAGACAAAAAAAACACAACCCAGCCAGGCATTTATAAATCTTCGTATAGCTACTATCTAAAATTCACAGTACCTTTCCTTTGTTTCAAATAAGTATTTACACTCATCACTGCTTTTGAAACAAAAGACCTAGAGGCCTTAGTTGTCCTCCACTTGGGCACTCTGTATCACTTTCCTGAGGGAAGCAATTCAAATTCTAAAAACAAAATGTGGGATGTATCCTCTAGGATAGCTAAAGACTTCCTAAGAACATTCTCTCACACAAAGCTAACAGACCCAACTGAACAGATCCTGTAATCTTTGACCCTAAATTAATAATGTGCTGCAGCTGGGATCTACTTTTAACATTTAATCCATAAAACCAACAGATCATAGCAAAGGTTAAAACACTTTCAATAAAAGATCAATAAAACATTATCAAAATGGATTTATCTACTTCAAAGGACTTAAGCTTCCTCAGTAAATATAACCGTTTTTGTGCTTTCGATACAATAAAATTTGTGTTCCACCCACCTAAGTTTATCATCAATCAATGTACCCAAATACTTATATGAACTGACCTTCTCAGCCTCTTTACCAGCAATAACTACTTTAGATTGAGTTCCAACAGAATTATAAAATTCTATAGTCATATCCTTGGTTATGGATACATTCATTTTAAAAGAAGAGGGCAGAGCCTTCACAGCTCGTGCTTCGGATACTCCGGCAACAACAAAACTGAAGAATGGCACAGAACCAAAATCTCCGAAAATGTCAGTAGTGGTGTTCAGCCTTACATGTCCAAACTGGAGACAGAAACTGATGGAGAGACTTAGGAAGAAGTTACAACTTTTAGAATGCAACTGGACATTTCTGAATGGTCAGTAGATAAATGTATGTTAGTTGTTGTGGAGTTAATTTGATTCAACTCATCGTCAAGTACCGTCATGTTAATCTAAAAATCATTTTTCAGAAACAACTTTTGTGCAAATCAAGCATTGAACTGACCCGTTAAGCATGATTTGCGTGAACATGCATCACTTTAACGACTTTTTTCAGAAAATTTCATAAACTAAATTTAACCACGGTGTGAGAGTCTATGGAGACTCTTATGTTTGTTGGTACATCCAATAACAGAATATTTGTAATGTGTTTTTTTGTTTTTTGGCGCAGACATTGTATATCTCCAGCTCCAACAGCGAGAAAAACAGAAATGGCGGGCTGCTGCGGTTCACTCAGGGCGGTATCTATGCTAATATGGCATATCGTCACCAGTCATTGGTCTCTCACATAAGAGTAGGGGGAAATCTAGAACTTGTTTGATTGAAGAGACTGTTTATGATTGATGGGTATTATAAAAAAACAGTGGGTGGATTTTTGGATTTTTACCATTATAGACTGGTTGTTTACACAAACTGGTTGTTCAAAACCCTTATAAAAGTAACTTATGCATAATATAAGTTCCCTTTAAATTTTATAATTTTAAAGCTGCGGCTCGGCAACTATGGCTCATTGAGTGGACTTTGGCAACATTTTGAATGTTTACAACTCATATGTCCCTCCCCCACTATCAACGAATACCCTCCCACAGAGTTCGTGCTCGAGTGCGTGCGCACCAGGTTATCTGTGAACGCGACCGTCTCATCAGCATTCATCAACACCATCATGGATTATTTGGAGGTATGCTGCCCTGGCTAATCTACCAATATATTGCAATTGCTAACGTCATTTATACTCTAAATGAGCTTACTTGGTTTGTTAGTGTTCCGCCATCACTCTTCCTTACTGCGCGAACTTCAGGCGTGTGCATGTGATTGTAACATGCGCGAGGGGTGGCTGTGCCCGATCTGTGATTGACAGTCAGATCTCACACCCCCTGGGCTGATTGGACACAGTTAACAAGGAGCGCTGGATTTTTGCAAAACAAATAACACGCTCCAGATGGAGCTAGAAGCTTGGGTTTTTTTCTAAAACCACTTTATTTATGTTGTTCTGTCGGATTATAGTGTCGATTTCACTGAATATGATCAAAGAAATGTTGCAGATGGCAGCTTTAAGGTTATGAAAAAAAAGATCCATTGAAAGGTCAATGGAATGTATAAGTGCTGAAGACTGAAATAAATGCTATAGTTTTGCAATAATGAACATGAAATGCAAGCAAGATTGACAGCTTAATTGTCATCGATAGGCTTGTGTTCAGCGAAATGGACACAAAACAAGAAACATCTTGAGAAATTTGTAAGACGAGAAAAAAAATACATCACTTCAAAAAATAATTCCTTTAGCATTTGATGTGCAACATCAATAATTAAACATTACTTAAATTGCCCAGCCAAAGCCCCCCACGTACAGATGTCTGGGTTGACAGCAACAGTCGGGCCATGGAAATCAAAACAAACGAGAAGGAGAGCGGTGAGCGGGGCTACCACACAAACGATAAACGCTAATTAGTTCCTCTAATGGAAGAGCGCATTTTAAGCAATTACGAACCAGGAGATACTCATGAATAATCCTGCCAGGGCGGGAGGGAGAGTCCTTCAGAAAGTAGAGCTCTGAAGTCTTTCCTGTTGCAAATCAAAGGTTTTACCTTGTAGAAACAAAAACAAAAAAGTAAAAAAATGCTCTGTTTTTCATGCTATATTCGCCTGACGTCAGTCATACTCAGATTCTAGAAGAAAATGCCTCTGCACTCAATTGGATCGACAAATGCCTTGATCGCAGGTTCAATGCACTGTCGATATCTTCTATTAAAGACGCGATGGCAGAATCTACACATCTAAATTTTCCAGCGGCAGCCACCTTTGTTGTAAGCAGATTCAACCCAAACGCTCTTTAGTGACGTGGATGTTTACATCATCGTATAAAGCCTGCCCTGACAATTTGATTGGCCCGAGCAGCTTTGGTTTGAGAATACTTGCTACACAGCGAATCCAAATGTTGGGGGCGGGGCTAAGTTCAGCTGGCATCCAGGTTAAGGCTAAACATCAACATGGTCTCTTTCGCAGTAGCATAGTAAAAATTCGATGTGAAGTAGCATTTTATGCACTAATATTTTTGCAGTATATATTAACTTATTTGACAAGAAGTCAGTAAGCCTAAAATCAGCTGGATATTATTGCAAAATAAATTCCTACAGAATGATACTATCCTGTCTAGGTTGATTTAGCCTTTGTGACTGGCCGAATGTACTTTATCCCTTAAATTTAATTAGCCCCATCTTTCTTTATTTATTAAACATACTTTCTCCTGTTTTTTCCTTTACGAATATGTCAATTAAACGCCTACACAAGCACAGTAACTAATTGCATTTGTTGCATCTAAATAAGCTAAAGTTACAGTATGTACAAAGCATATATCTCAATGATATTATTTTAATGGAGAGTAATGAAGAAAATCGCATAGGCAATTATGGCAATGAAACATGCCTTTAACACTGAATAAACACTAAGATATTGTCATAAACACATAGAGGATAATTGCCAGCTCTGTAGCCTCTAACCAAACAGAAATGCTGCCATTGTTGCATTTTTTAATTTTATTTGTAAATTATAGTGGGCTTGTTTTTCTAAACATTTTTTCCAAGATGATTATGAGCATGTATATGTTAAACAAACAGGCCTTGGATCAGTTGTTAGTGTTGGCTCCTCATTATGAGTGTAATGAAACAAAGCCTGCTAGACAAGCTTCAGTGGCACACCAAGTAGAAGAGATGTGTCCAAGCCATGTTTCTGTCTGTTGTCTCTTAATTAGCGCATTCATTATACAGGGACCAGAGACAGGCTTCAGAGCTTCCATGAAGAAGAGCAATGCATCACAGCCAAAGCACAAATAATACATGTTGGTTCAGCATTTCAACCTGTCTGCTTTTGCAAAAGGTGCAGTTTTCTCAAAATAAAATGAGAGCATTCCTGAAAATATTGCTTATATTTTTTATAAAAAATCTAACATGAATTATTGCGTTAACTAACATTAAGGAATTGATTTATTAATATTTGTCAATATACATTTAAAAAAATAGAATTGTTCATTGTTATGTTAATTCAGGTCCATTGAATAATATTAGCAGATACAACTTTTTTTAATCAGGTGTTAGTAAATGTTGAAATGAACATCAACATAGAATTAAAAAATGTTTTTCATTTTAAGTTTTTCTAAATTACTTATACTTGATTTATTTTTAGGTTTAAGCCTGGCTCACACTGCACAGGAGTTTTAAAACCCTAACAGATTTTGAAATCTGGTTGCAGCTCACACTTAAAGAGAATCTTTGCAGATTTTCTTCCCTCAAATACTTAAACATGCTCACACTACAATATTTGAAAAGTACGGATGCATCACACACTACACAATGTTATTAAGATTATTGTGCCAGAGGAAGTGGCTCACGTGATCTCACGCAGCAGATTGGAAGCAGAAAAGCGGATGTAAACAAAAAAGCTGTCCCTCATATCAAGTCATATTCGTGAAAAGGTTGCCGTGACCAAGGAAAGAGAACTTTTTCTGAGCTTAGTCCTTTTGTAAATGAAACACTCACTTCTAATTGCCTGTCTCAGAAATGCACTGATTTTACAGATATGTTACTCAGCTAAAGTTACTGACACTTCCAGGAAAACTAAATACCATGCAAAAGTACACTTACAGCATTGGGTGATGATCCACTTTGTTGCGTTAGTGATTTGAATATATTATCGGTGTAGCCTCATCCTTTAGGTATGTTCCTGTGCAGGTATAGTCCTCCTTTGTGAAATGCTCGGAACAAACACACCACTTCTTCAGAGTCATCAACGGTGTTTTTGGATTCGTATTCACAGCAGCTAACCGCTCTCCGCTGTAACGTTATGTGGTGTTAGAATTCGGTGAAAGATGACGGCACTATGTACATTCTCCTTGTTATCACAACCCTTTACGATGCACTTTTTAACCATGATTGTCCACAAACTATCTTCCAACAACTTTATACTTCGTTTAAACTGCATGTCACGTTTGTTCTATTGACGGAAAGGAGAGGGAGTGGAGGCCGGTCCGAGTGAGAGGACTTTTTTACACGAGTGATGATATTACTGCGCCAAGTCGAAGTGCTCCCAAGCACTTGCTGTGGTATTTCGCCATACATTATAGTTATACATTTTAAACGCTTCAAAAATCACAACGTTTTATTTTGTGTCACCAGCTTAGGTCGAGTTACACTTCTTCGAGTAACTGTATTTAAACAGGGAAAACAAGGAGGTGTTTGGTCGCTTCTCTTTTTGGCCCATATTTAATGAACTGGGCTAAGCTAAGTGCTAACAAAGTTTCGATATAGTGCATGCACAGAGCGATATAGTGCATGCACTGAGACGAGACAGGTATGTATCAACTTGTCTTAGTTAAGGGAATAACATATGAAAAACTGGTGAAGTATCCCTTTAACATCTTCAAGTCTGCTCTTCTGTCTTCCCTCCCACAAATCCACTGGTCCATGTCATAGGATTTTCTGGTAGCATTGAGGAAGTTGTTATTTTGGTGGTTGGAAAGATTGAAACTCCACAGACTGCATGACTGCTTAAGGCTTTCAATTCACACTCCATTCACTTGCATCCCTACACCCTGCCGGACGGACCACTCTGATCTGCTGCCTGGATGTGTCCTCAAATTTGAGGGAACACACCCACTTATCCTCTCTGTTCCTAGTAGGGTAACAAACTCCCAGCCTACATTGTTTGTTAAGCTTAAAACCTCACAGTATGTCACCACATCTTGAAAACTACAAACTCAACATGAACAGGGCAGAAGTTAAGAGTACTTTCAGGCTTTTTAAGATTGTTAACTTAATTGAGCTCGTTCCTAGAGTGAAGATGTGAAGTAAACACGAATGTGAACCCCTCACTGTAATTAAGGCCACAAAAGAGACACTACACTGCCACTGGGTGGATGAGAAACATTTTTTCACAGCACCATTGACATCAGTTGTAAATTTTGCAAATTTATTCAGACACTTTTATAACTGATATCTCTGCAGTTTCAGCAAGCTTAATGAGCATTTGTTCATATGTATCATGGAGAGTGGAGCTGTATTGCATGGCACAGTATTATTTTAAACAATGTAGATTTGTATAGTGCTAATGCTGTGTTGTACTATGATTTATGCTGAAAGATCACAGAAATAGGGAAGACTTTTGCTTTAACATCCATAAAGACACTGTCACATTATTGATATTTCAGTGAAATTTCACAAACAAAACAAAATTGTCAAAAACGTAGCGATTCATGAAGCACTGATGGCACATTCAAGTCACTTCTGTTTGTTAGCATTGCAAATGAAATTGTTCATCAAATTGTATTAATTATTTTTCAGTACAGAGTCTTTGTGATATATATGTATGCAACATCCGACGCACATGGCACCCTTTAGCATACAATATGAGACGCGCCTCCTAGTGGTCTAACCCTAACCCTACCCCAGAGCTAAACCTACCCGCGTCATCTAACTGACATCTAATTGACCTAGAAAATCGCTAAATAAATGTAACAAATTATTATTACTTCCTGAAACATTTGACAGCTTTTATTTATTTATTTTTTATTTATTTATTTTCAAGTTGAGAAGGCTTTTTCTAAATGCAACTGAATCAGACCCAGTCTGTAATGCAATAACAGAGGTCAGAAGTCATAATCTATCTCAGCGTCAATGTTAACATGTCTGACTGCACGTGAACGGAGCTTGAAATTCATTTTGTTCCAGCAGAGTTCACATTTCTCCAGTACCGCTTCTTTCCAGTCCCACATTTTCTACAGCTCCCAACTTCAGTTCTACATTTCCATTTAAAAATGCAAGTGGCCAATGGAGCGGAAAGCATCATAGGGTGGTTGGGAGTAAGCCTCCCTTTCACCTTCCAACCAATGGAATGACAGCTTGCCATCACCCTGCGTCTCATGAGAGTCTGCCTCAGCAAACCTTTCACACAGAGCGAGCCACCCACAGGGTGACAAATCTTGCATTCCCAGAGACCTGTGGAGTCTGGTAGATGTACTGTACTTGCGATACCAAAACACTATTTGTCCCCCAAATGGGACACTGTAGATGTTTATGGACAAATACTGTATTAACAGACAACTATTATGATTTGATTCTTTTTTTGGAACCCAGTTGACTTACACTGTGTATGGACAAACAAACAATAAATCAATAAACACAAATAATTTTAAACAGACCGTTATTTGTGTTCCACAGAAAAAAAGGAAATCGCACCAATATATATAACAAAGTTGAGATAAATGATGACATAATTTAGATTGTGTTGTTGTTGGTGGACAGTCCCTGTTACATACAGAGGGTGTAAAGAGTACCTGAAAACCATACTTGAGTAAAAGAAGACAACTTGCAGTAAACATGACCATTACAGTTTTAAAGTCACCAATTTAGTTAAAGCTTAGTCCCAATCTTAAAATGCTATTGTTTTGTCTCAAGATGCACATAAGTAATGTTTTTGTCATTTTAAGGCACATTTATGAAGCTACCTAAATATATCCTTATTGAACTGGCCTAATCCTGCCATGAGCCCTATCTGTGAAACCAGGCCTTAGGCTTAGAGCTACCTGATTTTACAGTACTTAAGTATTTGACTCATACTGAATGTAGACTGAAAGAGTCCTCAACCCCCAAGAGGCATGCCAGGGAAAAACAAGAACATTTTGTGAGGAGAGCAATCACATACCAATTTATACCTCAAAATTGAAATAAATCAAGGTCGACGCAACAGCCTCTTAAATACCTACAGCACAAACACTACAAGTCTCGGTTCAGCTCAAGTGCTCAAAAAGGGCATAAGTAAACCAATATCCTTCTAAAAGGTCTCTTCAATATAAAGAACTACTAAAATAATTGTAAATAAATAGTCAAAGCCTACTGGTCGCGTGCAAACATGCTCACTTTTTTTTTTCTCAGTGTACAGAGACTCAAATTACTGTTGATTTTAATCTTACATATAAGTGTTGTACATTATGTAAATCCTGTTAGATATGCAATAGAAACAAAGTGTTCTACTTTTTGTCAAATAAAGAAAAATAAACATGATGCCGAATTTTGGTTTCTCTCTCTCAGTGAAGTTCGACTCTCAAATGCGTCCGAAAATTGAGCTGTAACTAAGTAAATACTTGTCATTGCAGGCACAAAAAATGTTCCGTTATGAAGCTGAAATTATCTTCTCTTAAATGAAGTTTATATATAAAAAACGAATATTCTCAGTTTACGAAATCTGTTATGAAAATAGAGAGATGTCAGTCTCAGTGAGCTAATTCCATTTTACTTTGACTACTTTACTCCACTGATTATATGTTAATATAAATGCAATGTACTTTATATAAATGCATATCCCATCCTTGAATGTTCTACTTTATTGATGGATACCTAAAATATTTTTGAGATTACTTTGAAGGGCAACAACTGGCAAGCTGTTCCCAGAACAAATCATAATTGCTTGTTTTTCTTCTAGCTCTCAGAAACCCCCATTTGACCTTCAGTACTTGTGAACATGTTATAACTGACTACGTGATGTTATTTACATCTCAGATTAAACTACTGTGAATAAGTCGAGTGCATTATCAAATCATGCAGTTTTCACTCCATTATCAACTGCACTTTCACATTCACTTTTGTTTCTATAGCTTTTTCTTTCCTTCTTCCTTCTTTTTTTCCACAGTGTGACACATCCAACAAAACAATGGTGTTCAGAGAAAATTCTGCAGAATTTTATCATGTGATCAGAAGAATCATGACTTTCATACTGGCTTTTCTCCTGCCTCTTGCACTGTTCCCAGTGTGACAAAAAGAAATTAAAATGGCTGATTTACATTAATGGCCCTCGCAACTTTACCGCACCGGCCTGCCTTATGCTCTCGTAGGGATTAGGCCTTCACTGAAAAATCCCTTTATTAAGCCGTCACATTTTTTAGCTAGAGAAATTACTGTCTGAATAAAGACATAAATAAATGTAAAAACCTTGGATTTGTCAGATAAATCTGGTAATGCGTTGACGCAACACATACTGTGCACGAAAGCCCAGGGGGGCTGGTTTCCTCTGAGGAGGCATATTATACACCTCGCTTCAGAGATTTGACTGTGTAAAACACAGCTGCATTGATGTAAAGCTATGATCGGTAGTCACATGTAGAATTATTGAGCCAGATTACAGACCTCCTGAACCTTAGAAATACATATTTGACCTGGACTATCTGACATTTCTTGTTTGTAATTGATTAAAGCATCTCATAATGTTTTTATATCATTGTTGTTAACATGCCCCTATGTCCACTCTTCCAGTGAGCTGTAAATTGTTCCTTAGACTGGAATAAAGTCAGAGAAAGCTGTGCTGAAGTAATGAGGCGGGCAGAAGGGAATCTGCCCGAAGAGCCATGGTGGAAAGGTGAGGAAGCTGAGCACCCAAACGGAGCATCCTGCCCGCAGTCTGTGGAGAGAGTGAGGATTAGTTTAAGGATGTGTGACTTAGTTTTTCTCGGTCTTTGATGTTTTGTTTAGTTCCCTGTCTAGTTAATGAACAGAAATGCAGTGCTCTGGGCGATGTTGCAATGCACTGTAGGAACTCATCAGCTATAATGGGACAGTAGATATATTTCTGTGGTCTGAAACGAATACATCATTCAAAAAACTGCACCATCTTACATAATCAATGAACTATAGTACAGTGACGTAAGTTTGCAGTCAATGCGTTTTTAATGAAATTTGTTTCATTCAACAAAGGTTCATTAACATGATCATGATTTCTACTAGGGATGGGCATTTTCTCAAAAATATTGCATTAGAAATATCGGCTCATAAAAATCGATAATCGATTTATTAAATTATGTTAAACGAAAAAGACGTTATTTAAGTTTTTCTTTTTTACGTTTTGTCACCGATTTCTGGACAAGCTTACAATTAGGCAATACACAACAAGCTTACAATAGTAATTAAAGTTTTCTTTTAGTTGAAAACATTAAACAGTAGGCCTATGTGTAAACAAAAAAAAATACATAAAAAGCATTATTAAAAGCATGCTCAAGCAGCACAGCGAGACAAAAAAATTCCCTAATAAAGCAGATTGCGTCAGACATCGTACAGAACATACACACCATACACACGAGTCAACAAATGATTGATTATCGTGCTTATATTGTTTCACGTTTATGTTCGAGAAAAACAATCATATCTAACGTTACATTCCAGTGCACGGCGCCAACACTTTATGCTCGAGTAGGAAAGAAGCAACGCGCTGACAGACGTTTCAGAGACACAAAGAAAACAGTGTTTCTAACAGCACTTTGCATTTTCTGTTCTTAAACCGGTCTTTCTCCAACGAAACTTAAAGGAAGTATGTCTCAAAATCATTTTGCTATTAGATAAGTTAACATCTCTGATCACGTGGGGTCTCAGCTGCGCATACCTGCAGTTGTGATGCAATGATGAACAGCTACTTTCCTACTGCTGTTGGATTTCATGTGATTTCTCATGGTGATGATATCATAACTCAGGTTAATTAGTAATTGATTTGATCAAAAGTAATTCCGTTTAGTAAGATCCTTTTCAAGTAACATTAATTCCAAACTTCGTGAGGCAGACGACAACATAATAATTACATATCGAATATTCGAAAATTTGAATATCGTGCACATCCCTAATTTCTACCTTCTTACAAAATAATTTAAGAAAAGAAAATGTATTACGGTTTCCAGAAAATATTAAGCAGCACAACTGCTTTTAACAGTGACAAAAATAAGAAATGTTTCATCAGCATATTAAAATGATTCTGAAGGATCATGTGACAATGCAGACTGGAGTAATGGCTTATGAAAGTTTAATAAAAATCTATAGTAAAAAAAGGGGTCGGAAAACACTACATAAACACCATTTCACAATTCTCTTTTCCATCTTTTCCATCTCTCTTTTCCAACTTTCTCCCTCTTCCATCACTCAATCTTGATTTTAGATGTATATGTTCTGTAGCTGATAGAAACCATTCAATGGTAGCTAACCTTTCGTTTGAGTAACTCGCTTACACTTCGCAGAATATACCAGGCAGCTTTCGTTTGAGCCTGGTTGATTCTGATTTTCAGGAAACCATCACAAGCTTGGCATTTTGACGAGTTTAACCTAATCCTTCACACATTTGTGTGAAATGAATGCATCTTAAGACGGTTGCAGCATTTCCTGATAGACCACAGACCTTTTAGCTGACTGTCACCATTGACCGAATTTGAGCCAGATCTTGCTAAGTGGAGGAAACACGGCCAACTGAGAAGAAGAGTTAGAAAACTCAGAATTAAAAGAGTAGTACACACTGCTACACCAATACCAGGATTTGTGTGTTGTTAAGTGCAGGCACTTTTAAGGATGGAGTCAGAGGTTCAGTTCTATGACAGAATTCACTAAAATTAGTAAAATTATGTGTAGCACTTTATTTTACAGGTTCTGTTATGCATATACATACTATGTACTAATGATAGTAATTACAATAACTGTTACAACTAATGCTAACCCTGAACCTACCTCTAAACCTAACCTTAACCCACGTCAGTTACCATATATTCCCAGTACTTTCTTGGGTAATTATGCTGTAAGTACACGCACTGTAAATCAAGTCTAACCAAATTATGTGTTTATCTGCAAATAAATAACAAGAATGGGCAGATTGTTGACCGCATGAATGGCAAGTATGGCAGATTCAACAATGTCTCATTGGCACCATGAATCGATGATCTGTATCAAAATATCCTTGAGTGCACTGAATGATAAAGCACTATACAACAGCTACAACCATGACATTTTGCTTATATGAAAATTGGCAGATATTTTCATCCTTCAATTACACAGTAAACAAGCACTAAAACTTGATAATGGTGAATTTGAGCAAACAAGTGTCAACAGTTGCTTCTGCTTTAAAAACACTTTGTGCACATAATAAAATCAGCAATATTGCAATATTTTAAGGCTGTGACACACCAAGCTGAAGTCAAAGAATTAGCAGCACACAAAAGCCTACTGTGTTGCCGTCTCGCATCAGCTGTGTCTGGGACAAACAGCTGCAAAGACTACAGCTGGCTGTCAACTAGCACATGTGTTCTGCATCTCGTGTAAGAAAATAACTATCTATATCAGCAGGTATCAATAGTACATATTTGTCATTCAAAACTGTAAAATGTAAGAGGACTGCAGATACAGAGTATTGGAATGATCAGGTAAGATGATATAAAATTGGAACAGCCTTCAGTCAGTGCTGTCTTGAACTCTTGAATCACTTTCATCACTTTTAATTTTATTCTTATCCCTTAGCTCATTTGCTAAACTGAACAGCCAATCAAAGCGATCTCTCTCAGTTAGCCCTGACGCTGGCCCTGACTTCGTCATACTCATATTCTAGTCAGAATGTGAGCCTGATACTGTTCCATAGGGCTTTGATTATGAGGCGTGTCTTAACCGAACCAGGAAAACAACAACTCTGCACTCAATTGGATAGACCTACAACCAATCAGAGCAACGCAGGAATTGACATATGTTGAGCGGTATTGTTGTCAACAGAACTCAACTGCACGCACACTGGAAGTATTAAAATAATGAGTGTTGCTTTTTTTACTTGGTCCTCCATGAGTGCAATCAGAAGGAGAAACCAAAGCGTTTTCATTGCGTCCTTCCCATCATCTTAGCGATAATCGGAGGCAGCTGATAAATTAAACTTTTGCCGAATACCGTAGGAAGGACGGCAAACACATATTTCCAATTGAAAAATACCTTGATTGCAGTTCACTGTTCGTCTTTTGAAATTAATGTGCTGTCCATTTCCTTTTACACAGAGACACGACTGCAGAATCTATACATCTCAATTCTCCAGCTGCAGTCATCTTTGAGAGAAACATGTTCAACCCAAGCGCTCTATGATGATGTGGTGATTACGTAACTGCATTACCGTATAAAGCCCGCCCTTTTGATTGAACACGATCAATCAATTACTCCTTAATGGATCGAGTCCAGGCCGAACTTCCCATCCAAATAATGTTCGGGCTGGCATCTAGGCTATACCGACGCTGATTCAACATGTGAAATCGGGCGAACTGAATCAACATGAGTCAGATTAGAGCCGTTGTGTTGAACACACCAATAATAACCAACTGCAGAACCGATAGACCCGTACAACACAGCAATGTCAAGGACAGCAACGCCAGGCCAGCAGTCTCAGACCGGTATTGGGATGGAGCCAATAGCGTCATTAAGGGTATGTTTAGAGATGGGGTTGGGCATTCATTAAAGTAGAGCTCATTATTATAGTGAAGGGTAGGGTTAGTGGTTGGGTTGGGACCCTGACATCAGGCCTGAGGCTGCTGGCCTGGCACAGCTCGTCCTCAGACAGCTGTCACGTGTGGTTCTGCGGTTTTGCAGTTAGCTATTCTTAAAACACACCACAAAAACTAGCTCAATAGATGCTCACTATAGGCCAACATTCGCCGTCCGCCAACCTTAATCTGATAACTTGCTAGAGTGAACTAAAACTATCAAAACTAAACCAAAAATAGGACTTATAATATAGAAAATATGTGGTTTAACAAACTAAACTCTAAGACTTAACCAAGCCAAAAAGAAAGCACTCAAGAGTCACATAAATGTTGAACTGCTATGGCAGACTTGACATATTATCGTCATAGATCAAAAGTTAAGAGAAAAGAACTTTTGACACCAAATGGTGGTATAAAGTTATAATGACATTTTACATTAACTCTTGAGAGACTTGTCATCATGGTTTGAATGCCTTTTTTGCAATTAACTCTTACTCAATTTGGCCTATTTTGTCCTGGACTATTTTAACACCTACAGCTATCAGTGTATAAGCTTTTTATTGTGGCTATGGCTAGTCTTTATCAAACACATTAACAGAACATAAAGAACCCTTGTTTGACAAGGAACTGTGCAGATGAAATGCACGCGACAGACAACACTATGAATACAAGTAAAATTGCAACTGGATTGGATTGGTTGTGCATTTGGTTATACAACAATGGTGCTCCTTTCAGAGTTATAATTACATATTAAAAGGGCATAATTTGTCCAATGATTCCAATGATTTGTACTTGTCTACCTTTACAATAAAAATGATGAGCTAATCAAACTAAAGTATATCTCTAGTTATCAAACACAACTGTGGAGGAGCTAAAAAAAGATATATATGTGACCCTCTGTCCCTTGAATAAAATCCTACATTGCTTTTCTTTCATTCTCAGAGCAATTTGCTTTCTGTCACTCAGCGGACAGGCTTGGAGCTTAATGCTGGAGCCAAAGAGACACAGCAGCAAAAGTAGGACAATGTTTTATCTTTCCCCCCCATTTCCCCTATTTTATTTTAGAATCTTAGTAATATTTTTATATATTTTTGATGTACTGTACATTTCTGTTTAATTTATTGGTATTTCAGTTTTAGCCATTTTAGTACTTCAAGTTAGTTGCCATTAATTTTTCCATCTAAAATTTATATTTTTTTCTATCAGATTGAGAAACATAGTTCAATAGCTCTTGACAAGTTTGTCCAAAAAACAAAACAAGTTCCAAATGAAAGTTAAAACACATTTTGTTTTTGCAGCAAAAGTACAAAAGGTTCAAATCTTTCAGTGTAGAAAGGGGACTGAAATATTTTTTGAAAGACAGATCCTAAGGCATTACAAATCACACCGTACGACATGTATGTTTTTATTGACTAGTCTGTAGACGTGGGTTGTAGCAGCAAACACACTGTAGCTGTTTCCCAATTCCAAGGCTGCATCCAAGGACTCTGACTTCAGAGGCTGCATCCTTCAAAGTCAGAAAATGATCACAGGCTAGTTTTAGTCGCAGGACGACAGGAATGTTTGAGCCTCTCTCACTGTCCCACTATTTACGTAGGAGCCACGACCACAGAAATGGCCACAATTGGTCATTTTTCGTCTATGACAGGCCAAAATGATATAAAGGGTCCCAGGCATTATGTGATTAAAAAATTTAAATCTGACTAATGTATCATTTATAGTTTTCAGAAGTACATGAATAAGCATCTGAATAATTAATCAATTAATAGTTTATGTGGACTATGTCTATGCCTGATGTTTAATTAAATAGCTGTTTAAATTTAATTTAACAGTTTCTTTTTCTTCTGGTTAGTCTTCTATACTGTGCCTGACCTGGGGTCTCATTTATAAAGCGAGCGTACGCACAAAACGGGGCTGGAAACGTACATACGCCAGTTTCCACGCAAAGTTTGTGATCTATAAAAAACAAACTTGACGGGAGAATGTGCGCACCTTTAAGGAAACTTTGAGCCGTGCGTACGCACATTCTGGAGACAAAGGGAATTGGAGACACCGATGGTGAGCTGTAGTTAAATGTCTTTTTGGTCACTTTTAGACCGAAAATCTGAAAGAAAATTATAGTCTATCTATAGGCTACAAAAAGAAAATGGGCTACAAATAAAATTTCACTCACCAAGCCTATCACTTGAAGCCAATATCCATCCCTTCTTAAGTGTCCAGCGCCAGCACGCGCGTTGGGCCGTTTAGTGAAACTGACGCACATAATCTAACGGCAGATGAACGTAAATCTTCATGAGTAGGCTAATAAATACAGTGCACGTTCTCAATAACAGTTTAAATAAATGAAATAATGATTTAAACTATGTTTTACTTCTGATATAAACATTTAGATTAAATATGCCATTCTCGTTAATGGAGTTAAACACTTAAACTACATGAAATCATTACTGAGAAGTTACAAAAAATATATATTCAATAAATAGAAATATATATTTTTGTTGTGGATGCAATGCTTTTGAACACTTTCCCTCTGGCATGCAATGTTTTAATGTTTTATCTAGAGATAATTGCTAATCATGATAATAGCAGATTGTCTGAGAAAATAATAATTGTGACACGGCACATCTGTATTTCATATTTTCCTAACGTCTTGTACGTTAACATGGTATCACGTGGATGAATAATCACATGCAAATGATATGCAGATGAGGATATGCATATTTAAACTAGGCGTTGTAAGCTCCATTTATGGTTATTTCGGGGAGGAGACGCATGTGCGCGCATTCTTCCGCTGACTGGGATTTATAAAGGGAATTCTGCGCAGGTTCTGGCGTACGCACGGTTTTATAAATCTGAATATTTTTTGGCTGTACGCCATTTTTGGCTTTCGGGCGCACGTACATTTTTAGTAAGGATCTACGCACAGTTTTATAAATGAGACCCCTGGACCTTAACTATCACCTGCCTGCCTGTCTCACTTATATTGTCTGTAAAATTCCTTCTATTGAAAAGTCATTTTATCTCATCTCTGATTCAACTGATGTGAACCAAAACACCTGAGCACATTTCAAATCTTTCTCATGCACCTGATTCAAGCAAGCCCAAAGCCCCAGCTGGGATTTTCTGTTGAGTTTGAAAAGTTCATACTTCTGTTGAGAATTCAGGTTACTGAATAAAGATTATACATCTGATTAACATCTGCATTAATGAACACATTGGAGATAAACTCAGAACTTAATTGACATGCTTTGTATGTTTCTTTCTTCAATGTATGTTTCTGGTTTGATTTGCACAGTTCAACAGTTATTCCAAAGTATATTGAGGGCAAAACATAGTATGCTCTTCTTCTGAAACAATTTTGCTTTTCTGCTTATGTCACTTGGGTTGAAAGGGCTTTTGGATATTGTTAACCAACAGCCATATAGCTACACTCTAAAAATGCTGGGTTGTTTTAACCCAACTTTGGGTGAAATATGGACAAACCCAAATGTTGGGTTAAAAATGTAAATAAAAATTAAACCCAGTGGCTGGGTTTGTCCATATTTGACCCCGAAAGTTAGGTTAAAACAACCAAGCAATTTTTAGAATGTATTTTAACAAACTCTCATTTTGTTTTAATTCAATCAATTCCCACCTTGGATTCCCCAATTGGTAATAACTTACCATAACTTAAATCTCCTGCAGTTTTGTGGGGTTTTTTTTATAATTAAATATCAAAATTATGAAATCTAATTTAATTTATATTTCGGACAAATGAAAATAATTAGTGTACTGATTAGCTTGATTTTTACAGTAATGCAATGTATTGCACAATTACAGTACCATGTAGTTACTATAAAAACTGAAATACGTTATGGTACTATATTTAAAAAAAAAAACCTTGAAAAGTTAGAGTGAATATATGAGACGACTGCTTAGATTTTTAACATGTTGTGATTGCTGGAGTAAAGCTGGAGACCCGCAAGGCACTTAAAAATGCATGACTGTAAAAAAAACACTGAAAACAGATTTGTGCTGGAGGCAGATATAAAAACATCTTGTCAAATGCGGGAATTCTTCATGGTGTCTGGTTTGAAGGGTGAAATTGATTGATACGTACATACATTCGAAGCGACTTTCTCTTCTAAGCTTTTTCTGCCTGCTGTCTTATTCACGATCCAAAATGTAAATGTGATCTGTATGCATGTTGTCAATGCGAGACAATAGTCCTGGCCTAACAGTTGACTGGACAGTAAAAAAATTGTCTTGTTTCCCATTACCAGGTTTATAATCGTGTTATAATGTCAAACTGAGCTCTAAACTACCTATATGTGTGCCTGTCCCATTAGATCCCTCTTTCCTTAAACATGTGTTTTGAGAAGAAAGGTTAAGCAATATACAATGGATAGAACGTTACTCAAAGGATAATAAATGCACACAATAAAATGTATAATAAGGGTAAATGGTTGCAAAAACTGTTAACTACAAAAAAACTAGAACACACACATGCTGTTTTTTCATGCTTAGACATAATGATTTTTATACGGTACAAAATGTATATCCTCTCCCCTTACACTAACCCCTATCCTTAAACCGACCCATCACAGAAAATGCATTTTCAAAAAAACAATTGCTTAGTATGATTTACAAGCTGTTTTCCTCAAGGGGACCAAAAAACTTCCCCACAAGAACAAGGATTTTTGGATATTGCCGTCTTTGTGGGACATTTTGCACCCATTGCAAAGGGTTTACCTGGGACACACACGACAATACTTGGTGTTAAATGTTGCTTGCTCTTTATAGCTGCATTAAGAATATGCAGTACATATTAGTGTAAATTTCTTGCTTTACCTTTCTGAGTCAGAGTATAAGAGGACCCTTTAAATCTCCCTCTGAGGCCACAGCATCTATCAGATGCAGTGTGTGGGGTCCCCGTAGGGCACATGATTGAGCTCTCCATGACTCGGGACAGACAGCAAGTCTAGAGGTCCTTTTGTCCCTGAACACCACACAGGCAGGCAGGGCACAGGTTAAAGAAAAACACCAGCTTTAAAGTCTACACCTGACAGACTGAGGGATGCAGGAGTGAGAGACTTACAACAGTAGAAAGCTTTTCCAACAGTAAAGAATGTTTATTTGTGCTACATGTGCAGCAGACTGGAAAATGCAGACATTGAGCATTTCGAAACAGGTTAAGAAATGTTCTCCAAATGCTGAAACATCCTATGCCTACTGACATGGCTGCTCTCATAACAGAAATTGAAATAAATCTTCCATCAAAGTGTGTGAAATGAACAGTCACAGAGAAGGAGAAGGAGAGAGAGAAACATCTCCATGCGAATCAGGCAGGTGTAATTGTTATTCAAAACAGCAGTGTCAGAAAGAGGTGAGCTCAAACCAGCTGAGTGGATTGCTTTCTCTCCCTCAAGGAAGAGAGGACATTGGTCTTTCTGCATGTCTCCGAATCAAAGTCACTTATTAACCACACAAAATCATCCTGTTCACTGCAGTTTTTCAGGGGCCTTATCCACTGAATCACATTTGCAGAGATAACAGTTATAGCTGATAATCGTTTATTTTCTTCTCCGGGTAAGTGAAAATGTTTGGGTAAAGAGTATGATATTACACAATACATGATGAAAGAAAAAGGCTTAGTTTTTTCCAATATCCCAGAACTGGGTGATGCAATTCCATGGCATAAGCCTTTCCCTCAAATGTTTAAATTGACCATGATTAAACTTTATTTACACTAAATTATTCTAGATTCTGAGAAGTTCTACAATGAATTTGTGGTATTATTTAAAGATTTAACTTTTGACAATAACCACCTTGTATTTATAAAATATATATATAAAAAAAATCAAATAAACACAGAAATATAAATATAATTAATAATGCAATACATTTATATTTTCCATTATTGCAAGAAAAGCTGTACATGGTCAACCATATAATCCTCTTTAAAGGATTCTGTCAATGTATCAGCGGGTGTTTTATATATAGATTTTTTGGCATTTTTTGAAACATATTATTCAAGTAGATGTGAAGGACAACCAGTAACCACAAAGGGTCCACAAGAATTACCAATTAGCAATAGGGTTGGGTATCGGTTGGGTTTTATCCGATACCAGTAACTCGGTATTTTTTAAACGGTTCCGGTGCCTAAATGGTTCTTGAAACGGTACTTAAGAAAACGAAACCTGCACACACTTTGTCAAAAAATAATACCCCTTTATTTACAGGGCCAAACTGGACACAATATTAACTTACAATATAAATACTAGTAACATATGGTAATAATAAATAAACCAATATAAAATAAAAGTTCATATTTACATAATATCAAATAAAACAATATTATATCAAACAATGTAATTATACTGGAGATTAATAGAGATTACTACCAGGGTAATATAATATCGACATGGCTACAGGTTCCCATGTTTTGTCTGCTTTAACTAGTCATGTTATTTTGTCATTTACTAGTTAAGCTCTTAGCCAGTTTGATATTTCGTTCCCACTGCGTCTTATGCGCAGCTTTGAGTAAACATATGAAAGAGAACGTCTCTGTGTAACCCATGTTCTCTGAATAGGGAACGGGACGCTGCGTTCGCTGCCAAATATCTCGCGCTGCTTTTCGGCAGAGAACTCTGAGGAGCAGATGATGCGCGCGTGAATATAATATGAAGACGTGAGCGTCAAGGCGGCGCGAATGGTGAATTCTATATCCATAGACAATCGTTATTCTGACGCGTAATTTTACACGTGAAATGCAGCCAAATATTTCACGTGTACATTTCACGTGTGTTTAATCCCCTCGCGTATCAGAACGTATCAGCTAATGTTCTGGGAGTCTCCCGCATATTGATAACGGCTCCCGGATGATCGCAAATTAGTTTAAATTTCCGGATTCTAGTGCGAGCAGAGCGCGCGTGCGAGACAGATCAGACAGTGCTTCAATAAACCGTATAGTGCACGCACGTCGGAGAGGGAGAGAGAGACAGCGGAGAGACAGCGAGAGACTGCGTGTGTGCGCCTCATGCCACCGCATGCCACAGACTCAGGCATCGAAATCAGGTACCGAAAGTTTCATTCTTATTCGGTCTGGTTACTACGTTTACGTCAGAACCGGTTCCCTATTAGAACCGAGTTCGGTACCCAACCCTAATTAGCAATCAACTGTATAAAAATATTAGCCTAGAAATCTAGACACATCCTAGCGGCAGCAAGAATTATTTTGCAGCAAAGTGTGGTCATAAGCAACTCTCCGTTGGCTTTCGAAGTGGAAAAACCAAACTCTGGTCCAGCCAATCACATCGTGTATAGAGTTGGTGGGCGGGCTTAACACAATGATGGCAGAATTGTGACGGTTCTGTGCCGTGATTTCCATTGGTGATTTCCCTGATACTTGAAAATAAACAGAGAATGCAGCCGGCGAACAGCGGTCTTTCGATTCGGCTTTGGCCGCGACTCGGATGACTTGGAGTTAAGAGAACGTCACTTAAGTCATTCTTAAAAAAGGAAGATGTGTATAGAGTTTTGACGACCGGATACGGCAAAAGTTTAATATATCAACTTGCTCCGCTCAAGAGAAAACCATCGGGAAAACGCATGGACTCACTCAGTGACTCACTCAGCCACAGCCATTCATTGCTCTGGTTGGTTAGCGCCTATCCTATGGCGTGCAGAGGGATATTGAAAGACATCCTTTTATCTCCGCCCCCGGATTGAGGTATGCCAGTTGTGAGTTCCCAGACCTAACTTCTTGATAGGTCTGGCTTGCCAGGCTATAAAAATATAATATATTTTTATGTTCATCGGCAGCTACTTCTCTATTCTCTATTTGTCAGAACAAAAAGTGTGAAGGACCACCATTCTCCAGTCCCAGCAGAGGAAGACTTCTAAGCACTGAAATGATCAGTGAAAGATTAATTGGACAGGATAGAGCATCTCTGCAAGGCTTGATTCTTCTTAATTATTCAAAGCGGCCACTGGGACCTGCTGTAAATGTATCATTGTCAGATGTATTGAACCCTGAAACTGACCAGGATGTTTAAAGGGAATTTTAAAAACACTTGGAATGTGTTACTGAGATTTGCAACAAACCACAAGCGAAGAACAGTAACCAGCTATGGATCTCTCATTGTAATGATACAAATATATGAACAAGTATCACTTTAAAATCCTGGTATCGGTATATTAATGCTGTATTATGTTTTACAAGAAAAAAAAACTGTTTACCGTAGACTGGTGGAACAAAGTAAATCCATTGAGACTTGAGTAAGGTTAATCTGAAGACAGTTTTCCTTGCTAGCCATTCGTGATCACACAACAACCTTGTAAAGTGGAAGGACATCAAACTGCATGATCTTCAAGGTTTTTAAATCTTGTTTATGACTCTAGCGCTGACCCCTTGGGCGCTTCAACGAATGGCATGGTCCTCTGTCCAGTACACCCCTCTGAGAGATTCCTACATGTGCAATATCTCAATTTCAGTCTCTCCAGGTCAGTGATGCTCAGCCAGGCGAAGAGCTGCGATCAATGGAGGCAGAGCAGCTCAAATTGCCGGCAGTGTAAACCGACCCCAAGATTTATTTGCTTTAATTAAGTTGGATCCTCAAATGTACAAGCGTAATAAAAATGCCAAGGCCCCTTATTCTCCTTCTCCCTTTTTTTTCTCCTCTTGTTTTTCTTCTCTAGCACTTAAGCACACTCTTTCTGCACAACTGAGATTATGAGATGGAGAGCCACAGAAAAATATAATCAAGAATGGTACTACAGTACGTATGTATTATACTGTATAAATATGAATGATTTTTTGAAAATAAATAAAATAATATAATGTTAAAAATTCTAAATATGTAATAAATACAAATAAATCAGACAGCCATGCTACAACGCAACAGTACAATTCAGCGCACTAGTACAATGATCAGAGACTACGGACTAGCCAAGGTAAGGCTGTCTCAGCAGAGTACATAAGTGCTAAGCACCCAGTTATTGCCTGGATCTCACAACTCCAAGAAATGTCAGGAGCAAACTTTCAAAAAGGCGTTAACTTTATAAATAAACCGCAGTATTTAGGCTGAATCCCAATTCACCCCTTGGCCCTACCCCTTGTTTTCAGTGTACCCCTTGGCCCTTAAAACGGAGTTATAAGGGCCAAGGGGTTGAAATATACCCTACGAAATGGAACAACCCTTCATGAACCCATAGTCGTTAAGTCGTGGCGATGGCTCTGCCGTTACAGAGTTTTTACAGGATTTCTCCATGACAACAACTGACAATCAGCGCAGCTGCTCTTAACTTTGAATAAACATGATGATTATAACATCCCTTCCTCGAAATGTTTGTCTTTTCTGATCGGAAAGGTAATTTAGTATACCATTTCTTAATTTAAACGGCTATAGTGTTATTATAAGAGTAAATAAAGTGCGTGGTGGAATCATATGGCACTAAATTTAAATGTTTATCCATATGCGACCCATTCCGGTGATTTCCAATGCGTTCCGTGAGCTTCTCGTAGCCCTCTCGTCGGGAGTGTGCTTCTGAAAAATCTCCGTTTCGAGGGCTATGTAGCCCTAGCCCCTTCGCCCTACCCCTCGATCTTAACAAGAATCGGGACACCTACTCCTAGACGTGAACGCTGCAAACGGAGGGGTAGGGCTAAAGCGTAGGGCCAAGGGCTAATCGGGATTGAGCCATAAGCTTCAAACAACTACATTCTCATTTGTAAAACTCGTAAAACTACATTTCGTGACATAATAGCAGTAGTGTCTTTTGAATTATGTGATTTTTCTCCTTTAAGTCCACACAAGTCACCTTCTGATCCACTGATAAAATAGGCAGAGCAAGAACAAATCTGGGGGTTTCAACTGTACTTGGCTAGATGTGAACTTACAATTGGAACAGTACTTGGCCAGCGACTCGATGACGTTTCACAAGTCCACAAGAACACATATTGAGAAACTGCACTAATTGTGTGGTAATTTGTGACTTAGAAACTAAGGTGGTGGTGGCAATGGCCATGGGCTTCTACGGGTATGAGCTTGTTGTCCCCTGAAAAAGGAGCAGTGCTAGCCACTGTTGTGTCTTTCCACCTCTGATTTGCTCTGAAGTGTTTTTCCATACCATTCCTCTTCCTTGCGGCCATGCCCACTCGACCCAAGTGGCTGTTGTTGTATAACCTGCTTGAAGGAAACACACTCCTCTATTCATGCCCTGTTTATAAGACTCACTGTGGCAAGGCAAATGATTAACAAATGACAGCATTAGAAGCTGTCTGAGAGATACAAGACCACTGCTGTAGGACCCTTGGATATTACATTGATGAAACTGAAATGGCTAAGAAGCAGCAGCATTGTGTGTGGTAAAAAAAGAGCAAGCTGGGTCAGGGTTGGTCTGTAAAGCAACATTAAATATTTATTTATTAATTATTTTTTTTTACCTTAAATAACGTTTCCAAAATAATTTCAGTGGTTGAAGTCCTGAACAGGGTGAAGGGCACTATGCATTTGCTTTGCTGCCCTAGATCTAATATCCTATAACTGCACTATGCAAGTTTACCAGGTTGGGCCAATCATCTCACGGTCAATGTCCGCTGATAAAAGACTATTATACCTAGAATTACGAGTTTCTTAAATATGCTTTGGGTGCTCTTCTCTTTTCTGCCGTTTTGTTTATTACCTCATTAGTAAACCAATCGCACAAAAGCAGCAAAGCTTGAATCCTCCATACAAAACTCAAAACAAACGCGCAGGCTAGGAAGAGCAGTCGCACGCAGTTTAACCATGAGTTTAACGTCACTATAATCTTCCCGCCGGTACTTTAGTACGCGGTGTAAACGCAGTAAGCAAGCGGTCTGGGGAAAAAAAGGTTCCTGGGAAAAAAGTTCCTTGGACAAATAGTTCCTGGTAATTGCGGTGGAAACGCGGCTAAAGCTCACAAAGTAAGTTCAAATTCAAATGTAGAACAGTCTTCAAACTGTAGGTAATTTCAGAAACACAGAGTGGCTTTCTGCCGCCTACTGACGTAATGATGTAACCAGCAGAAAGAGTCGCTGAACATCCTCACTACCTTTAAAGTGCAAAAGATGTTCTTAGATTGTGGGATCGGTAAGATAAAAAATACAGTAAAAAACAGCAAATTTAAAATAACCGTTTTCTATTTCAATATATTTTAAAATGTAATGTATTCCTGTGAAGGAAAAGCAAAGTTATAACTCCAGTCTACAGTGTAACATGATCTTCAGAAATCATTCTAATATGCTGATTTGGTGCACAAGAAAAAATTCTTATAATTATCATTGCTGAAAAAAGTGTTTTCAAGTTTCTTTGATGAACACAAAGTTCAAAAGAACAGCCTTTACTTGAAATGGATGTAAAAGTCTTCACTGCAATATATACAGTATATCTCACTGAACCTAAACTTTTGAATACTTGTGTATAAATCATTTCTGCTTCTGCCAACAGCACCAGTGACAGGACAGATGACGAAGAATAAACAGCTTGAGACAGCAGCCAGCTGATTGAAGCCAATGAGTAAACAGACTCTCTTCAAGCCCAAGGGCTCCATGCGAGCAGGTCAATGGAGAAGCAATACAGCAAGTGTGTCCCTGAGAGACCGGCACCACTTTTCTTATTGCTACACTTCTCGCACAGTCACTGAGCCTGACAGCTGCTTTTCATGTCAATTATGATAATGTAATTAAATGCTTCCTGGGAACAGACGGCAGTATTCAGCACTTCTTCCTCTATCCGTCTCTCATTCGCACTTACGACAGTCACTTTAACAGTCGATTCTCAATACACAAGCCTTAAATTGTGCAATGGCATTTTTTTTCTTAGATTTTTTTCCAAGCAGTCCACAGATGATTACATTAAGCTATATACCTTCTATACCTACTCATTTCCGTCGTGCATAGATGATCTGACGTTGTGAATAATTCAGAGTCAATTTGTCACTCAAAAGGTTGTCTTCTTTCATGACTGTGTCTACATATTTCAGTTTGGCTGTTAAATTATTGACTGTTTGGGATGCGCTTTGAAGAGTTAACGCCGCATCAAGTGATATAATCACCTCGCTTGCTGACTTTAAAGTGTTTCCCCAGGGAAAAACTCAATTTAAGCATGAAGTGTAACGTAAACAAACTAAATTCATCAAGTCACAAAAATATGTCTTTTTTGACTCGCATGGTTCCATTATTAGTCCGAGCATGGCAAATGCATTCGTATGATAAATACAAAATTCCATCTTGTTGGCACAGATTGTCCCATTAAATTACATTCATAACAACTCTGTATATTTTTCCAGAGGGCTCAGAGACAATGTGTCCTATTATTCTATTATTGAGCTTGCTGCGCTATAAATAGTATGTGGTGATGTCAGAACAGTGAATCAAAAGATGCTGGTGGCCCATATTCTTCTAATTAATGAGTAGGGCCATATTAATTTCTGCAGAGACCAAACTGAATGATCCACTATACAGTTTCTGAAAGGTCCTTTCCTGCTCCAGCTTAACGATGCCTGTGCACAAAGCAAGGCCCATGAAATAGAAATGGTTTAAGGAGTCGTGTAAGAAAAACTTGACTGGCCCGCATTGAAGCCCAGACTTGAACATCCAATGATCTGGAACACCGACTGTGAAGTCAAGGCCTTTTGCCCAACATCAGTGCCTGACCTCACTGATGCACTTGAATGTGAATGGGAGAAAATCCCTGCAGCAATGTTCCAACATCTAGTAGAAAGCCTTACAAGAAGAGAGCAAACAGCGAAAATTTAATGCCCATGGTTGTGAAATTAGGAGTGTGGAGTTTCAGTGTCCACACATCTCTAGTTGTGCAGTGTACTTCCGTCCATGTTAAATGAGTAAAAAACACTTTGGAATTACAGCCAACAGACAAAACAAAGTGAAAACTATTTATAATTATTTATTTATAAATGATATTTTTGGTATTTTTATTTATTTATTTATTTTTAAATAAATTAATAAAGTATTTATAAATACATTTTTGCATTTATAAACTGACAGTAAAAAAATACATACAGTATACCTTAAATACAGTGTAAGTCGCTTTGGATAAAAGCACCTGCCAAATGCATAAATGTAAAGTAAGTTTATAATATATAAACACTACATGTATAAACACTAATGTATATAATACCTACTGAGCAAAATGATGTCCAAAAGACGTCTTTCAACGTCTTAGACACAAAATCGGACGTTGAAAGGACGTTCTACTGAGAGGCAAAGAATGAAACTTGAACCTTCGTACAAGTTTAAAAACTAGTTTGGCCATTGTGGAAATGTTTTCAACATAACCTATGATCTCATTTAGAATACTCAGACTGTTTCTGGACCTAAATAAACACTCTCAGGATGCATTAAATTAAAACTCATGTTTATTTACATTGTTTAGATGAGGTTCAGTTGTTGATGTTTGTTTTATTTTAAGTCACCATTGTGGTGATTGTGTTTGCTTTAGTTGGGCTCTTGGTCCCAGTGTTCTCACTTTAGCTTTTCTTTACCTGTTGCTATTTGGTGTTTGTATAACACCATTGTTTGTGCAGAGAAAGCCAAGAAAATGAAAAGTCAACTGTCATCAGCTCTTTCTTGAAGATGAAAAAAGTTTAAACTTTTGTCTTTATGTCTGATATTTATAACCATCAATCTTGTGGAGCTGCATTATTTGGACCAGTAACTTTAACATGAGCACTTATATTAAGGTGATTAAAACAGCATGCATACAAGCAAGTGAATCACGTAGTCACACACAGATATCAAGATTTTGGATATGATTCACAACAACGGTGACAACCAAAACAAAAAAGCTTTGGAATCAAGGATGTTTTGTCCTATGAAATCTACCCATCAATGCATTGCAGCATGAACGCTTTTTTATTGTCACCATTGTTGTAAATCATATGCAAAATCTTGATGTCTGTATGTGACTACATGGTACATTTTCTCTAAACACTGTGTACACATTTTTATCCACCATCAAATAAGTGATTATTTAATGCCACTGGCCCAAATAATGCAGTTCCAGAAGATCGGTGGTTATAAATTCGAGATATAAAAATAAAAGTCTAAACATAATGTTAAATGCTCACTTTGAGTTGATTTTATCATCATCAACAAGGAGCTGACGACAGCCAATTTAACGTTTTCTTGGCTTTCGCTGCCACAAAAATGGTGTTATACAAACACACAGTTAAAACAGCCAAAGAAAAGCTAAAGTAAGAAAAACTGGAACCAAGAGCACAACTAAAGCAAACACTGATCATCACGATGGTGACTTAAAATGCAGTATATATCACCATCTAAACAATTTAGGGTAAAAAAACATTGAAATAAACATGAGTTTTTATTTTAATGCATGCCTGAGAGTTTCTATTTGACCAGAAACCGTATAAATTGTCTAAATGAGACCATAAATAATGTTGAAAATGGCCACAAGTGAACTAGTTTTTGACCTTGTACAAAGGATTTATTAATGTGGATATCAGACGTGCAAACACGTCAAAAAAAGACGTCATAAAAACTTTCATTCTGGCCCCTCAGTGTGACGTCTTTTCAACGTTCGACTGCTGGTGACAAAGACATTTTTCACGTTTAAATGTAATCAGAAATATACAGATATTGAACTTTCTGAAAGTCCTAACCTTATTTAAGACTGATAGATTCCTAAAGGTCCACCTTGTGATCGACATCTGTTCTACTCGTTGACTGCTGTTATTGATTTAATACTTCTCTGCCCGCCAGCCGGGCTACACGATGTGCCTGCCATCATCAATTCCTTAATGAAATTACCTGTGTATTAGTAATGACTGGTATAACCCTATCAGTCCCATCATTCTTGCTAAATTAATAAATGTAAAATCCCCAGCAAACCTTTAATCCTGCCTGTCTGGCTCCAAAGACAAATAAAAATCCCTACCAGAATTGAAATTAATTAGACAACACGCTTTTGAATGTGCTTTTGGTTGCCTTTAGTAGACAATGTGAATGCTCTCAACCCATTGAGGACGTTATATTTAATATCTGAGGACTTCAATGTCTCATATACGTAGTCTGCGCAGTTTCAAATGCAACATTGTCTTGCTGACATGTTCCATTAATGGCCCTTCTGAACCTGACAGCAGTGTCACATTGCTTTAAGAACTTCAGGTTCTGCAAAGGCATCTGTTCTGACAGCTTTAATTGAACTTTCAACCTGGTTGTCATTTAGACAAGACAACATTGTTAAAATGTCCCACACAGACTTAATTTAGGTGTATTCCATCAACACCAAATCCAATCGATTATGTCTAAATGAAAGCTGGAGAAAATTAATAAACATGCATTTATTATACAGACAGAAATATTTTAAACGCCACTTTTAAATAATGCCCATGATAAAAATCGTGAAATGTGTAACTTTCACATATTGGAATACTGTACCCCTGAACTACAACCATATGTGGACAGATTGGTCTCGTCTCTGCTAGATTAATTCACATCAATACTAATTAATCCTGTATCCGATGCAGCATTATTTTGCTGGCTTAGTGACATGGTCGAAAGGTGATGATATTAATAGACTTCTGTGTTGGCAAAAGCTCATAGACTGTCTGTCTGTCTGTCTTTGTATTGTTGTGCAGAACAGTAATTTAAGTGCATCTTATAAAACAACAAATGAAATATGCTTTGCTGATATTTCACTCACAATGTTATATTTTCAAGGAATAGACAATAAGACATTTAGCTGAAAGAAATCAATAAAGAAATATAATAAAAATCATTACTTGATGGTATACTGAGTACATGCAATCTTTCTCCGTCTCAGGCACAAACAGTCATTCTGTCTTTTCCTGTCAGATTTTTCCAGTCAAAGCAAAATAGATCTGGTCCATCCTCTGAGGTCAAAACAATAACCCTGACATGTTAAAACATTTCTTCTCTCATACAATCAGAAGGCGTGAGCTGAATCAAGATGACCTGTATGAAAGACATTTTTACAGAATGCTCTGGAGTGTTTTGCTGCTTCTTGTATGTATTGAAGATAATGTGGTGTTTGTCCCTCACCCTGAAGTGTACCTTTATCCTTTTCTAAAGAAAAAAAAACAAAAACAAAGCACACTTTTAATTAATTTTGCTAATGTATTCATGTTTAGAAGGTTAATACTATTTGAATTCATACAAATTGACATATGGACACGTCTGTGGCTTATATGCAATTCACTGAACTGGATTTATTGTCAATGCACCCAAACCGGCAAACATACAGAGCCATTAACTGGCTAGATGAAGGACTGAAAACAATTTTTGCTGACAATGTGGGGAAGGGGGGGCATTAAATACAAATTAAATATAAATCTTTTTTAGCTTTGTGTGTGTCAGAATGTGTTCCAAAAACACTTGCAAAATGTAGGCAAATTACAATAAGTGTGCTGTGATTCAAAATACACAGTAGATGTTTGAGGTAAAAAAAAAAATTGTCACTGAACGCTTTCAGGTGGAGATCAACAGAAACAAAAATAAATCACTGCATGGCAGCATGCTTTTGGAGAAATGCCTTGCGGTCTTTAATATATGATTTTCTCAATTTTCTAAAAAGGTTTCTAATACAAGTGCATGAAGATAATTTATCAAAATGGCTTTCAGTGCTGAGATCATTAAACTTCCAATGACTGATGTAAATTGCAATGCTGTATATACATAAAATGGTTGGTGTCATTCCTGATATTTTCTCAGTATAATCCCTACCTCTGTGCAGTCATTTTTTGATTAAAGTTGTTTCCCAATGACTTTTCTCCAGTTTTCCCTTCTTTCTCTGTTCCTAACAGTTAACAAGCGATTTTAAATTATGAGTAGCTTGTAGCTTTTCAAAACTTCCCCAAAACTGATGTTTACCATAATAACATGCAAAGTCGACATCCATCTCCCTCTGTATGAATCTTAATTCCCCATATCACAAGAAAATGGTGTCTCCTGGGACTATATGATTGATCGCCTCCATTAACTTCCATAAGATTTTGTTTCTCTTTCTCTTTTTTTTTTGGCTTGCGGCACTTGCATATGCTCGGCAACTAAATCTTGTGTATAGTTTGCCTCTCAGCAGATTGTCTTGTCCTGTACAATGGAGAAAAGCGTGTCTCCTCCATCTGCTAGGCTGCGTCGTGTTATCTCTGCCAGCACTAAAGCCTGGAGGAAACCAGCACATGATAAGATCTGCTGCCTTTGTTGTAGTTTCGAGCAGACACAGGCGATATGGTCAACATGTCTACCAAAATCTCATGGTAACAACATTTCTCACAAGTCTTAGTCAAGATAAAGTCTGTGAAAATACCACTCAACGAACAACAGCTGAAGAGAGGATTCTGCAGTATTAGTACTGATGAGTTAATATTAGCTGCATATTATTTGTCAGTAGCTGTGTTTCCATTACCCTTCAATTTGCGCTCTAAATACGCTAAATGGAAACACGTCAATTTCGCAAAACTCCCATTTATCGCAAAAAAGTTTTTATGCTCGCATGAGGAGGTTTTTCAGGCAATTCGAAAAGGATGTTTTTGCAAAACTGCAATGGAAATGGGTTTTGAGCATTTACAGTCACCTGACTTAGAAGACGGAGTGTGTTTTAGGTTCGTGTCTGCAAATAATAATAATAATTATCATCATTAGCCTATTATAACATTTAGGCATATTAGGCTACATATGTAGAAGACGCTATTATCTAAAAGCAATTCATCACATCTCATTCATAGTACAGGTTGGACAAAAATAATAATTAATAATAGGGCTAAGATTATCACAAATAAACACTCGATTTTGACCAATATCCAAGAGCGTGTGTGCGGAGTTTGGAGCACGCACTGGATGGCAGACAGGTGTGGGCGCGCTGTAAACACTTTCATTTTCCCATCAACAGTGGAATAAACTTAAGCGCGAGAACTGAAACAATAGCCTTTATAGACTAAAGCTTTAAATGTCCACTTTAAAAAGAACAAATTCGAATCGTAAACGAATACCTTCTGATTATGTAATCCATATGAAAAGTGCAGTTTTCTTTAAAGGTGTATCCGGAGATTATGTTTTTAGCTTGTTATTTTTTCAGACGCATTTATAATAACTCACATATACAGCACTGCGGGAAAAATATCATAAATATCCAGGTTCTAATTTGGATTTAGAAAATCAGTAAAATCTAAATTTTTCCCATATTAATTTGTGAATATTTTAAATGTTTTAAAGGGACAAAAAGTCATAGCCTAAACAAATATCTGAAAATTCGTTGAGATGTATAGCGCAGCATTGGTGTGGTCAAACTAAACCTTTTGCAACGACCGTACTGGACATAATACGAGATAGGGTTCTTTAGTAAATTCATTAAAAAAAAGAAAAAAGAAACAATAATTACAGGAATAGCCTCTCTAAACCTCAAAGAAATGCCATCAAGACATCGAAGCAGAAATAAGGGAGAAACACCCAGGAACTTCTGTGTCTTTCCCTGCCATTAATGCTTGGATAACACAGCACGTCTCCTTCCATTAATAATAATAATGTCGAGTGCGGTGCATGGCTGTGAAATAGGTTATAAACCCAAAGTCCGTTGCTATGACTTTTGGAATGACTAATCGTGAAAGGAAAAAAGACGTTTTAGTCGCATAACATCGGTTAATGGAAACACCGTCATTTCGCAATAATTTTTTATCGACATTTGGAAAATATCGCAAAAGTTTTGCGCAAATCTGTAATGGAAAACGCAGCTAGTGTTGCAAAGCAACTATAGTTAACCAAGAGGCCTAAGGCAATAAAACACATATGGTAACACTTTACCTGATAGAGGTGTGCATAAGACTAACAAGACACCTTCATAATCATGACATGTTATGATTATGAAGGAAGTTTTATGAATGTTTGTGACAACTGTCATTAAGCGTCATTTGTTTTTTTCTAGTATTTTAATGTAAGTGCACCAAAATGTATTCAAGTTTAATATTGTCACCCTAATTTAGATCAACATTGGTTTTTTTTGTGCCAAATCTCAGAGTTTTATATTTATAAAATAAAACATTGCCTTATAAATAGCTTTAATGTAGTTAGCTACTTTTTATTAAAACAGCTTGATTGTAGTTCATAGTAACTACATTATATTGCATATCTTATAGCCTGGAAATCTACAGTTTCCAAGTAGTTTTCCCAACACTGTAACAAATAAATGAAAGCATGAACAGGGTGACAAATCAAAGAAGGCACAGTTTTAAGAAGCTAATGGAAAACAACTATACCAGCAGACAGCAGCTTTAATAAATGTCTTTTCTACTCGGGGATTCTACTTGGGATTTCCAAAAGAACTGCCTTCCTAGGGCCAGAAGCGGCAAACTCTCCAGTAATTAAATCTGGATTTGAATTGGTGTGCTGCCTGGAATAAACTCATACCTGAGCAGCAGATGTGTGAGCACACAGATTTACATTGACAGCTTTGCCCATGGGGCTGCACATAGGCAATCGAGTGGGAGAGTGTTGCACTTCATGATGCCGTGTTTGTTTAACACCTTTGGGAAATATCAAGCACGGTTTCGGTTCTACAGACTCTCTCAACTACTTCAAAGAGTAAATACAGTAAAACATGAGTACATGAAATTTGGTTTTCTCTCATATCTTTTCAAAAGTCAATGTAATTTTATTTCTCACTGACAAGAGAGCTTAACGTTTTTACATGAGCATTAAAAAGCAGTTGTGTCCTTTGAAGCTAGCATATGGCATCAAAAAAAACAACCTCATACATTAACAGCCGTCTAACATACCACAGCATTGGACAGAGAACAAGAAAAAGAATATAGTCCATAGAATCAAGTCTTTCAAGTCAAATGATATTACACCAAATAATATACTCTGTATAAAATTGCAATTTATTAGTTTGTTACCCTTCATTTTGATGGTCCAAATTCTACTAACTATAAGTAACTTTGCAACTACATCTCAACTAACTCTTATTAAAATATTAGAGCCAGATAAACTAAACAGGGCAAATTAGCATGAAAGAACTTTTCCAAAAAAAAGTGCTGATGGGAGAGGAAAGTTCTGCCGCTGATCTAATGATCAATGCTTGAATTAAAGAACAGACGCAGCAGGATCATTTACATAATGACCAACACAATCTACCAAGAGCAGTGCGAATTAGCATCTGGTTTAAGATATGCTTTTTGGGCGCCAGTCTATTGACCTGGGCAAACTTTAGAAAATATGCTTGCGTGATTCATTAAATACTCTCCTCCCACACATTTTGCGTCTGAAAGGGAAACTTCTACAAATGCAATAATGTCAACAGCTCCAAAAATAACTGTCCACACCTTTTCAGTGCTAATTTTTCACTGTGTGTCTCTTTTGTAAATTCTGACGGAATCTGTTAGTAAATCTGGTCCTTAGTTAGGTTAGGTTAGTAGAATAAGTTGACATGTAGTTAAAGAGTTACAGTCAGTAGAATGTCTGTTGGGTGAGCATTACAATAAAGTGTTAGCCGATAACGGATTCAGAACTGTTTGCCCAATAGGCCTATTTCACAAAAATGGCCGCAGGACCAGAAGTAGGGTAAACTTTTTTCCAATGAAAGCATAGACAGTAAAATAAATGGACAGAGCGACCCCAGTGATATATATATATATATATATATATATATATGAAGAGTTCAGATGCAAAAGCCTCTAAGTGCCATTGAAATTTTCTTCTAAAATGATCATTTTTATTAAGCTTGTATATTTAAGTTCAGTAATTTCACTTAAATGGCAATGAAGATTACCTATTAATTGTCATTTAAGTGAAATTACGGAACTTAAATATACAAGCTTGATAAAAATGGTCATTTTAGAAGAAAATTTCAAATGGCATTTAGAGGCTTTTGCATCTGAACTCTTCACATATATATATATATGTGTGTGTGTGTGTGTGTGTGTGTGTGTGTGTGTGTGTGTGTGTGTGTGTGTGTGTGTGTGTCCTGTTATCAGTGTTCTACCACTTTAATCACCTGTACTGTAATCTTTTTAAATGATCCTGGTGTCTGGTAAATTAATTTTTAATTCATAAAGAGCATAACAGACAATAAAATCTACATGCATATATAATATAAAATAAACAGTAACACTTTTATTTTGAAGATCCACTTTAGACATTCTTCTAACCACTTTGCAATTACATGACGTCCATTATATGGAGAAAAATCCTGAAATGTTTTCATCAAAAACCTTAATTTCTTTTCGACTGAAGAAAGAAAGACATGGACATCTTGGATGACATGAGTAAGTAAATTATCAGCAAACGTTTTTTTTTTTTTTTTTTAAGTGAACTTACTCCTTTAAATATGTAGCAGTTAATTAACCAAAATGACCTTCAATAGGCATACACTATACAACATATTAGAGTTGACACATACTGTAAATGGCAAGAAATCCATTATTATTGGAAATGACTCCTAATCCCTTTCTTATTTAGTGTTCCTGAGATTTATGTTCACCTGACACTCTGATAAACTTTAAACCTCTGTGTCTTAACAAGTGAACCTGCACTGTGCAAGACTCTTGAACTCAGTGATGATTTGCCAGTGTAATTGGTTACTGGAACATTAACCCCAAAGGTACAAAGTGCAGGTCTTTGAGGCTATTAGCAAAGCCCTTTCACAAGACGTTTGGTCTGTTAAGTTTCTTATCAAATGCATGATAATTGGGCAGCTCGTTTCTGCAAAGAGATCCCAAAGCCACATCTCCTTTCTAAAAAAGTCAACTAAAAGTCAAACTCCCTGCAAGGGAGAGTGATATAAGACCCTTGAAATGAAATCAATAGCTTTCCACTTCCATCACAAAACCCATACTTCAATGAACTGCATGCCAAATTACCATTCAAACATATCTTTCATCATAAAAAGGACAATATGCTGGCAGTGAAAGATAATAATGCCAACAAAGTGGCATTTTACAATACAACCTGCCAATATTATCCAGCCGATTCACACCAGACCAGATCTCTTGTGCTTTGTATTTGCTCACAAATAAACAACAAAATCAATAACTCACACTTAACATGTTGTGAAACCTACATAAATCTACTACAGCAGTTTTTTGTCTGTTTTTGCAGAGAGCACACTGTGTCAGAGAGATCAAGTAACGTTTGCGGTTTACCCTCATTAGTCATTTTATGGCATTTAATTTCAATGCAGAATATTTGGCTGTAAAAGGATTGCTTAATGGAAACAAATTATAGCGCTCCTGTTTTCATCAATTCACATTACGGATTCACCTGGGAACATAGCACAGTTCAGTTGGGTTTTATTCAGCCGTAATGATGGGAACGGATGTACATTTGGTTAGAAAGTGAAAATAAACCAAAACATACTACTCTCAACCAATTGTGCAATTGCTTATTTTTATTTTTTGAAAGAGAAGAAAAAATGGGTAACACTTTAGTTTAGAGCCTAATTCGCTCTATGAACTAGTTGCTTATTAGCAAGCATTTTACTAATGTTACATGTAAGTTTGTGTTTGGACTTTTTGTTTGCATTTGTTCAGAAACCCGCCACTCCTTTGTTTCCATGGTCACGGTCTTCATTGGTTCATTTGGTTCATTTGTGTGTCGTAAATTATCTTGTCAATCAGTCTTAATTAGTACCTTTCTGTTACCTGTGCATTTAAGTCTGAGTTTAGTGCTGTCTAGTTGTCTGTCATCGTTGATGTTGGCCTAGTATCTCAAATATTTCTGCAAGTTTGAGTTAATGATTAATAAAGACCGCTGCATATAGATCCCGTTTTCTCATTGCTGCAACCAGACCTGTAACAATTAGGATATTGGCTGTTTATTAGTGCTTATAAAGCACATATTAATGCCTTATTCTGCATGACCATATTCTATATCCCACATCCTACTCAATACCTAAACTTAATAAATACCTTACTAACTATTAATATGTTATTAGGAGTTTGAGTCAAAATTCATAATTAAATTTGAGAATTGTACCCTAATTTAAGTGTGACCAAAAAAAAAAATAATAATAATAAGAGAACTTGTTTGCCTTTTGGAACAGAATATGACATTTCCAGTAAGAAGTATTTGATTCGAATGAAATTATATTGGTTAGCAGCACTTAGTTTGTACTGTGTTGCACTTATTGTTTCAAAACAAAAATCAATGATTATTCATGTTTCACTGTAAATCTCCTCAACAGAACAATAATGCCTCAAAAAAGCTTAGCAAACAAGTAAAACATCACTCTTATCACAGAGAGAAAACCCTATTAACCACACAGCTGCGGGCATCACCTATCCCCAACAAGGAAAAATAAATTTTATTGGCCTTTGATGCATAAGTAGTCAAGGTTTTTGCATTGCCAAAAGCATTTTTTAAAACACTAAGGTAGGAGATAAAAAATTTATAGAGCTACATCATTAAAATGCCTCCACTGTGAATCAAGAAAGTTCATCTTCGATGCCCCTGGTATTGCAGGGCAGTTTGAATAATCTTTTTGTCTAATGGCTTGGAAAATTCACATAAAATCTTAATCCAGCAAGTGATAAAAAAAAATCACAGACAATTACAATGATTTATAATCTGTTGGAATTTGATAGACTTCTTTCTTGAAATATAGCAATGGTAAAGTTGTGTTTCAAAGTAAAAAATGTAAGGTCTGTGTTTGTTTGGATTGTTTGTCTGCTGTACAGTACTACAGTATATGCAGTAAATGCCTTATATTTTGAGTTGCAATGTTTTGAAGGCTATATATATATATATATATATATATATATATATATATATATATATCCATTTGATATACCATGTTGGTCGGCAGGAAAAGTGAACCGAATGAACCGGTTCGGTTCAAAATGCGTACCGAAAACCAAACCGAAAGCCTCGTACCGAACGGTTCAATACGAATACGTGTATCTCGTTACACCCCTAATATATATATATATATATATATATATATACACACACACACACACACACACTGTAGTACACCTGGATATTAGTTCATTTAGAGTCGGAGTGACTGTCAGGCATGTCCAAAAGTGAGTCTAAGTGAGTAACTTCTGTGCTGACTCGAGCCGCAAACTGTTTCAAACGGTTCAGTCCGATTTGGTTCGAAAGAACGACTCAAACTGACTTGTTCGCAGACTGGACATTACTATTTACTAGGGCTGTCAGTTAAACGCGTTATTAACGGTGTTAACGCAAACCCATTTTAACGGCGTTCATTTTTTTCACTCGTAACGGTTTTTGTCCTAGAAGCTTTGTAGTTTTTTCACATACTTTTGCAACAGAACGCGGCATGCGTCCTGATCCATTTCAGCGTCTCGCGCTCGTCATCCACTCAAAGCTGGCTCGCAAGCCGAAACGAGTGTGTGCGTGCGTGCCTGTTGTTTTGTTTCCGGTCTAGCTAGATCCGCTTGCGCTTTGGTCGAAGAAGCAACGAAACGTCCTCGCGCGGCGCAAGCCATTGAAATGAATGTGTTTCAAGAGCGCAGCGTGAGGCCGTTTTGTGCCGCACACACTCGTTTCAGCTTGCGAGCCGGCCAAATAGTAACGTTATGTTTTGAGTGGATGACGAGCGCGAGACGCGAAATGAATGCCAATGAGATTCTGAATGTAAAGTTTACTTTTAAAAAGTTGCCAAATTGTCCCATTGACAAGACCAAAGCGATCTGTATGTTTTGTCATTATGAACTGAGCTATCATCATCGCAGCACGTCCAGCCTGAAACACCACTTGATGATGCCCAAGCAAACACACACACACACACAAACACACATGATGCAAATTCTCCACCCCCTCGTCAATATCAGGACCTCGTCAGTATTTCTTTCACCCTTTTATTGATGGACAGTGTTACATTGTGTGAGAGATTATTTAGGCTATATATGTTAGAGTGAAATTGAACACTATTCCAATGTTATTTTCAATAATAATAATTAAAAAAAAACATTTGCACTAAACAAGCCAATCCACTTTTACATGTTGATAAGAGCATTAAAATGAGAAAAAAATGTAACAAAAAGAAATCTAAAGACATTAAGAATAGATAAAAATGTGTGATTAATCACGAGTTAACTATGACATTAATGCGATTAATCGCGATTAAATATTTTAATCGTTTGACGGCACTACTATTTACCTCAGCTTGTGTAAAAGCAACTTCTTGTCATGAACTTTGATTCATCATGTGGTTTTTAATTTAAATTCTGTGTTATTCTAGTTCGATGTGAGAGTATGTTAAATATGTTAAAAGTACAAAACAGATAGCAGTATGATGTTTCTAATTCAGTAGAAATCAGCAAAAAAAAAAAAAAACAGAGATAGAGAGACCAATGTTATGTAGTGCAGCTTTAAAATAACAAAGAATAATTTGAACATCCTAACAGCAGGCCTTCTTTCCGAATGTTGATCATGCAGTCACATAGATGGCACCTGTCCATAATTGACGCCCAAGGAGATGAAACAAAATAAGACACGGTGTCTCAAACAGCCAAACCTTGACTTAAAACTAATGCATTTCTGGGAAGCTATCGTATCTGAGCTGCCGGATGCTTAAGAGTGCCCTGCTTGCCTTTTATACTGTGACAAAAGACGTGCACCTGCACGATTGAGCCGCCCCATTGAGCACTTGAAACATTTACCCCAGGCCCCTGTTACGTGCCATATCACTCAGAGTCTTCACCTCTTCCCCCTACTTTTCATGATTTTGTACCCAACCCCCCCCCCCCCCCAAAAAAAAACCTCTGGTGAAACAGATCAAAGAGACTTTGATGCCTCTGCCACATTCAATACCCCCAGTGTGCTTAAGAATGTCTTTTTAAAATGAATTACAGGCATATTACACATGAGCTTACCAAACAATTTAAGGGAAAGTAGTACTTCTGAAAAGAACAAATTCTTTTTGCACATTTTTGTGACAGGATGGCTTACCAAAGACCCAGTGTTCATGACTACAGCACAATGAACTAACTGGGAGTTATGCGTCACTTTCCTACTGTCCCCTAACTGAAGTTTTCTGCTTTTTACTTCACTTAACAATGGTCCTGCACCCACCGAAGCCCATTGTGAAGGATGTTGAACATGAGTGGCATAGCTTGATTTCCTTTTTCATTTGTTGAACGGTTACAAAGAAAAAGCATTATGTGGAACTTCCTAATGCTCTCCCAAATGGCTGTGGCAAAATGGCGTTTTTTGCTCTGCTGAGTGCTAATCCAACAGTAAGATAAGGCCTATTACAACAACTGCTGCTGGCCTAGTTGTGTTTGTACTCCCAAGACTTTGCAAAAGATTTATGAGAGTGGGCTTAGGAATATCGCCCTCTCTGACTGGAGCCAGACAAAAGGCTTTTTTTAAAGTTCAAATTGCTAATTAATACGGTATTTCTGCCAAGGAGTCAAACATTCAGAGAACATTTTGAGTGGACGATTAGACTATATGAACAAACACAATAACCAACTAAGTCTTGACACATTTGAAATATATGTATGGATTATGTATAACTGTCCTTGTACTTGGCAATCGAGTTAATCATAAATCTGTGGGCTGTTTAACATGCTAATATAAACATTAAACATGCATTAAAAATCTTCCTATTATCCCATAGACCAGGATTTAAACTGGGGCTCACTGCAACTCCCGGCAATATGATAGAGCACAACAGGAACCGCTTATGTCACAGGACTACTCTGAGACACAAAGGATCCAAATGCATTTATTTTTTAACAAGGTAATCCAAAGACGTATGCTGCGTTCACGTAGCTATGGAAAATAGGATATTTTCCACTTGTGAACTGGTATTTACCAGTGTGTTGCGTTCAAGTGCTTTTGTTGTCGTGATCTGGTAAAAAGATGGAGATCCAGACCTGTTATTTAGCTAAAACTATTTTAGACTGCTTAAGTCATCTGCAACAGCAAGAAAATGATTTATAAAAACTCAAACGGTAAATAATATGCTGTATATTTTCTATCTAGACCTTGAATAGTACATATTTTTACCATTCACGACTCTCGCGTTGCTCTTGCCATTTTGAAAAGTTCAAAGGTTATCTCATCTCGGCAACTCGTCCATCAAAATATTCTACGAGTTGCCCAGTGGAAAATACCACATGAGGGGTGTTCATGTGCATTTTCCACGTCGGATTTTGGTATTTACCATAATTACCATAGCACGTGAACGCAGCAGTAATAAAGTACAGGCAGGGTCAAACACAGACAGGAAGTACATACAGTCCAAGGAACAGACAAGAAATCCAAAAACCAAGATATATGAAACAAGGGAGAATGCTTGAAATTGCAGTGTTACACTAAACAAGACTTTGCATGGAATTAATGAGTCTACATTGTTTAAATATGGAGAGACTGACAAGGTAATGAGACAAGGTAATGACAAGGTTATGTGGTAAATGTACTTTATGAGGGAATGACAATAGTCTGATGTACTGTAGATACTGTAGATCTCTTGTGGCTGTCAAGGGCACTCCAGCTGGTGACCATTACAGCTTATGTATTTTAGTGGCCTTAGTTTCAGAAGATTTTATTTTTGCACGTAAATGTCTATTCTTCAACAAAGTAATTTTGAACCAAACCAAACGAACCCCCAAGATAAATCAAAACAATACAATGTTTTATTCAAAGCAAGGCTTGACTGATTGTTATTGTTGTCAGTCGGATATATATATATATATATATATATATATATATATATATATATATATATATATATATGCATGAAGAGTTCAGATGCAAAAGCCATTTGAAATTTTCTTCTAAAATGACAATTTTTATCAAGCTTGTATATTTAAGTTCAGTAATTTCACGTAAATGACAATTAATAGGTAATATATACATATATATATATACACATATACATCTACATATATATATATATACATATACACACATATATATATATATACATATATATATATATATATCTCCCAGTCTACTGACATTTGTTATGACATCTGCTTCAAACATTACAATGATGATCTCTTTCGTTAACTTTAAGTAAATCCATTTTTGCGAATAACTCTTTTACAGAAATCCCATAGAAAATATCGCAAAAACAGAATTTCAAACAACACAATCCTAAAGATGGCTGCATGCTTGTGTAAATGTTTATTAGCAAGGTTTTGTTTTGATTTTTTGTCGTTTTTTTGGTTAATCTAAAAAATATATTTTTTGTCATATTGGTGTCACAAGATGAAGGTAGACAGAATCCAATACGAAGTGATTTTGATATGCAATAAACACATGAGCAGACATGTTCAACAGTGCGTGTGTGTGAAACAGGGGTAGACACACAACACGCAAACATCAACCGTGAACAGGGAGGATCTAAATACATGGTGTTGAAGAACTCAATGACCAGCTGTGTCCATGGTTACTGATGAGTGGCAGGGAAATCAAACAACGGAAAACATGATGAATTAAAACAAACTAAAAGTCCATGAAAACAGAAACTAAAGATAAACAAAACAGTGATTGTGACAATGGGTTAGTAGGACTGTGTAGCTTTGTTATGTTTGTTTCTGCACTAGTTGGAAGACTGTAATAATCAATTACTGTGTGTGAGGGATTCATGCATCACATCTTGGTTGAAAAGGGGAAAAGGCAAAATCATGTTTCTCCACCACCATTCTGCATCCCCTCTCCCCTCCAGAAGAAAGGCACAGAAACATCCATTAGCGAGATTGTTTTTCCTGCAACAACTGCAATACACTGAGTAACAAGTTGCTCCTAGACTGAAGAACCCGTAGGGCCCTTGCTGCACACATCAACACAGAAATTGGATTTCTTCCTTTTTCACTATTTCTTCTGTTTTGTATAGTTGTTCCCTTGTCTTTTTCTCAGCGTTTTGCTTCAGTTTCAAATAGACATTATGTCATTAATTTGGTAATGCTGTCACACAAGACATCATGATGCTGATGTAATGCTTTCTCTCCAGATGACAGCATCTAGCACGTGTTCACTTTAAGCAAAAACTTTCCGCATATTTTAACCAAAGCATTTTTTTTAAATCACTTCTACCTATCTTTGTATTTGCAAAGTGCTTGGAGCATGTAATTAAACTAAAACCAGCGACGAACCTGCAACAATGGGACTCAATAATTGTGATGTGGTTTGAATGATGCATTATGAATATGTATCAAATTTTGCAGCAAGCAATTATGCAAAGCAGAGGTCCTACAACACAAGCAGCTCTCACACAGGTGGTCATTCCATATTGCGGGTGACCCAGCATGCCAGATCTCCGACAAGACTTCCTTTTATAGGTTGAGTCTCACAAGGACCCTCTCATAATGGTGTAATTTACCCATTAATGACACATGTTGTCCCTCGCCACTGACTGCGCACTGTCATTAATGAGGCCATTTGCATTTGGTGGCAGTCTGCCAGTCAAGGCTCTCTGCCATGTTTGTTGAATGAGTCCTTTCAAACCACATACTGAAATGCATGGTGGACTCTTCCATGTAGGAAAGTACTGCACGTAGACGGCAGATGTTCTCCACCGTGAAATGAATTATGGAAGTGGATGTGTTTTTAAATGAAAAACTCACAGTAAACCATCTGTACTGGTTATTTGGAGAGAGTCCGCTACATGAAGTGATCGATTCTGAAGTGCGCAACCATCTTGATAGGCTGCATTTTTGCTGAATTGTGCAGATAAGCATTCATTCTTTTGTTATTGTTACGTAAACGAAAGTGAATTCAGCCACTTTAAGCGAGAGTGTCGGCGCTTACAGATGGCAGGTATTTAAAGAGGCACTCTCCTTTCGCAGCTCATTTACTTTGCGGTTTAATTTTCAGAGAGCTGAAAATGCACTAAGAAATTCAAATGAAGGTACCTCTAAGATGAGGAGAATAAAACAAACACGCTTTCACAGGCAATTAGCTCTGTCACAATTTTAGCATAATCGTATTACGAATGAAATCTACCGAGATGTCATTTTGTGACATTTCGCACAAAAGACGAAGGCTACTGCAATTTCCCCTCATCAAATCACCCAAACATCCCTTGAAATCTGTTCATTAATCAGTGTCTCTCTCTATAACAAACTATGTTAACATTTGTTTGGCATTCTATTATGCATACTATGGGTAAAAGTCTTTCCATTTAAATTTTTGTGGGTTCTTTTAGTAAATTCTGGATGGAGGCTTTTGTGAGTTAAATGATTAATTTAAAAGAAAGTATTTATGCGTCAATGACATTTACCACACACCAAAAATAGGCTACTTGGTGGTAAACATCAAAAAGAACATTATATATTATTTGTGTGTGTGTGTGTGTGTGTATATATATATATATATATATATATATATATACATATATATACACTCACCGGCCACTTTATTAGGTACACCTGTCCAACTGCTCGTTAACACTTAATTTCTAAGCAGCCAATCACATGGCGGCAACTCAGTGCATTTAGGCATGTAGACATGGTCAAGACAATCTCCTGCAGTTCAAACCGAGCATCAGTATGGGGAAGAAAGGTGATTTGAGTGACTTTGAACGTGGCATGATTGTTGGTGCCAGAAGGGCTGGTCTGAGTATTTCAGAAACTGCTAATCTACTGGGATTTTCACGCACAACCATCTCTAGGGTTTACAGAGAATGGTCCGAAAAGAAAAAAGATCCAGTGAGCGGCAGTTCTGTGGGCGGAAATGCCTTGTTGATGCCAAAGGTCAGAGGAGAAAGGCCAGACAGGTTCGAGCTGATAGAAGGGCAACAGTGACTCAAATAACCACCCGTTACAACCAAGGTGGGCAGAAGAGCATCTCTGAACGCACAGTACGTCGAACTTTGAGGCAGATGGGCTACAGCAGCAGAAGACCACACCGGGTGCCACTCCTTTCAGCTAAGAACAGGAAACTGAGGCTACAATTTGCACAAGCTCATCGAAATTGGACAATAGAAGATTGGATAAACGTTGCCTGGTCTGATGAGTCTTGATTTCTGCTGCGACATTCGGATGGTAGGGTCAGAATTTGGCGTCTACAACATGAAAGCATGGATCCATCCTGCCTTGAATCAACGGTTCAGGCTGGTGGTGGTGGTGTCATGGTGTGGGGAATATTTTCTTGGCACTCTTTGGGCCCCTTGGTACCAATTGAGCATCGTTGCAACGCCACAGCCTACCTGAGTATTGTTGCTGACCATGTCCATCCCTTTATGACCACAATGTACCCAACTTCTGATGGCTACTTTCAGCAGGATAATGCGCCATGTCATAAAGCTGGAATCATCTCAGACTGGTTTCTTGAACATGACAATGAGTTTGCTGTACTCAAATGGCCTCCACAGTCACCAGATCTCAATCCAATAGAGCATCTTTGGGATGTGGTGGAACGGGAGATTCGCATCATGGATGTGCAGCCGACAAATCTGCGGCAACTGTGTGATGCCATCATGTCAATATGGACCAAACTCCCTGAGGAATGCTTCCAGCACCTTGTTGAATCTATGCCACGAAGAATTGAGGCAGTTCTGAAGGCAAAAGGGGGTCCAACCCATTACTAGCATGGGGTACCTAATAAAGTGGCCAGTGAGTGTATATATATATATATATATATATGTGTGTGTGTGTGTGTGTGTGTGTGTGCATATGTGTGTGGCGAGGGGTGCGTGGTTTTGCGAAGTCTGTAGCAAGAGAGGAATCAGTAAGTAGGTCAAGTGCAGATGATGAACACCTGTGTCTGATTGCAGTGATTGAGAGAGAAGGACTTGGGACTCCTCGCAACAATATATATATATATATATATATATATATATATATATATATATATATATATATATATATATATATATATATATATTCTTTAAGTTTATTTATTGTTTAATAATAAAGTTTGAGGTGACATTAACGATACTGCTAGATGATATTGAGCATAAAGGAACAAATTACTGCATTGTGATGATGAAATTTCTGCTTTGTGATAATGATGTTTTGTGATAACTCAAGTATCCCATACCCCTTCAATAAGACAAAAAAAAGTTCAAATAACAAAAGAAAAAGCTATCTTCCATTTTTTTTCAATTTCATTACTTTTTATGAGATAAGGGTGTGATGTGCAAACTCTAGGAGGATTCTTAGACTCCTTTATTACAAGAACCATGTCGTTAGTCTGAGAAATCTGTTCTTGTGAGTTGTTTCTTATAAGTCGTCACTGAGATCTATAGGAAACATGAAAGTATAAATGTGGAATACATTACAGAAACTGTTCAATATACAGTAAATCTCAGTTGGCTACACACACACACACACACGCACACACATATCTAAGATCACACACATCCTTTGAATGAGTCTACTGGCTAATAAATCAACGGTTGCTGATGCAAACTTTTAGAATTAGTCTCCTCGGTTATTATCCCTTTTATCTCCTGTGCTTTTCTCACTGTGGTAACAGTACTGTTGGTTATGTTTCTACTGCACACTGCAAAAGCATGAGCTGTTAAGCCACTGATGGGGCCAGTGAAAAAGTCAAATCTGAAAATCAGTCTCAATTCATTGCCATCCAATACCATACAATTTTCTGAGATTTACTTCATAGAATGACAATTAAATGAGACTGCTAATGAGAAAATAATGGCAAATTTCTATCACAGTGTAGGTATATTTATCAACAAGACCTCAGAGAAGACAAGCTACCATAGCAACACGAGCGTTCAGACTGCACAAGATATTAGTATTCACATGCAGTAGGCTGAGGAAGCATGTGCATTTAGGTCCAGATAAAAGTTTTTTTTTTTTTTGGAGTGTGGATACAAACTGAAGGCCATGCTTTGAAATCTCTCTACTGTAAAGCAGTAACTCGGAATTTCTGTGAAGCAAATAATCCTGTTTAAAAGAACTAAAGAAATAAAATAAAAAAAACCTGCATTCAAATTATTGAATTTGAAATTGAAATTATTACCAATTAAGTATTGTTTGGAGTATGTCACACCGAACTCCTGTTGCTGGGAAGAGCAAGCCCAAGAGGAGATCCAGGTGATTTCGATTTTGCAGGATACCCATACAAGAGATTAAGGGTTATCCAAGGAGAAATTAACAAGTTCTGGGAAAAGTGGAGCCAGCTGGCAGGACCAAACCTGTTCGTAAGGAGTAAATGGCACACAAGGGAAAGGAACGTTATAGAAGGGGACATTGTCTGGGTTGCAGACCAGAATGCTCTGAGAAGTCAATACAAATTAGGAAGAGTCACCAAGGCAAATGCTGATCCTAAAGGTATTGTGAGAGATGTTGAAGTACTGTAAGAGTTTCCTCAAGTCACCCAGTCTTTTGTTCAGGACCAGAGAAATTTACCAAATGTGAAGTCACTAAAATTCCATCAACCATTATTCGTAGGATGTTCGGCGATTAGTTGTATTGCTTCCAGTGGAAGAACAGTACAATGACTTGGAAGGAAAGAGGTAAGTGTGACCTCTTGGATTCAAGAATCAAGAAGGTCAAGTGGGAGGTGTGAAGTCAAACACTTATTTGTTATTATAAATATTTCTTGAGAAATGAATGAAGATAATTTTCTTCAGTTTTGCCGAATTGACTGTTATAGATGGTGTTACGGAAAGGCACGAAGAAGTCTAAACATAAACACTTCTTCCGGGTGACCTCATCCAGCATCTGTCGGAAAAGCCGAACTGTGATTGCGAGCGCACCTGATAAAGATTGATTCCTCAGAGCGCATTAGAAACCAAACACAGGCAGAAACAATAGAGATGAGAGTAACGCTGGTCGCGTGCAGGGTTTTCCAGCTTCCCTCCTTTTGGAAAATGGGGAAAACTTTGTAACTGGAAGTTATAAGGTACGAGAGAAATACAACGCAAATCGGATGCGCATCAGTGACTAATCAACCCGAGACGCTGCTGGTTATTTAATTTTTGTACTCTCTAACTGAGAGTGACGGAATCTAAAACAAAAATGGGGTCCACAATGGCCAATACCAGAGAGCTGTGTAAGGACATTAGATAAAATTGTAGACCTGCACAAGGCTGGGATGGGCTACAGGACGATAGGCAATCAGCTTGGTGAGAAGGCAACAACAGTTGGCTCAATCATTAGAAAATGGAAGAGAAGTTCAAAATAACGGTCAGTCTCCCTCGGTCTGGGGCTCCATGCAAGATCTCGCCTCGTGGGACATCAATGATCATGAGGAAAGTGATCAACGGTCAATGAACTGACGAGAGCTGGGACATTGCATCTATGAAATACTACGGGGTTGCAGTTCTTGTGAGGTCGCTAGGTTTAAAATTTGTACTTATGATAAAAATTATAATAAATATTAGAAAGATTTGAGGATGATTTTTCCCCTATGGGAGAGTGGGATAAAGATCTGTGACAGTCAAATAATTAGCTGGTCAGAGCGATTAGACGTTTTTACAGAGAACGCTTTTGATATTAATTGACTTGATTGAAAAGGCGTGGGTCAACAATGGTGTGTGATTATCCACACGCTGCCTGAAGCCGTGCTGGAATTCAGTGCAGGTGACAGTGTGATCCTCTCTGGCAGCTGTCGTGTCACACGGAGGGTGCAGGACCAAATCCGACTGTGACTGATGTGGCTGAAATGGACATAAAGATGTCAGCGGAAGGTGGCTGAAAATTGGCTGCTAGAGACTCTACACAGCTGGTGAAGAAAGTGCATCTGCTGCTGTGACTTCTGGTAAATGGATGTGAAGGTCTTCCTTTTTTGCACTTGGAAAATGATAGTGGCCAGAATGTTTTGATCATGTCAACAACTGGGCCATTTATTTCATAGCAGTCCAAAGCACAGATTCGACTGTGTTCAAGCTGTCACCACTGTCTCCCGAACAAGTTGAGCAACCTCTCTCCAGTCATGAGAAAGCATCACCCAAGCCTTGCTAAAAAAATAACCATTTGTTTAATGTACCGATAGAAGATATTATAATAGCATGAGTTTAACATAAAATACCTTCAATACTGAAAAGTACTTGAAAGGCAAAACTAGCAATGCAACCAATTTGCAACTTAGAAACATGGCTTCACTGATGTATTGTTTACTATTTAAGAGCTATGAATCTTTTTCTGAGTCAATTCATTCTTTTCGTTCGTTGAATGAACCAAATGACTCAGAAAACGATTTGTTCATTTTGATGAACGAGTTTGAACAGGAGAACAGAGCAAGGCGAGCATTTGACCTTATAAAACTTAAACGTTGTTATTTATTTATTAAATGAGTGATTGTTACGCTTGATAAGACCCTTATTTATCGTCTGGAATCGTTTAAAGCCCTTTGAACAGTTTGCACTGAAAGTGAATTTTGGACCTTGAACTGTTTGGTGCCCAGTAAAGTGCATTATATGGAGAAAAATGCTTAATTTCTTTTCGACTGAAGAAAGAATGACATGGACATCTTGGATGGCATGGGGTGAGTAAATTATCAGCAAAAGTTTTTTTCAAAAGTGAACTACTCCTTTAAGTTAAAAAAAAAATCTGCTAAAATTGCTAAATGTTAAAATGCTTTAAGGTTAAAATGTAATGTAGAAGTACAGTATATTACTCTGCACATCAATGATAATTATTCTAATGGCTTTAAAATGCAAGCACCATGAATTATGCAAATATATTAATATGGTTCCATGCACATGTTATTATAGACGAGGCTTTAAATGCAACACCCAGTTTTGGATGCAGCTTAACTCTCTTTTTCTGGTCTAAATACATGCACACTGAGATTTTACATCATGATTTTGAAACAGAAATGCTGACATTTATAAGCAGAAGCGAGTTTAAATAATCTAACATATTAATCCGAAAAACCATATAGCTGATTCAGGCAACCTACACATACTGGATTTAAAAAAAAAAAGAATAATAAAAAAACACTATGAGAAGCTAAAATTGCAAAATCCAGCCTAAAGCTCAGAGATAGAAATGAAAGATCTCATGAGCATTAAAGTTTGACTGAGAAAACAGAACCTGAAGTGTGTGATATTCTGGCTCACCTTAAATTCCTGGCAACCCATGAAAAAAAAACACGGTTTCTTGATCTCTTGTATGATCTCTCCTGTGAGGTGAAAGCAGCCAGGCCTCTTTTTGAACTGATATGAAAGTGTGTCTATCTCTGGTCATCTTTCATCCTGTTCTCTACAATCTCATAGCTGAGAGTCCCCTTATGAAACATTGTCAATAACACGTGAAATCTTTCAACCTTTTGAAAGAGTTTTTTGGTTTCAAAATACACACTTCACTCAGATGTTTTGTCACTTTTTGCATTTGACATTTCACTGCAAAAAAAAACTGCTCTATTATTTTCATAATAGATTGTGCCTTTTTCTCAAAAATGGTGCAAATATTAAATAAAATAAGCAATTATTTCTTTGTGAATTACTTATTTATAGTGTGTTATATGTTTACGAAAACTCTTGAAAAATGTATGGGAAAATTTTAGCAAAAAATGACGTTGACGACGCAATCAAATGGAAATCACTGTGATAGGAATGCAGCAAACGCCATCAGTGTGGAAAAATAAACCTACTGTACCGGAAAAACGTGGAATAGGCTATTTAAATAGTTTTTTTTTCATAGTTGTCAATTGTTTGTAGGCTAATTTGCTTCATTCTTTTTTATATGCGAGCACTGGACACTTATGTTCATCGGTCTTCTCAATGGAGGAAGTCCGATCAATTATTGACCCAAGAAAGGTCTTCCTGCCTCTAAGCAGACAGTTAGTAAGTTGAAAGTCGAGGCTATTTCTCTTGCTTATGAGTCCTCTGGCCAGCCGTGTCCTTTGGTGGCTGGGTCTCACTCTACTAGGAGTATGGCGGCCTCCAAGGGCTTAATATCTGGAGTATCTCTCCAGGACGTTTGAGATGCGGCGGGTTGGTCTTCTCCACTCACATTCGTCAGGTTTTATAGCCTGGACCTGGATGCTGCCCCCGGGTCCCAGGTACTCAGTGCTTAGTGTGATTTTGACACCAGGCTACACTCTCGCATTTGAAATTATGCCGGTTTGGGGATTCTCGTTCCCAAAGCATCGTCGACGCAACGCGAGTTCCCTCGTAAGGGAATGTCTCAGGTTACGACTGTAACCAAAGATCCCTGAGAAAGGGAACGAGACGATGCGTCACCCTGCCATACTGCATTCCTTCCTATTTGCTCTTCCTGGTCATGACGTCACCGGCCGTGACGCTCATTCTTTCCATTGGACTAAGTTGACATAGATGCTTCAGATGCATTCACACTGGGGGCATTCCCAAAGCGTCGCTGACGCATCGTCTCGCTCCCTTTCTCAGGCAACTATGGTTAGTCATAACCTGAGACGTTTTGTAATTGATTTTTTTCTTTAAAAAGCCATATAAAATAGTAAAAAGCACATTCTGACTATTACATTTATGCAATGGTGAAAAACTGACAAAATAAATGCAAAAAAGAAAACGCTTTCGGGTAATCTGTATTCGGACTTTGACCAGGTGTTTAATAATATTCGGTTTTGGCCAAGAATTTTCATTTCGGTGCATCCAAAGCACATTTACATTCCAAACCCTCAAATTGGTTGCATTATCAGTTTGCCAAACATTAAGGAACAGATTTATTCTTGCTTTACCAAAGCTCAGTAGCTTTTGTCTCTCTCTTTTTTTTTTGTAATGCAAAAGATATAACCTTAGGTATGTGGCAGGTGGACTGATGGTCACATCTGTGGAGTACAGAATCATCCTGGGATGCATCTCACTCCTCAACGGTTTCTGATCAGCACTCTTTGTATCAGATAAGGCCCTCTGGGAGCTCACCGAGAAGCTCCATCATGTGAAGTGCCCTGAAGCTCAAGTCTTATCTGTTGCTGGACCTGTTGAGAATTAGGTCTTTATCTTGCATCAACACTTTGAAGGACGAAAGCAGAACAGTTGAGCTGTGTATCTGTTGCTCTCTGAGTCACAAAAGAAGGCTTTGGGATGTGCAGCAGAATGCCATTTTTCACAAGTGCCTGCGGTGGATGGGATTTTTTTTTTCTTTATTGGACAAAGCCTTCCAAAAACGTGGGTTGGGAGGGAGTCATTCAGAAAGCGGATGAACTTGATGGAGCCAGTCAGTTGAGCTGTCTTACATCAGCTCTTTCCACCTCCAGCTCCCTCATCCATGATTTCACTGTCTTAAATTCCCTTAAATCCGGAGTAAACATGCTGGTTGGTGGCCATCTGCAGCGATTACCATGTAAACCTGCCCAATCCACTCAAAGTAGCATTGTCGTCTCTCTAAGATCAAGAACTGGTCCAAAAAGCTTTCACAAGCTGAAAATTCACTTCCACAGCCAGAAACCTCTGCAGACAAAAAGGGGCCTGCGTTTTCCTTTTTTTTTAATCTTTCAAACCAAATCAATCACAGTGATTTATGGTGGAAGTAAATAAGTGTTCAATGCTGCCATGTTTTGTTTTAAGATTGCCATTGGTTTATCCTCCCCAGAATCACCTTGGAAACCAACGTTTGGCTTTAGGGTGGATGAGGTTTTTATTGGTAGCTTAAGGATGGAGCCAAAGCCAACCGAAATCAATACAGGGATATTAAGGTCACTGATCAATGTGTCACACTTGATAAGCAACAATGATATGGAGCTCACACCTGCACAGACACCACCGATTATCTCTGTAATGATCCACAACAGCACTCTAAAAGAGCGGGTGCAGACTTTCAATAAGAGACATGGTGATGTTTCCTCATTAAGCAGCTGCACATGAAATTGTCAGGTGCAGTGATGATTTGTCAATAACATCAAACTAATTCATAAAGTCACTATGCTGTATCATTCTCCCAGATTTTGTTTGTCTAGTGGTTTCATCTTGTGTTTGACGCAGAGGATGATCTGAAACAATAGGTTATGGCCCATGCTGTGCCAGTGACAGAATTTAATCATTCAACACAGACGATTCATGTCATTGCATGCTGTTTGGTTATTAAAAAGCTCAGTAAGAAAACCATGAATTTCTGAAATTTCTACCAACTCAACCTAAGGAAAGACAATACAAAGTGAGTCATGTAAAACATGGGTTTTCAAAAAACAGCGCGCACACACAAAAAGTACAAAAAGTAAAACAGATGAGTTATGTAAAACATGGGTTTCAAAAAAAAAACAGCACACACACACAAAAGTACAAAGTTACAAAAGTAAAATAGATAAAATAAATAATACTATATTTTTGTTAACTGTTATTATTAAGTTGCAATCAGGCTTTAGAAAACTATTTTTATTATTAATACATTTAAATTATTATTATTAATTCTGTTATATCTAGTTTAATATGAACTTCAGAAAATATTCTAATTAGGTGTTCAAGCACGAAGTGCTGAAAACCTATTGTAATTGTACTGATTTTTATTATTATTTTTCTGCCGTAAAACGCATCTCTAGATCAATAATTATCAAAAAAAGTAGCAATTTTGCTTTTGATTGGCTATAACAGGGTCGTTTACAAAAGTGACGTGGCAAAATGCACCCAAAAGCTTATAAATCCTAAAGGAAAACTCAGAACTTCACAAAAATTGATGAGCATATGTCTCATAACATGCTGAAGCATGTTAATAAGCATGCACAGTTTCATGGAGCTCGGACCATAGGTAGGGCCCTATAAAATCCGTTTTATTTTTTCCCAAATTCCATTTTATTTTTTCCCAAATTCCGTTTTTCCGTTTTCATTTTTGCAAATTCCGTTTTTTCCGTATTAATTTTTGGGAATTCATTTTTTTTTACCCTTTACTGTTATTTTAGTTGTAAAAAGAGTGTGCTTTTTATTCCGTGATCGCAGAAATTATAGGGCCCTACATAGGTGGCGCTATAACTGTTAAAAAGCTTTAAAACCATGTATTTCCAATGGTAAATTGTCTATATTGGCTGTAAATGGTGTTTTCCATCTATTATGTCAGTGAATAAATGTATGTTAAATAAAAACCTAATGCCTTTTGATGCTTTTGTGCTTAAAGGCCTGAACTGCTTGAACACCTGATAAATGCTGCTTGCAGCTTTAATTTATTTTGGTTTTAGTACCATAGATAATTAAATAATTAAGCAAAAAGCACGTTGTCTTCATAAGTTAATATTTAGTATAAACTATACATATGGGTTTTCATACAAATATCTTCATACAGCTGTGCTTATATTTTAGGAAATGGGATTACAATAGGACCATGGGGGGATTATTTAAAAAAAATCATAGTTAAAATCATATTTACTGTCTGAGCATGCCACCGTGTTCTGATCATAGAGTTACAGTGGCTTATTCTGATTGGATGGGTCTAATAGGTCCAAGCAGGGGTCCGGTGTCCTATAATCATGAAGCTGATGGCAGGCCTGTCTCTCAGTGAGAGCTTCTGGAGACCTGCTGCTAGGTAGCAGAGCCACCAGGCAATCACTTTTAACAAGAGCCAGATCAAGCCAGGCGGAATTAAATCTTTGTGAATGGAAATATCAGGGCTGAAATACCACAGATTTCACTCACTGACTTAGTACTGATCAGCTGCACACTGGAATTGATTTTTCTCGCCTTTTTGTTCTCCATCTAAAACACATTTTCACACGTGAGTCACACTGTGCCTTTTCATCAAGCTTTTCAGGCAAAAACAAGTTACAGGTAGTTGCCTATTGGTGATCAGCATGAATGCATTTGGAACTATCATTCTCGCTCAAAACCATAAAGGCATTAGATCTCTTTTTCACTTTGCACTTAATATCTTAATACATTTAGTCTATTCTTGCTTATCTAATGTGCTTTTCAAGATATCTAACATGGTATTATCTGACCGAGTCTGTGACAACCAAATTTCAAAATTGCATACTTGGCTGCCATTTCAAATGCCGAAATGCCAGCATCACTAACGAGTTGGTACGTCAAATGCACTAAATAAAGAATGTTGTTTTTTTAAATAAATGCAAAATACATCAAATATTTATTATGTAAAATAAAGTTATGCAATGTGTTAAGTGCACACAACTGAAATGTAGTGTCACTTCTCTGCTGTGATCGAGGCACTTGAATTGACTCTTAAAAGCTAAGTGTGCTCGACTACACCATGTGCACGGATACATGATCGTTTACAACCTTCTTCAAACATTTGATGAGTTACTGCTGCCATGATAACAAGAAAATGTTCACAAACATCTCTTAAATCTCCAATCAAGATGTTTATTGCTTGCTTTCTGCGTGCAATAAAAGAACAAGGCTGATTAAATAGCTCTTACTTTTCTAAAGGAAACAAAATCTATAACAGGCTTTGTTAGCATAGAATGGGGGTGTGTGCACTGAAAACAATGACAATTAATATAAATGGTTGGTGCGATACTAATCTAGTGAATTAGCCTTTTAGGTTTGCATTGAGTCATGCCTCCGAATAGCAAAATGTGTATCACTCAGATACACATGCACATACACAAAAATTAAAGTGAATTGTTTTTAAAACGTCTATCTCATCAGTTCAGAAGACGGACCCAAATGTCTCTAACTAACCTTTATATTACAAAAGCAATGGAATGAAACGTCAACAAACTCTCTTCCTCCTCCTATTTGAACATTATTATCTTATTCATAATATTACAAACAACATTTTAGTCATTTCAGTTTTGTTTACAATTCTAAAAAACATATTAAGTACTCAGACGGAGTAAACTTTCTCCATCATTGTGCTTCTGCAAAACTAACATTTTCCAGGATCAAGAGTTTATGACTAAACACGTTTAGTTGGAATTGCTTTGCACCCAAACACATCAGCAATCCAATAGCTGGCCTTTGAAAAATGAGGTGAGCAAATGCTGTTTGTGACTTTGCATTTCCATTATGTGTTTATCTCCCCTATGTTGGTTGTTTATGGTGCTTCCAAATAATTTTTTGGTTTTGTTGTATGTGTATTAAAATCAATTATGAAGTCTATTAGGGAATCAAATGTTTGGAGAATTACTTTTTTCCATCTCTAGTTTACAGCTATTGAATTCTGTTTGGCTGGATTCTAAGATTTTGGTCTTATGTGTGATCTACAAAGCTCTAAAAAGCACTGAAAATATGACAGATGATAGACAGTGAAAGATCACAGACAGAGAGGTGTGGAGTTTTAATCAAAAAACCTTAACAGCTGCACTACATGTTTGATAACTAGAAAATAAGAAATGTATGAAGTTGAATGAACTGCGGATTTCCTAAAAGCGGTAAGGTCTGTCACTATAGATAGCCTTAGTGTGAGATTGTAATGATTGACTCTGTACTATTAGTTTCAGGCAAGTCTAGGTTAAGCAGCTGTCAGCAAAAACACTGACATAAGGAGGAAGAATGTTTCAAAGGTCAAACGACTGTCTGGCCTGAATCTAGGGCTTGTCAGACATCCTGATCGCTGTGGCATTAGAGGATGATCTTCCAACAGAGCTAAAAATATATCTAGACTGCAGGTAGTAACATTGTAAACGACAGAATGTCCAAAAAAGTTCCAACAAAATGGTTACGGAAACAAAAGTTAACCGTTTGAAGATGTTCTCACTAAAATGAAGATAAGTTTCACTAAATGCTGTATGGTGAGTTAATAAAGATACAATAATAAGAACTATTATTATTATTATATTTTAATATTTAAAATGAAATTGCAGAAAATCTTGTATGTGCCATAGGAATCGGATTAAAAAATAATTAAACTTATCAGCTATTCAGTGATTCAGCCCTTCAATTTCTCACCAAGAACATTCATTGCCAAATGTTTTGTGTTACGGTTTGAGTCTTGTTTCCTTCTCTATGTGATGATGTCACTGTTTCTTTTGTGTGTCTGAGTTTCTGATGGGTCTGCACCTGTGTATCATTATACACCTGTGCCTCGTTGGAGTCATTCCGGATCCACTATAATAAGGACGCTGAGGCCCTGTTTACACGAGAACGTTCGCGGGTGAAAACGTAAAAATATTTTATCGGATTTGCCTTTCGTTTACACGGCGACAGCGTTTTTGAGGCTTAAAAACGCAAAGAAGTGAAACCACCCTCCAGAGTGGAAATCTTAAAAACGCTCCACCGTCGCGTTCCCGTGTAAAGGGTAAAAACGCTTTTGCGATTTAGCCTTAGTGCTTGACAGTGAAGGTTGTACGCAGGCGCGTGGACTTGCTGTTGCTGTAGTATGCACTCCTAGCCACCTGGAATGCATACTACATTGAAATTCTCAGACATTTGTGTCACCATTTGCATACGAATTTCCCAAACAAAATGCTTGTCTAAACACAACGCCACTTTTGCGTTTTCTATTCAGAATCGTTTCCGTGTAAACATAGCCTGAAGCTGAGTATGGCAGGAGAGAGGAGAACCAGCACACAAGTTTTCTTTTTTCTTTCTTTTTCATTTATTTTATTTAAATTACTTTGTTGGTGGTCATGTGAATATTCAACCCGATCTCACAGGAATTCGTACAAATTTTATGAGGTGGCTAATTCGTAAGAATTCATACGACCTCACTCGTACGATTTAGCTAAATCGTACATATTTTACGAATTGGCCAATCTTTATGAATTCGTACGAATTATCTAAACCTAACCATCACGTGGGTTTAAACAAATTTAGTAACGAATTCGGTACGGGTAAGAATATTGTTGCCTTCACCTTATTTGAAGTTTATTCTTTTTCTTTATTTGTTATACGTGTTTCTTGAGTCTTTAATGTTGTAAAAAAAAAATCATCACGTATTCTCGAGTCTCACGTGTCCTTTATGTTGTGAAACCCTTACATAGCCACTGTTAACAAAAGGGTCCGTAACACTTGGCTTTTAACCATATATGGTTCTATGGGCTACCATGGCAGAAAGCGAAAAAGGCACACAAAAAAGAAAGAAAGATGACCGACAAAAAAACACAACAGGTGCTTTATAAAGTGAGAATATAGTGAGTCTCCAGGAAACAAACCCTAGTAAATTTAATTTGGGTCTCCACTCAATCACAATGTCTCAAGGTAGGCTTTCCAAAAATATAAAAGTACCCAATCAAAGGTCTGAGACAAAGTTTATACCAAAAGGAAACTTCTCAACTCAATAGATATGAAAGAGCAACATCTGAGCATATTATTTTCCTCAGGGAATAACTAAGATTAATTCTGAAGTTCCTTTATTTGTGATTACAAAGACAAGGCTGCATTGAATTGTTAAAATATCCAAAGAGGGCAAAGAGGATGTGGGTGGAGCTGAGGTGCTAATGCTACTGGCCTCATGCTGAAGTGACAGCTGTCTGAAGAAGTAAAGCCAGTAGTTAAAGTTTATGTTTTTGCCCTTCTAAATACTATAATAGTTAAAAGACGTAACTTAAAAGTGAGACTATTTACTTTTTTATCCACTTTATTAATCCCACAAGGTGCAGTCATTTAAGAGCAGCATATATACAACAGTTGTATTACACAGATCACAAACATTTCTTAACTATTTCATGCAGCTATGTATATTCGTGATGCATTTTTATTCTGCTAGTTAAAAATGTATTATCATGCAATATTGCTCTGAGATTGTGCTTAAGACAGTGATTCGTGAGCATGCATGTCAGTCAAAATGGCATCGCTCGTCAAGTTCGTAAAGAGCTTTATTCAGTCCATTTATAATCTGATTTTGGCCGGCTCTAAATTTCTCAGATGGGTTAAACCAAAGATATTACCTCAGAAGTTCAAGTAAATGCACTAGAAATCCACACTCATTTAAAGAAGTCGAATGCAAGATTGTGGCCAAAACTGGTACTGCAATCACTTTCAAATTACTGTAGAGCGGTGTAAGCTTGAAGCTTTGCCCATTTTATTTTATGGTAGTGACAAAAGATGACGCGCTGACAAGATGGCGACGACCAGCCCTGCCCACTTTTCAGAAACATACAGGTGACGTTACGGACACCACGCCCATATTTTTTACAGTCTATGGTAGCAGTGCAGAAATCGTTTACACACCGAGTCTCATTTCTGCTGTGCTGCACGAGCTGAATTAAAGTGACAGTGCATAGTTCATGGTCAAAATGAGCACAAATTGACATGACAATGAATTTCATCATAAATGCATTTAAATAAATAAAATGTAGTAATCTCACCATAAATGCATCTAATTAAATACAACTATTTTTCACAGTCATCTTTTTCCTTTTAACTTTTTAATTGTATTATTTATTTATTTTTTGAGAATATTTTGATTTGATAGTTAAAAGTTTAAAAGATTTTACTAACATGAGGTCTTGTTTCACCGTCAGTCTTTTTACATCAGTGCAAAATTATAGTATGCAGATTAAGACCACTATTCATCAGCATGCATTCGATTAATCACATGGCATGTGGCAAAAAAACAAAACAAAAGGTGAGACCAAATCATATGCTGGTGCGACCAACTGAGAAAGTTGGCAGCACCAGTGCAGCCAGTGGAACATTTAGACTGGAGCCCTGGTTCTCCTCATCTTTATTTGTCAAGGGTTTGATGAGTGTCATGTTGAAAATATCCCCACATGTGATCCCCTCATGTTGAAATACCACAGCACAAAGCAAAAGCAGAGAAAAAGGTTGAAAAGTTAAGAATACTTTCAGAGAGAAAGAATAGAATCTTGTTTGGTGCTGGATGGCATTCACAGAGAAGCTTAAATCCTGGGAATATCAGATAATTCCACCCATTCTCTCTCCGAGCCATTTGGCCACATCATTTTCTGCTCTTATCTCAGTCATAGCAGCCCCCCTTCCTCTTCACTATAGCCTTGACCTCCAAACTGGGCCATTGCTCTTTGAACAGAAGAAAAACAACAGCAACCTACAAGACTTTGGAAAGACTAGCACCACCTGTTGTATCTTGTTTGTTTACACTGAGAAGATGAAGGACAATTGACACAAACATATATTTAGCATATTTATGTATGTATGATCAAAAAACGGCATAGTGTAGCTGGTTATAAAACACTCAAATCAAATTGTTTATTTCAGAGAAAATGCAACAAAAATGTTATACTACTCAACAACCCTCACTGAAAGCACATTAATGAACCGGCTCTTAAATGGTTCAAAGTGATTTGGAGAACTGATTAATGTGGAGGTGTGAGAAATTATAGTCATCCATTAGGCAATCAGTGTCTTTTCTTTTTAACTAATGATGAGGCCAGGAAGAACCCACTTTGATTCATTAGATGGTGTACAAAAGACTGATTCCAGTGTGACACCATATCACGCCTAGACTGTCATCCACCTCAGAACAGTTCAGCTTTGCTGCATGATTATATTGGATAGATGAGATTCACAACATATGTTTTAACTTAAAGTTAGTCAGAAACTAGTTCTACCAGAAAGACTTGGGAGATCAAATGATTAATTTATTGACAGATCAGCAAGGAATTATTTATAAAGTTCTTTGGCACTGGCCCCGCCCATAGTGCATAATCCGAGGGTAGCGGATCTGCAATTCATGCCTGTAGACGAAGGCAGGGGCGCAGCCGACCCCCAGCCGACGTGTCAAATTTGTGCCTACCGCGTTCTAGTTAGACGCTAGACCACTTTGAATCCAAAAGTTCAAACAAAAGTTTGAAGTGAAATTTACGCACGTCACGCGCATCAGAATCGAAACCTGTTGACAGCCATCTTTTTTATGTTGATTTGAGCAATTATTGCTCTGTATTTGCTCTCGATGATTAGGTTAATAGCTCGTTTAGAGAACCTTTTCATGATATGCTATTTTTTGAGATATGAATTATGGGTTTTCATGAGCTGTATGCCAAAATCATCAGTATTAAAACAATAAAAGACCTGAAATATTTCAGTTGGTGTGCAATGAATCTAAAATATTTAAAAGTTTACATTAAATTGATTACATTATGGGAAAGATTACATTATGGAAAATTATTAACTTTACCACAATATGCTACTTTTTTTAGAGGGACCTGTACACTGAGTAGGAAAAACTAAATTGAGCAGAAACGCAATGAGGATGTTATTTTATTTTTAAACCATTACGTAAAGGAAGAATTTTGATTGATTTATGATTTTACAAACCTATGTGTGATATGTGTACTTTTAAAATGAAATGGTGTAGTTGAGAATGTCTGTGTAAAATTGATGAGGAGTTATTTTTGTTTTTAAATTTCCTCTAACTAATTATGATGTGAATTTATAGAATAATGTGTGATTTGGTGAATTGGAAATAAAGTTTTGTTTTAAAATCAAAAAATCTAAATCTCTCTCTCTCTCTCTGATGTAAATATCAAGATTTTTAAATGATTTGGGAAACTAACAACTTTTGGATCTAAAAAACATTTAAATGAGCTGCCTAGCTGACTGGATTGAGCTGTAACAGATGGACATTCTAGCATTCTAGTTGGATTTCATCCAGCAAAGAAAAGCTGCCCCTCATTACTCAAAACACTTTTGACCATACAAACTATCGAACCTCAAAGGCAATGCACATCTTTTGCATGTGTATATATTGGTGTGGATAGCGTTCTGCTGTCTAAAAACAAGAAGTTTAAAGCTACTCTAAAAATAGTGTACAGCTTCTTTATCCTGCCAGAATCACTTTTAAGCTACTAATTTAATGTGATTCTGATCTATTACAGAAGATGCAACAACAGCATGCTTCCATTTTAATTAAAGAATAATTGTGGATTCCATATCTTACATGCTAGTAATTATAGACCGGTTTGATAAGATTGATTCAAAAATTTCCATTAACCACTGAAGCAAAATATAGGCACGTTTAAACTAATACCTTAAGGGCATTAAACGTGGGCGGAGAAGATGATTTTCTGGTTAAGAAAAGTAAACTATTACGCTAATTAATATGTGAAAGTAACTTTTTTGATATTAGTCAAAATAAAACAGTTTTAAAAAGTGACTTATTTGCAGAATTAAATCAAATACATTTTTACGATAAAAGTGTGGTGAAGTTTCTTGATCATGACAATGAGTTCACTGTACTAAAATGGCCCCTACAGTCAACAGATCTCCACCCAGTAGAGCATCTTTGGGATGTGGTGGAAAGGGAGCTTTGTGCCCTGGATGTGCATCCCACAAATCTCAATCAACTGCAAGATGCTATCCTATCAATATGGGCCAACATTTCTAAAGAATGCTTTCAGCACCTTGTTGACTCATTGTCACATAGAATTAAGGCAGTTCTGAAGGCGAAAGGTGGTCAAACACAGTATTAGTATGGTGATCCTAATAATCCTTTAGGTGTGTGTGTGTGTGTGAATACATATATATTAGGGGTGGACCAGTACATGTATTCGTATAGAACCGAAACGTTACGGGCGTCACGGTTCGGTGCACGAATTTAAACGGAGAATACACGGTATATAAATAAATAAAACTCGCGTGCATATTAAATAATGTAATGCGGGACTACTGTTAGATACGCGGGTTCTTTAGGGACACATAATCTGTATCATCGGCTAGCTCTGAACCATCAAAGCTCTGAAGCGCGTTCACTTCAAACGTGGCTTTATATGCGCATCCTCGCTTCTGGACTAGCGTCGAACCAGACGCGATAGACGCGAATTTGGCGCTCTATTAGCGTTTGGTGTGACCGCATAATGAACAGACAACGCATAATGTCAACTTGCAATGCTTGTGTGTGTGTGTGTGTGTGTGTGTGTGTGTGTGTGTGTGTGTGTGTGTGTGTGTGTGTGTGTGTGTGTGTGTGTGTGTGTGTGTGTGTGTGTGTGTGTGTGTGTGTGTGTGTGAGTGTGAGAGAGAGAGAGAGAGAGAGAGAGAGAGAGAGAGAGAGAGAGAGAGAGAGAGAGAGAGAGAGAGAGACGCGCGATAGAACAGTGGAAACAAAAACTGTTCTCATATTTGTGTAGGCTACACTCGCAATAAAACACAACATTTTGCTTTTGTCACACTGTAAACTCTTGACAAACTGTAACCTACAACTGTCATCCAACCAAAATCACACACACACTGTTTTAAAAGCAAAACATAGGCTATTTATCCAACTCCATTTCAAAACAGTCTGTGGGTCCCATCTTTTGGACATTCGTCATATTCCTCGGAGCACTAATCTTACACATTCTACATAGATTTAAAAAGAAAATCCAATGTGTTTTTAAAGGTAGTATTATGTTATACAGAAATCAATTATTTATTCAGATGAGAATAATTTTACATTGTTAATTAATAATGTTAATTAAAATTAAGGAAAACAAATATATTGATCTGAAATATAGCAAAATAATTGTAAATAAATTCAGGTACAATCACCAAACATATCGCAAGGTCTTTTTGTCTTTTTATTCATTTAATTAATAAACTAATTATATAAAACTATTGTCAGTGCACTACAAATAAACTGGTTCTATGCTTTTATAAAACTTTAAAAAATACAATGCCTTCTGTATTTTTGTTTTGCTTTTCCCTCCATTGTACCGAAATTTCGTACCGAACCGTGAGGTCTGAAACGAGGTATGAACCGAACCGTGACTTCTGTATACCGTTCCACCCTAATATATATAGTATCACTCCAGAATGCCTGCAAGAATGAAAAATAATTCTAAAAACACCCTTTAAAAGACTGTCAGATTCAAGCAGTGTCTTTATTAGCGCCCGACTGATAAAGGATTTTGAAGGCCGATACCGATACATATATTTTTTGGTTTTAAAATCCGATATGCCAATATATCGGCCGATATTTTTTTTTCCCCCGAAACACGCAACAAAACATTAACAGATTTCCCTAACATTAGTTATTTGTAGTTATTTATGAGTTTTAACTAAAACAATATGATAATGCATTTTAAAAAGAAACTTTTTTCTTTTCGTCACAACAGAACAGACTGATGATAGTGGCATTAGCTAGCTTTGTGGTTAGCTAGTTTATGATGAGCCATAATTTAGTCAACTACACCGTAACGTAATTATTTCTTAATAATTATTATTCAAGCAATGTATGTCTCGTGACCAACTCAACTGTTGCCAACAGGGATGGTGTAGAGTGCCCTCTGGTGGACAAACTATACAACTCCAACACTCATGACATGGTTCAAGCGTGTGTCGTCCGTTTTTATGTTTTTAATTTTGAAATATTCATTTATCAGCCATTATAACTGCCGATACCGATAATTTGGAAAATGCCTAATATCGGCCGATAATATCGGTCTGCCAATATATCGGTCTGGCTCTAGTCTTTCTCCTCCATCAGGAGTTTGTGGTAAGATCCAATTGGCAAATGACTTCATCATTGCTTATTGTAGAATCAAATCTCCACCACAATAGACTTTAAAAGGTATTCAAACTTATTTTACAATACAATCAATAGAAAACCTTCTGCGTGGAGCCCGTCAGTCAAGACCATGGGCAACAGAGTGTAAACGGACCGCAAAAAACCTGCAACACAATGGAAAACAGAGAAGAACTTCCTGTGCACAGTGGTGCGCAGTCATTTAATTACGTGTGAGCACAACATTATCAAGCCCAGCCAAAATGAAATTAGGTGCAGGGTGATTCAGATCTAACTCAGCTGGTATTAAACCCTAAATCAGAACAGCAACAATGGAAGCTTGAGACGTGATCGTATTTTCAATGATGTCGTTTCTTTTACAATGTTATTCCTTTTATAGTGCAATATCACAGTTATAATGAGAACCCATTTCTGACTCAAGGGATTGCCGATATGTACATTCTCTTATGCCAGAGTTTGACAGTGTTAACCATTTAGGTATATCTTGGGATACGATTGGCTAGCTTGAACAGCCGAGCCTTGAGGGTTGTAACAGTTTGAGCCCTTGGAGTCGCCACTAAATGAAGCTGATGTGGAAGTGATGCTTCACTTACATTCAAGCAAGCAGAATTTGGCCCTCTGGAAAAACTGAACATAATGAGATTATCCAGACGGACGGGCTATGGAAAGGGCGAGCAAACAGCGAGTAACCTGATTTAATACGAACACATCGGATCATATGAGGAGAGTTCTATCACATACAACGCTAAATTGTAAACCGCTACTGCATGGTAATGCTCATGGTCCCATTTTGAATTTGTCTGAGTTTGTTTTCTAGTCAATGCCACCAATCAAATTTTGAATGACTCATTGATTGACTCACTGAATGACAATGACTCACTGTTTATGTCAAAACCAAAAGTGTTGCATGGGTTATTTCACCTCAAAATCAACACCACTTTCAAGCAACTATCTCCATTACCTGTATTATAATTTTTCTGCTAACAAACAACAATCACAAAACCCATTTGGACCCAAACATGCTCACGTTGACACAAAACACAAGAAATCTGAATCTTGAATCAGCCACTGATGTTTATAGCATTTCATGAAGAGGGCATGGATTTCAAATTTCTTGATTGAATCACTTCAATCCTCAAACAGCGATTGTTAAAACTGCCTGCTCAAGGCATTCATTTAGGATAAGGAAAAGATCATTTGAGAGGTGTTTGAAAAAAAAAACGTACTACTTATAAAAAGGTATTTTTGTTATTTAATTTTGAGAGCCGATATTAAATTGAAGTATGAATATGAATTTCCTCCCATCTATAATCTCATCAAATGTGTTTTTTTTTTCCAGTGTCCTATTATTACCTCTGATAGCCTAACTGTTTTGAATGCAATGTCTGCTTTAACGTGGGCCACAACTTTCCAAGGTATATTCATGTTTACGCATGATAAAGCAGCAAGCACATTGTACAACACCGCTACTAACATGGATAGTGCGCACTGACCCTAAACTGGAGGAAAAGGAAGGACATGAGGCACGGTAATGGAGGTTTCTCTCAAGCTGTGCTCTGAAGTGGCTTTACCCCCAGCAGGGTGGAATGGAGGAAGATTAGTGTTGGTGAATGTGGAGATGACCTTCAGCCCTCTATCTTTGTGAGGATGGATAGTGTTGTTTGTGTAATGATAGCTTGGAAAACCGTAAAGAGAAATGCTATGAATAAGGTGAAAAGATCAGTGCGGATATCACGTCAGCAAGTGTACAGGCATTCGGCACACTTTAACATGGGGTTCTACAAACATGAGCCCTTTTTATAATACAGCACCATTATCAGCTCTTTTCAGTCAGTTGGCAGTTTGTGTCTCTTTTAAAAGCTTTTAAAAAAATTCCAGGGTGCAAATAGGGTCCAAAAATTAAAAAGACAAATATATAATAATTTAAATATATTATTTACATTTAAATGCATAAGCAAAACTCACATGATTTGTGTTTGATCTGACCAGGACACGCATTTGAAACTAATCATCCAGAATAAAACTATTCTGATCTCCTGTACAATAAACTCTCATTAATTCCACTATTCTGAAATATGACATTCTGAGACAGAAATTCAAACCTGTTGAATCCTAACTGACAGGATTATGAGATTAAAACAGGAAGTAGGAGATGGTGTTTTAACAAAGTACATCCAATATTTCCCAGGGTAACAACAAGCTTAAAACACATCTCTAATCTCAAACCATGATGAGTTGAGTGTTTGGGATTGATACTGAATACCACAAAGGTGTGAATATGTATGATTGCGTGAGAGAATGAGAGTGTGTTTCATAAGAGGAGATACAAATTCCACAGAGAGAAAGTGAGGGAAAACTGAGCAAACTGGATTACAAGAGGAAAGGGGGAGTAAATAAGGAAATGAAATTAGGGAAATGAAAAGGAAACTCAACTTCTGCCCTAACGGTCTCTGTGGACAGTCTACCAACAGCTGGAAGCTCCTGATAAGCAAGAGAGAGAAGAGAGACAGACACGGGGAGAGAGTCTATACAATAATTGTAGAGTATTTTTTAAGTGTGTGAAGGTAGAGTGAATTGAACATATCATCTGTACATTAAGAACTAAGAAATAATTATGTGTAATTATGTGACGTGTGTATCTAAAGTTTGCCCAACAAAGTAGCCAATGTACAAATTATATATCTACTATTTCAATTTTTTCATATCACCTCATTTCCTTTTTACCACTAAGATTATTAAAAGCCAAATTGTTCTTTGTGTGGAGGCATTTGTTTTGTTGTTAAATAATACGAATTTTGCACAGAAGCCCCTTGAGAAAAACCTACATTTTCTTACAGCATTCACCCCAAAATTGCTTTGCATTATTTCTTCTGGTCTCTCTCTCTAAAACTGATTTACTACTACAATGTAAGCTGGTAAGTTTATTTTTCGAAAAATGGTTTGTTTATTGACTGCTTTGAATAATTCAAGTCTTCAAAACCACATTAGGCAAATAACATTTAGCATTGCCACAGGCCAAAATAATCTGGTACCTCTCCTTCTACAACCGGCAGAATAAATAGTAGCCATTTAATCCATTTTTTCACTAATAGGATACACCTCCCAGCAAACATTTGTCTGTTCTGCCAAGAGAAAAATGTCTGATTCCTCTCCCAGCTGTAATATATTGTTTTTTTTGACAGAATATCTAATGAACCATGCATGGCTCATCCTAGTAAACAAAGATGAATAATTAAAGAAAATAAGTGGTTAAGCATGACACTCCAAAGCTGCCATTTAATCATTTCTTTATAATAATAACACAAAACTTTTCACATGGCAACAGCAATCTGCAAAAAGAATTTAGAATCAAACTATGAAAACTAGATCTAATTACAGTTCAATTTACAAAAGGAAGGTAGATTTTATTTTTATCGAAGAAAGTAAGAATTGGCTAAATGTAGAATAACCTGATTTTCATATATTTAATTATTTAAAATGTATTATTCACTTTACTGTTACATCAATGATGTACGTTTGAAAATAATAAAATATAACCATTTTGTTTCTCGGACCTAATCCAAACTCAAAAAAGAAGATTACATCTTGAATAATCTGTCCACTATCACAAAGTTGGCATGAACCTTTCTGGAATTCAAACTATCCATGTTGTTCCTTGTTGTCACTTTGACCCCAGCAAAAATGCAATAAAAAGGAAAAAAAGAAAACTGGAAAGAGTGAACACAATTCAGATAATGTTAGCATGTGACATGTCTCTGTAGTAATTCATGTTTTATGCAGGACAAACAGAATATAACGGTTCCAAGTTAAAATTTTGTAAATAATAATTGCTGCAATATATGTTATTTCAATGTTAAGTACATTTTTTTAGTTTTTTTAAATGTTAAGTACATTTTTTGAGCTATACAAATGACTAACAGAATATAAAGAGGGTTAAACAACAACACATCAAAATAAATGTTTTGTTTTCAATGAATTCTTTCCCTATAAAAATCATCTACACAGTCAGTAAGATAATACCCTTTCATCCCTGTAAAGCCTTTATCTGCAAGTCTTTGATAAATATTTTGAGACTAAATGCAAATGCACACACACACGAGAGAGAGAGAGAGAGAGAGAGAGAGAGAGAGAGAGAGAGAGAGAGAGAGAGAGAGAGAGAGAGAGAGAGAGAGAAACACTATGACTGAAATCTGTCAGAAGGTTATAAAGTACATTGTGCTGTCAGCTCACACTGGAGTCTTTTTTTAAGCTCCACCATGCTGCTGTAGTCATTTTTTTTACTCCATTTGGAATTATTTTTCTGCATATGTTCAATAAATCAGGTAAAATATGATCTGAGAAGCAACAGTAAAACATTTAGACATTTCTGTACAGTACATAATTAAATTAAAAATGTGTTGGTACATTTAGGTGAACATTTTAAAGGTAAAATTGTAACTACTATGCAATGAAGATAATGAAGAATATATATATATATATATATATATATATATTCTTCTACCTTTTAGGATATGAGAGATAGGAGAGATATCCTTAGACATCTCTCAATACCATTGTTGTGTTTTGTGACCATATTAAAAATACCTACAAGTTGAGGCAACTGTTACATATTCTCTATTATGCTGCATACAGATACCAGGAAACATATGCTTAACCACTAAATGGAACTTCAAAATGGCTGCATCAATAAAAGTCTTCCTCATACTTTGCTCATAATATATATTTTTTTCCATCACAGAATTCCCCAACAAGCTGTGAAAATTCCAATCATTGTTTAAAAGCATGCTTTACTTGGAAAAAAAAAAAACACTAAATCACCCATTACGCTTTTGGACCATACCTCATATAAGTACTTGACTAGGCTCTTTAATTAAAAGTTGTGAATTTTCTCCTGCTTATTATCAATGCGATCATTTTTAGCCACGCAGAACTAATGCCAGAAAGTTTTTTTACATTATAATCATAATAAGCTTTGCTTTTTGTTCTCTACCTTTTATCTGTGCTGTGGGGCTAGATTATAAGCACCAATTACTTTGACTTTTGTTGTTGAATGTGAGTGCATGTGTGTGTGCGATTTGTGTGGGTGGGGTAGGATGTGATGAAAGTGAATTGTCGAATAGAGATCATTAATGTAATCATAGACAAGATTGATATAACTGCATAAATCATATTTACATAGCATTTTAGATTAGTGAGGTAAACATTAGCTTTCTCAGCCAGAACCTCCTTAATGCAGGATTGGTTTAATCACTGGTTAGATTAATGGTCTGGTTCAGATTATATATATATATATATATATATATATATATATATATATATATATTGTATGAGTATAATAAGAGTGCTTCTGAACAGTATCATAAAACAATATTAGCAGTGACGCCCTCTAGGTTACTTGAAACCGTAGTGTTTAAATTGATTCAGTTCACCGAGTCTACACACAAGTTTCAATTGTAAAATTGAGAAAATAAAATGTAGTTCTAATATTCAGTAGCCTGACTTCATCATACTCATATTCTATTCAAAATATCAGAGTCGGATACTGCTCCATAGGGCTTTGACTATGAGGTGTGTCTTAATCGAACTCAGGAAAAAAACAACAACTCTGCACTCAATTGGATAGACCTACAACCAATCAGAGCAACGCAGTTAGTGACAGAACTGAACTGAAAGCATTCTGAAAGTATTAAAAGAAAAATGAGTGTTAACGACCTTTGCCAGTGATGCACAAAGAATTTAAGGATTTCGTGGAAGTACTTACAAATTCGAAAAATAGAAAATGTGAATGTATATAGAACAAGTTCTCCGTTTAGGATTAGATTTCACAACAAAGCCAACAAATCTGCTTGCATTTGTCGGACCTGTCTCAACTTTATAACACAGTTGGAGCGCGACTTGACTGATTTTAATAAATGCGACAACGAAAAACACAGGCTGAAGAAGCGTGTTCATTTGAGTCTTCAGAGAGAAAAACGAGAGACAAAATTATGTTTTAATGATGATTTAAATACAAAATGATGAGTAGCATCATCTATTTTTATTTTTTTTTTAAATACACCACTTATAAAGGATACAGTGATTACAAGTGGGTATGCGAGTAGTTTAACAAAGCGTCACCACTGTGTGATGCAGTGATGGCTTTGACATAAGTTGCATCGCCATGATGCCCACTTCGGTTGCTTCTTTTACTTGGTCTTCCGTGAGTGCGAAAGCAACTGGGTTTTCATTGCATCCCATCTTCTTAGCGACCATCAGAGCCAGCTGATAAACTAAACTTTTGCCAAATCCAAACACATCTTGACGATCGAACAAATGCCTTTATTGCAGTTCTCTGTTCGTCTTTTAAAATGAATGTGCTGTCCATTTCTTTTAAAACAGATGCGATAGCAGAATCAGACACCCTATTCTCCAGCTGCAGTCAACTTTGTTGTAAACCAGTTCAAACCATGCTCTTTTGATGACGATGATGATTACGTAACTGCAGATCATCTGTCCATCATCGTATTAAGCCCGCCCTGGCAATTTGATTGGCCCAACCATTTTTTTTACTGACCATAATTACTTCTCAATGGATCAAGTTCCAGACCAAATGGCAATGATTTGGGCTGGCATCCAGGCTAACTATTCAGTTGCGCGAGACTCTACAAATACCGTTTGACCAAAATGCTTTCTTAACATTTTAACATCTCAATGTATATAAATTAACGGTAACACTTACAATAAGGTTCATTAGTTAAACCATGCATTGACTAACATGAACTAACAATAAGGAATACATTTGGTACAGTATTTATTAATACCTCTTTGTTAATGTTAGTTAATAAAAATACTGCTGTTCGTTATTTGTTCATGTTACAGTTCAATAATAATGTTAACAAATACAACCTTTGATATTTTAATACTGTAATAGTAAATGTTGAAATTAGGATTCACTCAAAAACATGCTGAAGCATTATTATTCATTCTTAGTTCATGTTAACTAAGGTAGTTGACCAGGGCCTGAAGTTAACTTTTTCGACCACCAGCCACTGTGGCAGGTGAATTTAAAAATTCACCTGCCACAGAGACTTTTTACCAGCCATTTTTTTTGCCTCATAAAGGTTAAAAAAACTGGAATTTCACAATATTGTTCTTAAATTAACTTGTAAGAATACACATTTAAGTGCTTTCAAGTAATAATAACTCTAAGAACATACATTGTAAAAAATCATTTTATTCATTGATTTTGACACACACACACACACACATATACTGTATATAGTATAGGCTATATAGTAATAACGTTACTAAACAGAAAGACCTACCGCAGCTCGTATGTAAACAAATCACACGCGGCTGTGTTGATGGCTGATTTAGTCACGTAGACAGGTCATAACAGCTTTTAGTTAGAGCGTTCAGGAAACGTTAACTATTAACTAAATTAATATTGTTATTACTGGTAAAGTTACCGGGTACCGGACATTTTCTCACCGGTTCCCGACCCAACTCCCAACATGAACAGTTGCACACGCACACATCTGTGCAACTGTCATTGTCCTGTAGCCTACGTCAGCGTTACATTATCTCATCCCATCTCAGCCAACAGTTTAATACTCGCACATCCAGTCAGAAAAGGGCTTCATCTTCTTTCTGATCGCATGAACATTACGAAACAACAGTCGCTGTCATAAATCAGCCGCTCATGAACCTTGCCATCGCGGCCAAGTGTCCACTTTGTATTAAAATGTCTTCTTTTACTTTTCTTTTTCTCATCCTCATCTTTTTGTTGGTTGTTTGTTTCAGCTGGACTCTTTACCCCAGTAATGTGCCGCCACATTTTAGCTAAAGTCCAACGCAATGTCGGACTTCGTTGAAATGTAAAAATCCTATTGATTAACTCAATTCTCATTGGCTACCTGCCAATGTGGCAGGTAGATTGACAGTGTTACCCGCCAATAGCAAAATTCACCCGCATTTGGCAGGTGGGTCGAGTGTTAATTTCAGGCCCTGTTGTTGACTAATGAACCTTATAGTAAAGTGTTACCCAACAGCTAAAGTATTCCTAGTCAGTTAAATTCCTGAAATATTCTCCAGTTGTCCCAAAAAGCGAACGTTTTTCCACGGTTTATACTTCTTGTACTTGTCGATGAACTTGACATATCGATTTTTGGCTGGCCTCTAAGAGCTTGCCTTGAGATATAAGCCTAAAAGACATATTAGACCATCTTCATGAGGCAGTTTTCTATATTCATGCACAGCCTCCCGCAATTGATCAGTAACAGTGACATGTCCCACAGTGTCTTTGTTTCTATGGATTTCTTAGCCGAAGGGAAGCTATTGATGGAGATGACAAATCAAACTAAGTTCCAAGCGTGTATTATTGTTTCTACCAGAGGGAGAGAGAGAACATCTGTGCTATAAGACAGGAGCAAGAGTTAGCTTTTATTGACTTGTTTTGCCTGCATCAAGGTCACTGTTCAGCTGCGCAGACAACAATAAGGATGGCCTTGCCACTCCTTGACAAGTCACTCTGGCTGAATCAATTAAATAGTTTAAGAGAATATAATAAAGCATAAGTTAATGCAATATTAATCTGCTTTGCAAAATGCCACATTGAGAATCAAGGTGAAAAACATGTGGCCTGAAATATTTCAAAGTATCTATTAGAACAGCTTTGTACACAACTGACACATTCAGGTATGTACCGCAAAATAATAATAATAACAATAATGAATAAAAAAAGCTGCTAAAAAGATTTATAAAATGACATTCAACAGAATTATTCTACTAACTTCAAGTTACAGTACGTTTAAGAGGGAATAAATATGAATCATAACCAAGGAAGGCACTCGCATGTTTAAACAACTGCCTCTTTTTCAGTACAATCATCACACCCTTAGGTAATTATCAAGAGCACTTACTATTGATGAACATAATTAAATGGTTATTGAATCTAGTGTTGCAAACAATGTCCTCCTTTCAATGACATTTTATATTTTTTGGACCTCTACAGTTTGTGAGTTTTAATTTCATGCACTGCATACCACAATCTCATCTAGCTGCTGCCAGTCGAAATGATTTGCAATTAGACCATGTACAGTACGCTTTTCTTCATTGTCTAAAGAATCTCGACACATCATAGTTGCACAAGCCCTTGACCAACATGTGTAGCTGCTACAAATCACACAAATGGAACCTAGTCAAACAGCGAGGGAAAACGAGAAAGGTTAACCGATTAAAATAAGACCATTACAATTCCTCAAAATATCTCGGTGTTTCACGGATTTAAAAAAGGACATACAGGTGAATAAATAATGACAAGATCTGAACATCAAACTTCTGACCAACATAGCCATGCAAGTGTACAATAACTTTCTTATTTAGTACTTTTCAAAACAGTGGATTGGTGGCTACCAGTCACAGCGATTTTGTCAGAGCAAGACAAAAATGTTGATCCAGGAACAACAATCCTAAAATGTAGTCCTAACCCTATCCCTACTTCATAAACCCAACACCCCAGCAAACACAAAACGTTCCCCTGAACGTTCGCGAATGGTCCCATGAGGTTATTTTTTGGGAACCAAACAAGAACGTTATGTTCCATGTAGGTTATTTTTAGGTTCCGTTTTTATAACGTATGGAGAATGTTCCGGGAATGTTCCCTTAACCTTAATGTAAAGTTCTAAGAACGTTCTTGGAACCAAAAACGACCATTCCCAGAACGTTCCCTGAACCTAAATTTGTTTGCTGGGACTACCCATAAATTATCTCAAAAATCAGAAGGAAATGATAGGTGGATAACACTAATGTAGAACACTGGTTGTAAGCCTAAACTTTTAAACCAGGGTTTCGGTTGTCCCAGTAATTACCGGACATTGGCCGGGAAAAATAATTAAAATGTCCAACAAAACTAAATGTCTCTGGTCAAATTGTCAGATTAAAATGGCCTAATAATCCCACCCCCCACTGACACAATCTGAATTTGAGAAGAAGCCAAAAAATGTATAACGCAAAAATACACCGACCGATCAGAAGGATTATTCCCCATTTTACAAGCATTGAGTCTGCGGACAATGCTCCTCTCTATCGATTAAACAAACAGGTAATCAAGGTAAGAGCCAGTCTGATAGTTGTACTTTGCAAGACTGAAGTGCGAGTCTGAGTAAAGATAAAAAGATAAAGATAGCCGCAAAAGATACTGTATCCATGCAACTGATCGCAGCAAAAAAGATTGCTTCGCTTGATTTAAAAAAACAACACATTTTGGGCTAGATCTCTTATTTAATAACAAACTAAATTAATTATCTGCTAGTTGAAGATGTTTTATTTAGTTTTGAATTAGGTGTACAACTTTTCCCCTAACTTTTTTAGTTGCTTAAATAAAGCATACAAAACATCAGCTAAAATGATCTATAGGCTGTATTAGTGCATATGAAACGCCTTATAAGAAATACTTTCCTTTTCAGGAAAAGTATAGAAAATGTACCGAAATCGCAATTCTTGACTTGGTATCGGTATTCAAAACTACGTTTTTTGTGAAATAAAAATAGCAGCCCTACCTCAATCCACACCGAGATGTTTTTATCTCGATGTGGCACGAATGCGCTTGGAAAAAAAGACTGCGTCATCCATTATGAGCGCGCAAAAATTTGAAATAATGAACTTGAGCGCGTAAACGACACCAGATATGTGTCGAACAGGCCCTTACGCGGCTTTTTCGCATTGCAAGTTGTGGAGAGACAATATTAAGAGGTGATATTTGACCCGAATTTCATCAAAATGTCCATAAATCGAAAACTCTGCCAGTCATTTTGACCAGCACCATTTTTTTTCTAGCGGCCAGGAACATAATTGTACTTGGTGAAATCCCCAGTGTCAACCACACAACGGCCAAGATGCATCAACTAAACATTTCCAGAGTGTACGCACTTTTGCACTGTAAACTCTTCTGCTTCTTTAATGATGTACTCCCAGTGACAGAGCCTCATATCACTTGGCACAGCAGACTAATTCATTCATCAGATGTCAGAGTAATACACTGATACTGCTCCTTAATTAGATGTAGCTCATAAATTCTCAAAATTAATTGCCCAGCAACATGGTTTATGGATCTGTATGGTATTGAGACTTTAAAAGTAAGTATGGATAAAGGTAAGAATTGTCAACATGAATGTATGTACAAAATACAAAACAGAGGAACAAAGAATTTTAATGATGGCATGAAAGATCACATTAATTATTACTAATTGAAGAGACAGTTGCACAGGTTCAGTCATGTGCACAATTGCTAACAAGAGAGATTTGCTAAAGGTGAACAAGGTTTAAAATTCAGTTTTAAAATTACATTTTTCTTAGTTAACTCTAAATTGAAATTACATTTCCAATGGATTGTAAATACCAACACTGGTGGGGTTATGCAAACCTTATGATGGTTGACTGAGCTTCTTTGTTGCACAAGAAATTCTGAAAACTTAAAGAATAGTAAATACATAAAAAACATGCACAAAAAGTCCTTTGGAAATAGTATGGATATATAGTAGGGGAAAAAGTGTATAATGGCTTGAAAAATAAAAGTAAGGAAACAAATAGGCCAATTAACTATATAAACTTTTTTGGTATTCATACATTTTTGACTATTGAGGGATGCAGAAGTATGAAAAATTAAATGCCTCAACTTCATTCATATTAAATAATGCTTAGTATGTGAATTAATGATACTGTTCAACACTTTTAGATACTTTCCAAAAGAAATACATCAGAAGACCGTTAACGTGAATATGCTAATTAAAATCAAAACACATTGATTATGCTGTATTTCACAGGATATTGCACTGAACCACAACTAATCAAAATACAAGGGTTTCATTTCAGTTTCCATTTAATTGTTGTTAAAAGTCATTCATTGTGCCATAAAATTGCGGAAATTAAAAATGTTTCTATTTACTTGGATCTTTTGCACAGTATCTGGATATTCAGATGAGATCCTTCTAATAAATTATACAGTTGTAAGGGACTAAGCTAAAAGGCAAACAAGTATTTGTTCACTATGTTGTCCTATGGCTAAAAACAGCCTATCAGCTTCTCTTCATCTCAAAACACCACAAAAGCTGTCAGCACACATCAGTAGAACCAGTTGACCACAATAATACAGACTGGCATTTACATGTGTAGCTGTCTTGGGCTTAATGAAACAGCACACAGCAATCTTCAACTGATTATTTCAAGTCATTAAACATCTTATCTAGTTGCATGTTTGTTCTTAAATTGCCAAGCAAATGTCATTTGTTTTGGCATTTGAAGAACTTTTGTCTCCAGCATTTGTTAATGCAGCCTCCATATTTATGACACGCAGTTATATCGTGGGAGATAAATTTTGACTTTCTTGTTATACCATTTTGAAGGTAATCAAAGGAACTTATCACAATGAATTTGCCTATTCTTGTTGTGCAGTTATGGATTTACTGCTGTTTTATTTCAGCCTTTCCCTGATAAAAAAAAGTTTAATAACTCCTTAAATGCATCTCTGTACTTGTTTGCTACTCAGACAGATAGGAGCAGAGGGAATGCCGAGATAGCTTTGAGTAACATGATGCAGAGGCACAAATGATTATAATGGGAATCATAATGTACGTGACATCTTTATTGGAGTTCTCAATTTCCCCACGGCCACAATAAACACGATTCTCAAGGGACTCTCTTGGTTAATGTGCAGGCAGAGCAGCTTGGAGCCCAGGTCACAAAGAAGTGCTATAAAACCAAGATGCAGAGCTGTCTTAGAAGATGAAAGGACAATGCAGAAATCACAGAAATGCATCACTTCTGCAACTCTCTGCTGTATCCCGTAACACATCAGTCATTTCTTCATTCAGATAGTATTGTGCATTGGAGTGTACCGGTGAAAATGAATTATCCACGACCTTAATTGTCCCCCTGCTGGATTGATATGCATATGAAACTGCTGAGCCCACTAGATGATTAAGTCCTACAAGGGCGTACATTTACCCCCCAGTGTATTTGAAAGCTTGTCAGGCAGTAATTCTATATTGCTTTGCCAATTAAAAGATCTGATTAGATATGGAGTTTTTAATTAGAATGCCTTAAAATGCCATCAGGACTTTTTGGAATGGCTGTTCAAATACATAAAAGAATGAAAAGGGATCCCGAGGCTAGTTGGAGTGGTGGAAGAACAATAACCATCAAATGCTGGACTTGCTCAATGAAAATGCATTTACCAAAATGAGCGTTTCACAATGGGCACTCATTTTGGACATTCTTTTGCATCTAAAACTTATGATAGTCTGCTGGAACCGCTTAGCTGACTAAGCTTGCTCAGTAACTCAGCTGGTACAGAATTATACTTGTAATACGGATAGCTCGGGTACAAACCCTGTGGAAGACGAGTCACAATGCTCAAAAGTTAAAATACAAGCTAAAATACAATTTTTACGGTTGCATTTTGGTGTCGCATTTGCTTTTGTAAACACTTTCGGGTAGGTTTAGTGTAAGTTTACCTCATTTTAAAACTACACTTAGCTACACTCACTGGACATTTCAACCCAGAACTACAGAGATACAACAAGCTGTTCTTTTGAACTTTAAGTGATTTGTGAAGGATCATGTGACACTGAAGACTGGAGTAAGGATGCTGAAAATTCAGCTTTTTTTCAGAGGACTAAATTACATTTTAATATATATTAACAAAGTCATTTTAAATTGTCATAATATTTCACAATATTACCGTGTTTTTTGTGTATTTTTTTAATCAAAAAATTGCAGCCTTGGTGAGCAGAAGAAACTTCTTTTAAAAACACAAAAAAATTAATGTGCGTAGTATAGCGCCGTTTTGTCATATAGCGTTTTATATGACGCTTTAGGATGAGAATACGTTGGCTAGGGTTAGGGTTAGACCACTAGAAGGCGTCTTCTGACCCATATATATCTGCGTCTCATTTGACGCTAAAGGGTGCCATGTGCGTTGGATGTCTACGCTTTGGCAAAAGCGTCATATATGACGCCTTGGGAATGAGAACGGGCTTTTCAATCCTAGAATTGTTAATGCACAATAACCACCCAGTTTCTCACATTATAAAATCCTCTGGATTATATACAAAAATATTCACTATTTGGAAAAGTGTCATAAAATGTCTTCAGTGTGACTGAAGCGAGACCTTTAAGTAAAACGATTAAAAGGTATTAACATACCAAAGGTGAAATTAAAGGCAGTTTAGTATACTGTTATTCCAGAGTTTGTGTTTAGCTAACAGATATGTTCATGCAAGTTTGCTTAAGGAAATACTGTAGCAGTAATTTGGCTGTTACTTCTCTCATTTGCATAGGCTGTGCGGTGTTTACAATAGAAGAAATACTACCAAGGGCATAAGCTCCTGCAAGAAGCTTTCATTACAAGTATCACACTCAGGCACCCGGCAGGCCATTCTTGTGCGTGAAAACCAGTCATTATACTCAGAAAGTGTGTTTGTCTATGTGTGTAGGAGAGAGATAGTGAGAGCGAGACCCACCGGACTCAAATAAACTTTCATCTGTGCCCATTTTGACTGCACACTGTCCACATTTATCTCTTGATGCCAAGCGATTTCGCTAACAGTGCTGCTGGTTAGACCACTCTAATTGAGGTGAGGACATTACAGGTATATGGCAAATTAACAGGCAGAACTTTGTGCTTTCACTCAAATGTCGCCCTGAGATTCACGGAGGCTATTTTAGGTGGCAGTAAAATTAGAATGCATCAAGTTGTCACCGCAGAACTCTGGTTGTTTACATCGGGATGAAGGCCAGCAATGAATAATGAAATGTCACAGCAGACAGCACTAGCAATGGGCCAAAAAAGCCCTCGTAGGAATTAACTTCTCTGTATCAGCTAACGCATTAGCTTTCACACCATTACATTAAATTGCATCACAAACAAAATCACGGCAACATCAATCCAGACCCACTGACCCATTACGGAAAATTGTCGTGCTATCATGATCCCATTAACTCCAATTGCACGGGACCACTCAATAAAATCTGTCAGCGGGATTAAAAGTAAAGATTTGCATGAAAATTTGTATAATTTGCTTAAAATGCTGACACATATCTGACACAGGTAACGCCAGCTTTTTTGAGATAGGATGAGTAGTGTGATAGACCTTATATGTTTATTATTATGCTCCAGAAAAGGAACTCTGAGGACAGGAAATGAATCTTCCTTTTCCAAGCTTCAGTTTCAGGGCTTTGCTTTAAAGGTCATTTCCCTGAAGCTGATGCTGATTTATGGATTGAAGAGAAGTAGAGGCTTTATAAAGTAAAGATGCCGCACAGATAAAATATTAAAGATGTGGAAAGTTTGCCGCACGGCTCGGCTATCAGTTACAGACGGTTGCTTGTGCCTATTCTTCCTTTCAAATGAAAAGCGATTCACTGAAACTACTCTCTTTAAAAAACAACTAGGTACTCGTCCAAAACGTGGGACATTATTCATGAATTCTAGGATGAATTTTGAGTCGCAGATAATCATGGACAGAATTGTACACCCAGTAGCTATTTGAAAGATTAGGTTTTGCATGTGTTTAGCTGAAACCTGTATTAAACTTGTAAAAAAATATGGAAGAGCTGAGCATTCAATAAAAAGGTCTTTATCACAAGCTGGCAGTCATTTACTGACTCTTTTGTTGACAAACGCTATGCTATTGTGTTATTAGAGAAAAATATTGCTGAAAGCTGTCATTTTTCATCATCCTGAATGCAAAAAGCAACAACACCATCATACTATACACAGACAAAATTTCAATTTAACAATATAAAACTATATTGTGTTTTACCTTGTACGACATATACCGAAAAATAAATATTTGCACTTAAAGGTTCTAAATGTAACTTTTTTAATAAAATGAATCCTTTTTTTATTGCCTGTGTTTGAAGGGGTTGTAGTCACACATTGCAATGACCCACTTTTCGGGTTTTGCTATTACCTCTGAAGGCCAATATTCATATTTTTATGTGAGGTCTCCGGGTCAGATTCCCTGCAAAATCTATCAGTGAAGTGCATGCGCGCTCCCAAGCCTCTCTATCATACAGTCTATGCGACCCATAGACAGTAAAAGAAATGGACACAATAACCCCGTTGATTTCAACATGCGACCAATGGCACTTCAGCTGACGACACGGAGTCTGATTAACTCCCAAAACGTCCTGCCTCCAGCACAACACAGACTCCAACACAAACTCCACATAAATATAATAAACAAAAAAGTTTAATCTGCTGAAGCTCGTCAGGCAAAACGTGAATCTGATCGACTCCGGACGCAAATGCGGATCAACATCGGCAACATATTAGTAGGCTACGACATATTAGTAAACTCTAGTGAAATAGCAAGGTAAACTACATGAAACATGACATGAATCCACTACTATCATATTGTTTATAATACACATTTCCAGACACGTTTAGTACAGTAATGTCACTTCCTACGATCTTACTGATACACTGAAACTGTTCAGTTTAGTTCACTAACCGTTTTCGTTATCATATTATAGGTTACATTCACCTATGTTGACATTACTGATTGTGAAAGATACACGAATAGTTAGAGAAATGGCTTATGCTATAACATCGTATGTCGGCTGAGACTAAATGTAGTTTACTGTAACGTTATCATGGACAAGCACAGAGCATTAGTTCAACGTCAAGCTGATAAAAGTAGGCTATTATTGTACCTGCAGTGGGAGTTTACATTAGTTTCCAGCATGTTGTGTGATCAGTTCGCCGTTGCGTTGAAAGTCTCCGTGTGGCTGGTAGCGAATGCTCGCTCTTGATATCTGGCACGCACACGGGCACGAGCGCTCTTGTTGCATTCTGAAACATCACCGCGAGAGGCCGCTAAAAACTCCATAGAGTACCTTTAAAGATCAAGTATGAAGTTCACAAGTGGCACCTAGAATTACAAAAATAAACCATATTTAACGAACAGCACTTTCACACAAAACGTCTACCCAAACTCAAACATCCCAAATTCAGTTGTTATGGGTCGACAATACACATATTTTAGAGCAGTCAATGTGCTGCTTGTATATCAGTAGGCCTATATATATTAACTGTCCTCTGAAAATAACTCAACATACAGCTATTATTGTCAAAAAAGCTGGCAAAAAAAGTGAGTACACCATGTGATAATAGCTGTACGTCATTTAACCATGCAAAGCCACATGTCCTATTCATCATGCTCATGTTTTTGTCTGCTTGACAGGAACATACAATTTGTTGTATCTTATATTAGAGCAGTTCAAATTTGTGATTTGAGTACAACTCTCTCATACTGACTACTGGATGTTCAACATGGCAACTCATGGCAAAGAGCTCTCTAAGGATTTGAGAATTAGAATTGTTGAACTCACCACAAAGATGGCCCTAGGCTATAAGAAGATTGGTAACACACTGAAACTGAGTTACAGTACAGTGGCCAGGGTCATACAGAGGTTTTCCAAGATGAGTTCCACCCGTAACAGGCCTTGCAAAGGTTGATCAAAGAAAGTGAGTCCTCGTGCTGGGAGTCAGGTGCAGAATCTGGCTTCAAAAACAGACGTATGAGTCCAGCCAGCATTGCTTTGGAGGTTGCAGAAGCAGAAGGTCAGCTTGTAAGTACTAGACCATATGCCACACACTGCAACAAAACGGTTTGCATGGTCGTCGTCCCAGAAGAAAGCCTCTTCTGAAGCTGGCTCACAAGAAAGCCCGCAAACAGTTCGCTGAGAGCAACCTGTCCAAGAGCATGAAATACTGGAACCATGTCCTGTGGTCTGATTAGACTAAGATTAACTTGTTTGGCTCAGATGGTGTCAAGAATGTGTGGCGATGCCCTGGTGAGGAGTACCAAGAGAATTGTGTCTTCATTTTGTCTTCATGGGGAGCTGCGCTTCATTGAGGGAAACATGGATTCCAACATGAACTGTGACATTCTGAAGCAGAACATGATGCCCTCCCTTCAGAAACTGTGCTGAATGGGAGGTAGGGTCTCTCTGTAGGCAAGGGTGTGGTTAGATGGTGCCTGCTTACATAACAGGGCACCACAACTTCCAATAGGAAAATTCAACTGCAGTAGCCACCATTCAACCTGAAGAGGGCAGCACTCAGACGTTTTTACACCATATATTGTAGAATATTAAACACTTTATACCGTGATCTGTGATCTCAAGGTTGTGGAAGATGAATTTCAGGGTTTTTTTGCCCTTTATACTATGATTAAGGAACTCTCTTTTTGAATTAGTTCAGTTAAAAAATCCTGATATATTTTGGAAATATAAAGGGGAGATTTTGGGCTGGCTGTTTGGTAATCATGTTTTTGCTTTGGCAAAATTTATAGAAAAAGCCTGGTGTTTACGGCAAAGTATTCTGTATCTCGTATGATATCACGTATGTCTTCTCTATTTGTATGTATATTTATTTTTGTGGTTTAGTTATATTATGTTGGAGATTCTGTCTTATATCACGTGGCAATTTTGGTGATATGTGTGAAGCTGTTGTGTCTAATAAGCCCATGAGGGCTGGGCACCATAAAAGGTGTTTGACACTAAAAACACTCAAAAAATTATACCAAAATGTCCAAATTCAATGAGCAGCAATAATAAAGCCCCAGTCTTACAGATCATTAACGAAAAAAGTTGGTTTAGGATTTACCCTTTACTGAAATGTAAAACATTTTGCATACATGTAACTAAAGCAGGTATGGAACATATGGTATAAAACACCATATTCATTTTTATTCAGTTTCCACATTTTCGAGTTGTGAAAAAACTATCTAAAAATATATTTCTGATTAAAACTGTATACCTGAAAATGTCACAGTTACGGTCACAGATATGTGGTTTTGAAATATGCGGCAAAGCAAATAAAATGCAAAAACTATTACTTCTGAAAATTTTGAAAATGTTGTGGCAAAGAAATAAAAAAAAAAGTTATTTAGCAAGAAGAATTTCCAATTGAGAAATAAAAACCCAATGTGACATATATGTGACATAATTTTTTTATCATAAATGCCCAATGTGACATACGTAACAGATATGCAGACAGTAATACAGGACCTAAAAATGGAAAGTCCAGTGCAAGCAGGGCTCATTTTAAGCAAATTCTCTCATCTGTGCTCTACATTATATAGCTGGACAACAGCCTGTCAGCCTTTACACTGAACAGGACATGATTAGAATAAATATAGTAGGTTCACAATGCCTGTTTATCACCACTTTTGTGCCAGCCTGGTTCACGTCTGAGGAGCACTCTCATAAGATCAAGGAATGTAAACAAACTGTAACCTTTTTAGTGACGGCAAATCAGACATACACAGTCTAGATATCCATATATAGAGCTTGTATATAAATAGAATTTAGAAAGAGATTGTAATCAAACAGCTGATGCATAATAAACATAAAATAAAAATAACTTATAAAATAATCATGAAGTGTCTGCTAGAGTTAGTTTTCTCTAAATTATGATCAAACAGAGACTGTTGAGAGACATGTTGAATAGAGAGTCTCTCATCTAGCAGAAAGGCCGCTTCAAGCATTTGGCACTGTGAACAAGGGCCCTTGTGTTTGTGTGCACCAACCAAATTTGGAGAGATTTGTATCGCTCATATTGTGGGTTTTGAAAATAGTTTACTGGTTAGTATAACTGCATTTCAAAACACTGCAATAACACACACTTTTCTCTTTCTTAAGTTTTGGGGAACCTTTTGTTGAGTCCCACAACTCAATGACTAAAATTGTTCTGAAATAAGCAGGAGGAATGTATTTTTTACATTTAAATAATAGTGATTTTAAAAACAATTGAGATGATTTTTTAAAATAGGGTTGTCAGCAGATATAGATCATTCTCAGATACAAAACCATTGACCTCAATGTGAGTCATATGTGGGCTGAATAGTCCTCTCACATGTCCCCCAACAGTCCACTGATTAACATTCGTGTTTCTAGAACAGGCAAATGCAGGTGCACAGAATGCTTGACACTCATTTCAAAAGGCACATTACATTATGAGCTACCCACATCTGGCTTTGATTGCAAAGGAAAAATGCATGTTGGCAGAGACATGAGGATACATTTGTTGCACCATCCTTAACAATAGTTTTTGAAGTGGCTGATGCAATTCCAATCTGACTCATAGCATGGAGTGGGTGTCTTTGGACATTTTTGTGATTGTTGTAATTGTTGAATTTTCATTTGCTTCTTGATGTACATTATTAATTATTGCCTTGCTATTTTTAGATAACAGATGTTTAGCTTTGTTGAAGGTATGAACTGAACAGGTCTGATTGATTTTTATTTTATTTTTTTTAATAGAGCTTTTAAAATGTCTCACATAATTACAGACTGATTCAATACATGGAAATATAATAATTAAAATAATCACAATAGAGCTAGACCCTTCTGACACCCACTCATTAAGGTCTAGCATTTTGTGATTATGTAAATAAAATGTGTATGTGCTTGTATGTATTTGAGCAGGTAGGTACATTTTCTGAAGTCAACATTACTATAAACTGAACAGGTCTAATCTAAATTAAACTGTTTATTGCCAAAAACAAACAAAAAAGCCACTGAATTAGCTACAGGTATCACTGAATCTGAATGGATGGATGAAGCCCACAGATTTGAAAGAATTCTTGGTATCTGTGTATAAAGAGGTGATGTGAAAAGAAGAGATAGCTAGTGCTTCATTTTGATTATTTGGTGGTAGATGTGTTTGAGGGGCATGAAGTGTCATAAGTGAATGAGAAGGAGACAATGAAAGCTGCAGTATTTTACGGGGGAGGCGTTCCACAGTCTGCCAGGGATTTGAATAGAGCTTGATGTTTAGAGATGAGAGGATTTCTGATGTTTGTGAAAACCATTATAACCCACAGATTGAATGGGCTGAGAGCTCAATACATCTCTCAGGATTGTAAGCACTCCAGAACCAGCCACTGGTGTCTTCACAGGAAATAGCGGAGAGAGGAGGAGGTATGGGAGAATGGCATGTGTGTGGATGGGGGGTGGGGGGACGACCAGATAATTCATTGGTTTTCAATGAGCTGGAGAACGGTTAAGAGGAGATAACGACTGCTTTCAAGAGTCTAGCATCTACTGGTTTCCATTTGTATTTTACATTATTCTCTCACTACTATAAAAAGAGGAGGGGGCGGAAACAAAGAAAGATATTCATATTCCCATACATGTATATATGATAATACATACAAGCACAGTTAAATGTATAATTGGATGTAGTTTGTTTATTTAATGAATGGCAACTATTGTATACTATTTGTTGTTTTAGCATCTGATTGATAGGAAGAATGCAAATCCCCGGAAAATGTACCTGAACACAATTTGCTTGGGGTAATTTCTTATTTTGCAGTCCTATTTTACCTTTTCCAAGAGGTACGTGTCTGCAAATGGCAAAATTCCTGCATGCTGCAGATAAAAGCAACGGCGGGCCACAGGGATGTTGCCGCAATCCCCCAACCGCACTGAACCTCAGCATTGTTTAATTACCCCAGATTACAAACACTTCTTTGTGGAAATAATGGCACTGAGTCATTACACTGAATTTCAGTATTTTATGAATCTCTCCAGGTACCGCTCTTCAAACTACTGTTTCCGCTACAGGCATTATTTCCAGCGTACAGAACCAGCCATGCGCAACTACACACAAAAACGTGACTTTAAGCAAACATGCTCAAACATATCTGGAGTTTTGAGAACAAGGCACATTTAGGGCTCTATCTTGCACCCGGCGCAAATGACTTTATACACAAACGCATGTGTCATTCCTATTTTGCACGCGCGGCAAAGCGGGATTTTTCCCTCAAAAGACGCACGTCGGTAAACTAGGAAATGAACTTGCGCTCTTTGGGCGGATCGGCGCAAAAAGGAGGCGTGTTCTGGCGCAAACATTCCCTGGTGCTATTTTACACTTCCAGAAAACAAGAAAAAACCTGGTCTAAAGTCAGTGGCGCGTTGCACAACGCGCATGCACTTTGATTCTCTCATCAACACAGATGCAGCAGTTTTTTTATAACATTAAAACAAGGAAAAATATGAACACATGAGGGAAATCATTGTGGTTTACATGAAGATGAAAAAACCTTATTACTCATTTTTTAAGGCTAATTGTAGTATAGGCTACTAAAGGATCAGACCTGTTTGCCCAATAGTGGCAAGAAACATATGTATATAATGTTTAACCGACGCTGATGTGCGAGGGTTTCTTCCATCCCCATACAACGTCACTTCTGTCTTTCACTGCCCTGACAAGAACGTCGGTCTCCTCGGCTGTGACGCTCCTGGCGCGCGCCTCGTAAACCCGCCGTTATAATAACAATCCGTCATGCAACATGCGCACCTGTTCTTAAAGGGTATGTTGGATGGCGCTCTGATTGGTTTATTTCACATTACGCCCAAACCACACCTATGAATAATAAAGCTACTTCAGACCAACCCCTTTTAGATTTGTGCTATGCGCAAGAGGCATTTATCCCGCCGGGAAAATAGCAACAGCGCCGGGACCCGCCCACAAAATTACTTGCGCTTTGTGCTTTTACACTTGCGTTTCAGATCGTTAAAAAAAGGGCCCTTAGAGTGTTAAACAAGCTAAACACTAAATATAGTGAACAAAGAAAAAAAAAGTAATTTGATTATGCACTACAAGTAATAAGACCACCCCAAAGGCCCTTTTTTAGCAATCAAATCCTAATGCAAATGTTTGCGTTTTTTCCCGTGATGCTCATTTCAGAAGAACAAAACAAAAGGCAGAACAGTTACGCAACACTTCTGTTTGTCATCCAGTCTAGGAAGCATGAATAAGGAATGCTAAATTGGGCTTCTGGCAAAGGCTGTGAAATGGTCATCTTAGTACATCTGACAGCAACATCTCTCTCATCGAGCCTGTGAAGCATTCAGCCGTGGCCTTCGGGGGCAGTTTTCGCCTTTTAATGTACTTTGAGCATTGCCGTCACATTTTCATATTTTTCCATCTTAAGTTGCCAGCGGCAGGTGACAGGTGCTCCACATGCATTTCCATATACATTTAGCTGTCTCATATGATATGAAATATCTTTTAACAGGCTGCTGAAGGGATAACAGCGGTGCAGTGGAACTGTGAACATGTCTTTGTCTTGGATGGGAATTTGTTGCTTATGTAAGTACGGTGTAGACTAGAAGCCTATGCAAGCCTTGAAGGAAGAAGCTTGAATTTGACCTTTGTTAAAGTGCTACAGTTGTTTGACAAGTCTGGTAATCCATCCAGATACATTATTCAACGCTCACCTATATTCATATTAAACATACTGTATATGCTGACAGTGTAATTTTCTCTCAGTGTGACTTCTCTGATGATCTATTCTAGGATATACCCTTCATAAGCCTATATGTATGATAATACCTCATGACACTAAGTCAGCACTATTAAATGACTCAGCACTATTGTCAAGACACCACAATTTCAGTAGTCAATACCAATGAGGGTGGAGTTCAATATTTATTTTAACAAATTATAAGAATTTTAAATATTACAAATAATACTATTGTCTATTAAAAATAATACTATTGTCTATAGTATATAAAAAAGTAACTTTTTACTGCAGTTTTTCCAAGCAATTATTCAGGTAAACAGTCTGCAATAAAGAGCAATATATATATATATATATATATATATATATATATATATATATATATATATATAACATATTAAATACATAAATAAAAGCATTGAGCTTGTTTTATTCATTTATTTCTTTTTACTTAATAATAAAATGTAGCTGGTCTACAATTATACTGCAGTACTTAATAGACAATTCTTATATTTTGACAGGTTTCTATTTTTAATTATTTTTTTTAGTAGCAGTACTTTTTTTTAGTAGTTTTTTTTTACTAGAACTGTTGTATCCATCACTCACTGACACAAGCAAATATTCAAATGTATGGATAGATTGGTATACCGTAAATGCAAACATGGCATTTAATCAAAAATGGTAAATTGACCTTAATCAGTTATCAACCAGCTATTAACACTCACTTTTAGTAAGTTACTTGTACTGTGAGGATGAAAAACCTTACTAGCTCAGTCTACTTGAGCTGGATTTATTTAGCAAAAGTTTATGACCTGTGGTCATGCACAGATCAGTTCACTCTACGCTAGACAGCGATATTTACAGGTCCTGACCTCACGAATCGGCTATCCTAACCTAAACCACTCGAGGTGGAATGCCTGAAGTCTAGTTCACACTACATGATTTTAAGCCCGATTTAAGCCTGATTTGCAAACACACTAGGCTACAGTATGTGATACAATTTTCAAAAGTCTTGTGAAGAAATAATCAGTATGAGTTTTATGATCTTATTTCAGTGACATTTTTTTTACAAACCACGCATACGTCATTATCTCAAAACTACAAAATTTTACAAACATGCTGCTGACATATTATTGTAGCAGAGTTTGTGCTGAATGCAGTGTAATAATACTTAAGCCATGAAAATGTCACAAGTAACAGAAAAAACACAAATGTCAGAGCATGTCAGAACACCTCCAGGACCCAGAGAACACCTCAGACTGGGTTAAAGGGTTAAAAGAAGTTCAATGATTAATAGCTTGATAATTAGATAGATTTTTGCAATGATTTAGTTTTTTCTTATAGCTCTGGTATTTTAAGTTTGATACTGCATGTTAGTGTTAGTCCTTTTTTTCTTTTCAGATTTTTCAAAAAGACAAACTGTTTCCTATGCAGTGGACGTGTAAGTACTGCACACTTTGTGCTGAAAAGAGGGGCTATTTGCTTAAGCATTACCGCTTAAAACATGGGTGCCACACTTGAATATCACCAATACCATGCCTTCATAAGGAATGCCTATGCACATTTAAATCTTTCAATGCACTCAGTCCACTTATCAACATGGCACACTCAAAAGGACCAGGGAACGTGGGTGAAACTGCTTTCCACTGTCAGCTGTGTGACTTTGTGGAGCCTTGCAATGAAGCTGACTCTCTTACCCATTTACAAAGACATCTGAAGCAGAAGTAAAAGGTTTATTGTCCATATCAAGGCTGCAACTTTTCAACGCAATGTTTATTCAACCTTTAATGCACATAAAAAGCAAAGAATATCAAGACCACAATAATATGGCATTCAAACCTGAAATTGTGTCACATAATGAACTTGAGGAACTTCCACCTCATAAATATTCAACCTGAGGAAAGTGCCCCTGAAACTGATGAGGTTGAGTTTGAGGTTACTGAGAACTTGGAGAGTCACTTGGAACATAATGTAGCTGCTCTTTTTCTAAAAATGTCTTCAATTCTTAACATCTCTAAAAATGCCAAGCAAGAAGTTATAGAGCAGATCAACCAAATGTATGTGCTTTCACAGCCATTGTGTATACAGTACATCTGTTAGAAAAATATTAAATCAACATTGTGGAGATGTTGAGAACTCTCTAGTGAGTGAGATAGCTAAAGTATTTACTGAGAATAATGTATTCCTGAAATTCACTTCTACTGGGGGGGGGGGGGGTCATTGTCAACTACTAGCAAGCGAACATCATACATTTCAAAAGTATTCTCAGTGGTAACACCTGTTGAGTTCATCCTAAAAAAATGGCAGGCAGACAGTTGTGTATATCCCCATACTAAAAATGCAGACATTACTAAACAATGGAGACATTTTAGATAAGGCCATGTCACCTGAGACAAATTAGTCTCAAGGATACAGATCTCACAGGGATGGTTCCCAGTTTAAAGACAATTCTCTCTTGACAGAATTATTCAGGGTTGGCCTTTGCTTGTACATAGATGATTTTGAGGTGGCTAACTCCTTAGGAACCTCCAGAAAGAAACACAAGCTATGTGCCATTTACTGTGTACTTGGAAATCTACAACCTAAATATCGCTTTTCTCTTCATACCATTCAGCTTGCTCTACTTTGCAAGGTAAGCAGTCTCAAAGACCATAGTTTCCACCCACTCATTCAGGACCTTGTTTTTCTTGAGCAACGGGGTGTATATGTTGGATAGCCAGCATAAAAGGCACAGTATTATTGGTTGCAGCAGATAATTTAGCTGCCCATTCTTTGGGAGGGTTCTTTGAAAGCTTCACAGTAAGTCGGATGTGCCAATTCAGTATAGCCAAAAGGGAGGAAGTACAACACAAGAAAGTGCGGACAGGCTCATTTCAACCAAGAACAAAAGAAAATCATGATAGACCGGTGCAAGGATCCTACCATGGCTCAACAAAATGGTGTGAGAAGAAGCTGCCCACTTAGTGAAAGCCTGGAACATTTTCATGTTGTCAATGTTGTCAGGTTTTCCTCCAGATCTTTTGCATGATCTTCTGGAGGGTGTTGTTCCGGTTGAACTGATCTTGTGCTTGAAGGCACTAATATCAAGGGGATATTTCTCACTTGAAATCCTGAATGTGACTATTAAATATTTTCCATAAACATTTTCAGACAGAAAATGCTGGAGGAATACAGGCATTGGAGGAAATGGTTATGAAAATTGGACACTCCTCTCGCCTTCTGCCACTACTGATAGGTCATCACATTCCTGAGGGGATGAAACCTGGGAGGTTTTAATGAACTTAAATGATGTAGTGTAATTGTCAGTGTCTGCAAGCTTCTCAGAGGAGTCAGTGGGCTTTCTTGACGGCAAGATTGCAGAACATAGAGATATATTTCAGAAAGTTTTCCCGAACGAGAAGCTATGGCCGAAGCACTACTACATTGAGCACCACCCTCAACTACTTCAAACTTTTGGTCCATTGTGTGATGTGTGGACAATACGTTTTGAAGGCAAACACAAGTTCTTCAAGAAAGTTGTAAGTCACATTCACAACGTCAAGAACATACTCCTTTCTTTAGCTCTCAGACACCAGCAAATGATAGCCGTCCATTTAGCTGCTACTGTACGTCCTTATGTAAGCCATCTGTTGAAATTAACAAAGTGAAGTCTTTAATGGTTGCTTAATTTCCTTAAAATGTGAAGAACTGGCTCTATCTCAGGAATAACTACCAGAACACAGTACTTGTAGCAGCTTCTGTTTGCATAGATGGCATTAAGTACAGTGCTAATATGGTCATTTCCGTTGGTTCGTGCTCAGGGCTCCCAGATTTCAGACAAATAGCAAAGATTGTGGTGATCAATACAGCTATAATATTTGTCTGCAGACTCATGTCATCATGGTACAATGAACATCTTAGGGCATACAAGCTCTGTAATAGCCATTTGTCCACATTCTCTGTCACTCAGTTTTCTGGACTAAATTATGTTCTACCCATTTCAGAGTTTCAAGACAAGCAGCTTGCCAGACTTAAATGGCATTAATCATGCTAAATGAGTCAAACAGCTATCAAAATGGACCAGAGGTTGTTGCTGAGAGTCATCATCGCTGAAGATGATATAAGGAAGTTAACTTAAGTGCAACTGGTGGATAAACTGTCACTGCATGACTTTAAACTGTAGTATGAAGATCAAGACTTCAATTATGCCCTCTACAATTTGACTGAAATAACTGATTTACCTGAAATAGAAACAGTCAAAATCATCCCTCTTGTGACTCTCCATTTAACAGCATTATCATCACCTACCACAGCATCAGACACTGAGTGCAGCACAGCAGACGCTGAGTTCCTGTCGACTGTAGGAGCATCAACATCGCTAAGACAACAGTGGCCAGAGTTCTTTGACATACCCAATTTCTTAGTAGATGTTGAGTATAGGCTCAGACAGGCAGATCTTGCCTTTATGAAAGATGAAACACGTATTACTCTACTACGAGATATGAAGCATGACATACTAGAAAAGCTTTCTGAGACAATGTACAGTTTCAAGGCTTACCCTAAAGATGATGACTTCAGCAGTTTTGCAAAAGCACTGATAAGCAAACACCCCTGCCACACTGAGCCTGGACCACACAGATGGTATAGCTGGAAAAACAGCCTTAAATTTAAGATGGCCAATTATCGCACAAAGCTTCGAAAAGCTGGATGTGAGGATGTAGCGATCAATGGAGCCAAAAGAAGTAAAGGCAATCCAGAGGGAGAATCCTCAAGTAAGAATATCAAAAAGCCAAAAAAGGTGAAGTAAACTACATGCCTAACATACCTGAAGGACATGCCAGAATGGTTCTGGTGGAAGAAATTAAGAAAAAAAACAACCAAATGGCACTCTCATTTCACAAATGATGGACCAATCATTCCCACTACGCAGACAAGAAATTGTAAAAAAGGAATCTGCTGTACAGAACATGGTTGAACGATGGCCAGCTCTGGACCAGTACGCCCCACGTTTCATTGAACTTTAAAAAAAAAAAGAAAGAAAAAAGAAAGGGAATTGTTGGCTAGAAACTCAGGGAGCTGATACAGCACATCAGCTGGATGGTAAGTAGATTCATTTTGCTTTTGATCGGTATGATAGTTCATCAATCAAGTTCAATCAAATGATCCAGACCAGCCTGTGTTATTTGCTGTCTGCTTGTGCCTTGGTCTTTTCTCTCTCTGTGTATCATTAGACATAGTGACAGTACTTCACCCTGTTGCCCTCAAAGGCATTCCCATTTTACTCAGTGATGACTCCAGAGAATTATACAAGACCTGCTATGCAAGTCCTTGCACATAAGAAAAAGTCTGGTCTACATGATTATAAAACTATACCTGTGTTGTTGACATATATGTAATTCTATCTGCTTAATATGCAATATACATTTTGTACAGTGATTGATGCATTTTGTATAGCAATACCTACACAACTAATCTGACACATTTGTAAACAGCCATTAAATAAAAAACAAAATAAAATAAAAAATTCACATTAACGTTATACACAGTCATTAACTTCAAATCTAAGGATTAGGAGCCTACACTGTTAAAAAAAAAATCCCATAAAAAATGTGATTATATATAAATTTGTCACCCTTACAAAATTTTTACTCCGTCCATTCATAATCTGCAATTTTGTAAATTAGTCTTTGGACTGACTGCCAGTTGCTTTTATTGATGTGCTCTATTCTACTCTATTTCAGTGTCGCTCATGTGTTTAGTTCAAAAAAAAAAAACAACGTCATACAAAATAAGCCATGCTCTACTTCAAATTGATATTAAGAACTCCGTTTAAACTATATGTATTTATGTTTCACTTTATGTATTTATGTTCAGTCTTTTTAATGTATTTCAGTTCAATTTAAGTCCCTTTTTTGTCATTTCTTGTTACTTTTTTCACGTGACTTATTCTAAGTTTCTTGAATCTGTCTCTTCTTCATCTTTTTTCATTTGATGATGGCTCTGTTGAAGTCAAACTGCTCAAGCGAAGGTCAAAGCTCTGAAATGATCATTAGATTTGTGAGACTTGTATTATTCAGTGAATTTCTGAATTAGGTTTTGATCCTGTTTTGTGTGCTAAATCCACGTTCACATCAGACACACTCGCTGGTATGACAATGGCTGTCTGAATGAATTTCCTTTTCAGTGAAAACATGACTATGTTCACTTAACACAGTCTCTGCAAACTGCTGAAAGGACACCACAGGAGCCTTGCTTCAGGTTTGTGAAGCAACTCCTGATAAGCTTCCTGAATTGGAAGAGAAGGGTTTCAGCAGACTGTTTCATTTCTCTATGCCATAGAGACTGAAATTCTCTGAAGACTGTTCAGCAGCGGTGGCCTTTTTTGGATCCAAAATGGTGAAGCATGAAAGAAGACTGATTGTGTCAGCAGGGAATCTTCTGTCGATTTCATCAATCAAGGATCCAATATACCTGCTCTTCATGTTATCAAAGGCTGGCTTTTGAGTATGGAATTGAATAAGTTTGTCTCCTTTAAATTTGTTTCCCTCAAGACAGCTGAAAAAAACCTTGTTCTAATGGACTAGGATGAGCTATTGTCTCAGTGCTTCTTTGGTACCCTGGGTCATTGGTTGGACTGTGGAAAAGTCCAAGTCTTCCCATTGAAAATGCTTAGAAAGAAGGACTATATGTGTAAGCACATCGTTCATCATGTTGCACAGTGCCACAAAGTTGAACTGCCAGACAGTAATCAATAAGCCTTTGGGTTATCCTGAGTCCTGACTGTCGGAGACTGCCAAGTGTTTCAGGACATCTCTTAGGGATGTCAGGGGTCTACATACCACTGATCCAGTACTGTGAATTGACAGCCATCTCACTGTGTGGGGCTGGGCAAATTTCACTTGTTGTTCATCTACTCGTCTTTGCAATTCATGAAGTTTGTGGCTTCTGACAGCAGAGTTGCTGAAAAACACAAAATTTGCTCTTAAATCTTGGTGAAACCTTTTCACCTGTTCAATGGATCTGGCTGCATCCCTTGCAGGGAGAGCGAGACTGTGAGCTGTACAGTGCACTCCTACCAATTCAGAATTGTATTCCTCTCTGAGTTTTCGAACAACTCCTTTATGGCATCAAGTCACAATGGCAGCACCATCTGTACAACAAACTGCTACAAGTTTTTTTTCCATCTAAATTCTTCTATATTAACAGTTGTTTCACATCATCCACAATTGTGTCTGTTTTCCATCCACAATTTTAGTGTCTGAACAATTTTACTTAAATTTTGTTGTTTTCTATGAACCGAACATAGGTTTATCCGTTTACTGTTGCTTATGTCTGTGGACTCATCTAGAATTAAGGGAAACACTGGACTTTTTAGGACAGCCTTATCAATTTCATCTACCAGTGTACTTGCAATAGCCTGGTGCATTTCTGACAATGTTTCGCCATTAGCTTAAGTCTGTCTTTAGATGTTTGGTAGAAGGACAATCCAGCTCATTCATTAATTTCACAGAATTATGACATTTTGAATTTGCCAGTTCATTTTCTGCAAGTATGTAGTTTTAAGTAACCTCTTTAACTTTTCTCCCTGCAGCTTTGCAGTTTGGATACCAACTGGCCATAGCATTTTTGGATGTTTCTGCTTCTTTCTTTCTTCTTTCTTTTTAAAGCTACTGTATGGCCAGTCTCCATCTCTAATTAATGTAGATGTTTTGTAGCATTGGCTGGTAAATTGTGGACTGATGTAAATCTTACAAAGTGAGCAGCTCGTTTTCCCATCGTTTATATCTAGCCAAGGGTACATTTTTAGCCAGTTTGTTTGAAATTTATCCTTTGACTGCTTTACCTCTGTGAGATTTTTTTGTGGATCTTCAGTTTGGCTGCTTGTCGGCCTTTCATTGTCAGAGACTTTTTTCTTTGGACTGTGATCTGCGTAATCTAAACTTGTCTTTCGCTTCAGCCAGCGGCCCTTATTTAAAGTATGCTAACCGAACAATTCATTGTCTGTTGCCGTGTTTGTGCGGAAAATATTCTGCGCATAACAGTAGAAAACAAGGAGAAACGCATAGTCATATGCTCAAAACAATCAACAACGTCGCTCTAGATGTGGAAAAACGTGGTAAGTGTGGGCGCCCCGCTGTCTCCTTTATATATATACTGTATGTATGTATGTATGTATGTATATATATATATATATATATATATATATATATATATATATATATATGTGTGTAAATATATATATATATATATATATATATATATATATATATGTGTGTGTGTGTGCAAGTTTTTTTTCTTTTTTACATGCTAATATATAGTTTTTTAGATACTTTATTCTACATTTTTTAGAAGCACATTTGCTTAATGCATCGGTTCACATTTACAACACTGCATGTAAGCTGTGTAAAAATATTTCTCAATCCTTGCTTGTCTGAACAAAAACTGCAGATGCACTGTAAACACTGCTTTATTAAGCATTATTCATTGGAACTTCTGATTGACCAATTTTACGTAGCTCAATACCGAGCCAAGCATCATTGAATTTATACTTGCCTGACATTGAGCAAGTTAAATAGCTCCATGCTTCTCACACGTTCATCAAGCAGGGCTGCCTGCACATGATCACAATCAATGCGCTTTTTTTTTCAGGTTTTTCCTGCTTTCACACCAATCAGTAGCGCCTTTTCGTTCTGGCTTTGGTAGCGCATAAAGCCTCATTTTTGTAATAGCCCCATACTTTCCAGTCCTTGAAGCCATGTGCCTGAAATTCAAGTAGGCCTACCTTCAAGAAGTGTGGAAAGGGGGAGAGAGATAGAGAGAGAGAGAGAGAGAGAGAGAGAGAGAGAGAGAGAGAGAGAGAGAGAGAGAGAGAGAGAGTGGGTTATGGTGCTGGTGGTTTTAACCACAACAGAATGTGCTGTTCACAAATAACTTCCTCTGAAACATGTCTTATTTCCTGCCAGAGGGACTATAAGAGTGTGTCAGTCTCAATCCCACAATCTAATCTGTATTGTCATTAGAGCATTATGAGTCATGGACTGCTCAGTTTCCCCAGGGAGAACGAACAGTGCTGAAGTCTGTATTAACACCATAAATAACATCTAGATTCGGCCATATTGTGCCATGCTCCCTAGACTCTTCTCTTATTACAGCCCCATTTTACAACAGCGTGCCTGTTTGAGCTAACACAAGAAAATGGTGGAAGCCTCTAGCAAGGAGGACTCAACTTCCTCTCTCTCCTTCCACACTGGCCTTGGGCCAGTAAACACTGTGACTGAAATATTACAGGCTGATCAACTCTGTCATTTCATCCCTGGTCTTCAGAGCCCCAGGGTCCGGGGCATCAGACCAGCACCTGAAGCCTCTGAGCATCCGGGATGCTACTGAACAATGTGTTTATCTTGGACTGATGAAATGCACAATACACAACCACTAACACCACAAATATAGATTGAATTGTGACAGATGTTTCTAGGCAGCCACTGCAATACCAACAGAAATTGGAAGTAGCACTTGAATTGGTGAATGGCAGTAAAGTACGTCGGCTACTTACAGCGTTAATCATACATGGATAAAATGTGTAGTCTCCCAGGCATTTTTAGGGTTTTTTCATGATTGTAGCTGTTGATATGAATATGTACACAGGAACAAAGAGTATTTATTCCAGATGTATTTGAGTTAATATAAGACTTGTCAGCCTTGTCCAAATGCATCCATGAGGATTAAGAACAAATAATCGGCACAGTTGTTTCCCTTTGCCTGTTTTCCACGTCTAGTCGCACTAAAAATAACTGAGCACACAATCTTACACCTGCTCCTGGACGGTCACAGTCCTGTAGTTCATATTTATGTTACATTAAACCCCAATTAAACACACCTCAACCAGCTAGTAAAGGTCTTCATGATCACTACAAACTTTCAGGGCAGCGTCCAAAAACTTGGCATTCGAACACGAAGGGTACCTGAACGAAACTGATTTCGGACAGACTTCTGAGGCAGCGTAACAGTTTAATGATCTATAGAGAGAGCTCTTATTGTGATTTTATAACAGTTACTACAATTACAATATTAAAGCCGAAAAATGTATATATGCAACTTTCATAAAGTAAAATTACTAAAAGCCTTCCTTCTGCTGGAAAAAATAGTCCCCGACCATGAACGGCAACAGACGTAACATACATTATTTCACCATTAGATGGCGGCAAAAAGCGTGAAGACTTCAGTAGTGAAGACTTTTACATTGAATAAACTCAAACTTGTGAACACGGAAAAGCAAAGACGCAACTGACAAATGACCAGGTCACAGGAAAACCCCTTAACTGTTAAAAAGCTGATATTTAATTTTTTTTTATTATGAATATAGGACTGACCTGAAGGAAAATGCTATCTATGTATACTGTTAAGCGAGTGTACCCGCATTTATCGATCGCTCACACTACTCTAGCTTCAATGAACAATCGCTTACTCGATCTAGCTTCAATGAACACTTGCTTACTCGAACTCTCACAATACTCTAGCTTCAATGAACATGCAAGTGTCTGACCATAGCTATATAAAGCCACAAAAATACCAACTTCGACAACACACAGTAGGCTACGAGGTTTCTGCCGGACAGCAACAATATGTATAAATTTGTTGTTTTCTCATCATCACCAACAACATAATTTAGCTACCCATTTGACCTTTTTATGTTCCTACCTGACTTAAGCTCAAGTTTTACATTAAGTGTGAGTAGGCCTACTACTTTTAATATTATATTATCAGCAATAAGGTAAGAGTTGCTTGGGTGTTGTGTATATGTTTAAGATGCTAAAACTAGTTGCTTGGGGTGTTGTGTAGTGATACATTGAACCGTTGGGTGAAGCGGTCAGCAGTGTTTTATCATGAATAAAACAGCTATTAACCAATCAGAATCAAGGATTGGAACTAACCGTTTTATAACTAGTTTTAACAAGCCATTGTATGTTTGTGCATTTTTCAAATACTGTATATTGTTGCTGCTCAGTCTGTCCTGAAACACACTGATTTCAACCACACTTTTCTTGGGCTCAGAGTGCTCTGATTGGCCAGCCGAGCGAGTGAATATTGGCCAAATACCTCAAGCGTGTTGAAAATGTAACACCCCTTACCATAATCTCATGCTACAGCTTTCAAGGTTTTAAGGAATTGTAAACACACAGTTAATAATGTTGTCAGCTTTACCGTACCAGTTAGAGCCCGAGTTGGATTCTGAAATAAATAAATAAAGCCCTTTGTGAGAGACTAAGAGCTTTGTAACTTTGCAGATCTTATACATACACAAACAGATACATCGCACACTAAAAGAAAAAGAAAACATTAACATTTCATTTCAGGATATTCACCTGGCTGTAACCCTTGAATGCTCCTTTTTCTTATAGGGTGGATATGAAATGCATAGGCTAAGTAAAAAGTTAATCATTTTAATGAAGTGTTTTACAGCAATTTACAAAAACAAATAAAGCCTTGGTAATGAATGCATTGCAATATGAGTAAACATATCACAATCCAAATTATAAATACAATACGAGTTGTAAATATAATATTGTGCTCTATCAATTATTTGCAGATGCACCTGGAATAAAGCGGAGAAGAAATGTAATTGTGCAATCACATAATTACAGCAAATTGAAAAATAGATATAACTTCCAAGCACCTTCCAAATGTTCATCAAATTTGTACAGTATTGTATCATTTTAACAGGCTTTTCTAACATAAAAATATGCTGAAGCAATAATCTGAGCTCTTTCCCTAATATTGTCTTAGATAACAGAATGTACTTTTATTTTTTTCATGGTGCTATGGACAGCCTACAAACCTGACAGTGTAATGACACTACTCTTATGCTCTAAGGTTGGGTGAAGACAGATTAAATTAATTCCTAAAATGACTGCAAATACTCTATGGATTACTGAACCAACTGAGGACTTTTCTTCTCAATCTAATGCTTTTTCTCAATCTAAAGTCCTTCACAGCTTATCAAAACACAGACATAACTGACATTTTTAGTTAAATCAGGAGAGATTGGTCTGCCATGAGAAGATCTATAGAGTTTAGACATCTTATCAATTCTCATTTGAAGTACTTGGCAGAACAATGCTCAATTTATTTCAATACCATAAATCCTTAATTTTAATAAAGTAGATGGACATGTTGTTATAATTGAAAATAAAGCATAATTATTAATTGGCTGGTACATGATTTGTTACAGTACTGTATTGGTAAATAATGCATTGACAGAAATGTCCAACATGGTGATATATAGAAACATCTTAATCAACATAAAGCTTGAATATTCCTGGCCTCAGCAATTCTTTTTTTTTTTTAGTGAATCTTATCAATCATTTTTATGCATTTTAATTTTCCAAAAATTCATAAAATCTGTTTTTGGCACAGTTATACAAACAATTCACTAATTTATTATGTGGCTATTTTGAAAACCACAGAAAGCAAATGAGATCATTCAGACATCTGGGCTTATTTTTTAATTTTTTCTCTAAATGTATTTAGCTTTTTTGTAGACAAACTGATTTTTTGCATAATAAATACAACAACCAATGTGAACATATCAGCAGTCTGACTCTGAACAGAACAAAAATAAATATATGATATTAATGATTTTATCTCATACCAATCTAAGAATACATCACTATGCATGAAATAAACGCTTGTAAAACACAAAACATGGGTGAGGAAATGTACATTGTCGAAATTATTTGGAAAAGTCTTTGGATATTTCTCTTAAATTCTTGTTAAAAAATGCATTGCCAAATAATAACAGTCTAGCAAAAATGTGTCAAAAATGCACTTTAGGGTTCATTCAGAAAAATATGGCCTAGCAGTCATGTTGTATGCTAAGCTCCTCACTTTGTTATCCTGAAATGAACTGCAGAAATGCCTTTATGCTTCATAACTCAGATACTTCCTTCAAAGCTATTTTGATCATACCAATAAAATGGAATGATTCCGGCAATTATCTCTGAATGAATGCATTAATGATCATTTCCTTTTTTCCACATAATTGAAGAATCCTGGCTTTGCCAACAGAGCAATGAAATACTGCAATAGCTTTTTAGGTTGTCCTGTTAAATTCATTTTAGGAACAGAATGTTCATTAAATATTCAAGGTTTTCAGTTGCATGTTTAGATCACTAGAGAAGGCAGCAATATAAAAACCCTGTAATTGGGAATTATTTGAAATACAGTCCATGAGAAGATAGAGAAACTTTCCAACATCCTGTTCAATTTAAGTGCCATACAATGGAATATAAAATAGACTCTTCAGACCGCTTAGAGTCAGTAGGATGTTTTTTAAAGAAATTCTAAAAAATTATTATATAATAATAAATGCTTCTTCAGCACCAAATTGGCATTTTAGAATGATTTCTGGAAGGATCAGGTCACTGAAGACTGAGAAATAAAAACTGTATTTTGATCAGAACACTGTGAGTACACTGTGGTCATGGGTACACTGTGGTCATAAAGAGATGAACTTGGTCAGCTCAGATAGGCTGTGGTTTAAACAATGCTCATTTGGGCCCAAAGTGTCCTGAGAAAATATTCCCTACAACATTAAACGACCACCAACAGCCTGAACCATTGATACAAGACGGGATGGATTCATGTTTACATCAAATTCTGCTGCAGAAATCAAGACTGAGGCCATGTTTACACGAGAACGCTCGCGGGTGAAAACGTAAAAATAGTTTATCGGATGTGCCTTTCATTTACACGGCGACGGCGTTTTGGAGCTTAAAACGCTCCACCGTCGCGTTCGTGTGTAAACAGTAAAAAAGTCTGCTTGACAGTGAAGGTTGTATGCAGGTGCGCGGACTTGGTGATGTTGTGTGGCAGTGCTCCACATTGCCACCTAGCCGCCTGGAGTGCATACTACATTGAATTTCACACACTTTTGCGTCACCATATGCACGTAGATTTCCCACCTAAAACCTCGGTTGTAACGTGTGGTTCTTTGAGTTACTCTTGCAGTTCTATCAGCTAGAATCTAGTTGGCCATTCTGGCCATTCTCCCCTGACCTCTAGCATCAACAAGACATTTTCACCTACCATTCACTGGATATTTTCTCTTTTCCCCTGAACATTCTCGGTAAACCCTAGAGATGGTTGTGTGTGAAAATCCCAGTAGATCAGCAGATTCTGAAATACTCCACTAGGGATGTCATGGTACCAAAATTACAGTAGTCGGTGCCAGATACCATTAATATATTAAATTCAATGACTTTATTATTTATGATGGTATATTTATGAAAGCATTGAAGGCTACATGCCATTTAAATCCCATACCAATCTGAGAATACATCACTATGCATGAAGTAAACGCTTGTAAAACACAAAACATGGGTGAGAAAATGTACATTGTCGAAATTATTTGGAAAAGTCTTTGGATATGAAAGCATTGAAGGCTACATGCCGTTTAAACAAAAATATTGATGATATTTAGAAATATTGCTTATAAAAAAAAAAAAAAATCAAACGAAAAATAAACAACCTCCTATGCACACATTATTATTAGTAATAGTTGTAGTAGTATTTCTAATTAATGGAGACGTAGTTAAATCTATTCTACAGTACCCTAATATAATTATTTCTGTCAATTTCAAGTTAAACCAAACTTTTATTTTGACGGGTTGCTGCAAAGACGTTACATAAAAACAAGCTTCTGCACCGTTCAGGTTTGAGCAGGTACTCTGTACCACCGGGATTTGGTACCGTAACGTTTAAATTTTTTTAGTACCGACTTGGTACCAAAGTACCGAATATTTTTGACAACACTACTGTCCACATTGTGCATCACAACTTTTGAGATTCGATTTGTGTGCCCTATGCTGTCCAAATTCGCTAACTCGTATTTTACTTACTCCTTCTCATTCACTCCTTCAAGTGAACAGTATTAGTGGACTAATGTAAGGAATAGGCTTAGTAAATGAGGGATTTGGGGGCGATTTCGGATTCAAAACATGTTCTCAAGCAGTGAAAAATAGAGGACACTGACAACGCGTTGACAGACAGGACCGAGCAGGTAATATTTAATGTCTCAACTTTCAAATTTGGTCAGTCAAAGAAAAATCAAACAATAAATAGGCCTACCGTTTTGTGGCTATTTAATGTGTCGTGACTGATAAAGCCAAGTTCAACCGATGTTAATCTACTCTCCTGACTGCTTTCTGACTGATCCTGTGTCAGATCACATTTCTGTCAATCAAACTCCAAGCGAAGGATGAACTGACGATAATTTAAAAGTGAAAGTTAGTTTCGATTTTCAAAATAACGCATATTCAGGGCACAATAACAAAACAGTTCTTTCCCGCACCGTTATGTATGCCCGTGAAAACATGCACATTTTACGTTTGCCTTTAAATTAGCGATTAAAGCCCCGCCGGTGATACACCGGTATTACCGGTGTTGTCACACGTCGATTAACCCGTCACAACACTAATTGGCAATGATGTTGCATTGGTAGGTATGCCAAAAACAACCACCACCACAATATGGAGGGGTTAGCAATACAATAGTGTATCCACTGTGCTGGACAGTGGCAGAAACATGTCAGCGGCAGAAACGTAGCAGGCTGGTATGAATGGCTTTATTCCATACTGTCATCTCCCCATCACAAAACATGTCCACTATATTGTCATGTTCTCCTCGTCTGGCACTTTCCAACAACACAACCTTGTTTCTACAGAGACATTCAGCATGTTTCCTATAATAATGTCTGACATTTACGTTTTACATGGATTGAGAAAGTCACACACACCAAATCCGATCAGAGCAGTCAGACTGAAACGGATTTCCAGATGCACAAAAATCAGATGTTGAATGACAGTCTGAACATAACCTAAATGCTTTGTGTTTCTGCCATGTGATTGGCTGATTATATATTTGCATTAATGAGTTATACCTATAAAGTGGTAAACCCGTGTGCCTAATAAAGTGGCTGGTGAGTAAATCTGCATATATAGTGCTGAGTGTATGTATAACGGCCTCTCCACTCTTGACAACATGATTCACAATTAACATTACTACTAATCATCGTTGTCATGAGAAGATGATTTTTTTTGCTGCGCTTGTTCTCAATCACTGGTCATACTGAGTGTTTGTATGGAGTACTTTGCAGTGTGTGTGTGTGAGAAAAAGCCTCTTGTGGATGCTGCTGTTCACATAATTTACACTGACAGACTCAAACAGCCTTCGACTCACAAGAGCCCCTATGGCATCTCTCATCCCGTCTTTTTGGCTCTCTCTCCTCTCCTTAGCACCGCGCCATATGACTTAAGTCTGTCAAGAGCTATACTTTATTGGCCATTACATCAACCACAGACCTTGGAGAGGCCCTAAGTCAAGTTATGAGGCTGAAAATGCCTCCAATTCCTTCAACAACAGCATCGAATGGTTCATATTTATGTTAAATAGTGATGGGCCATGAAGCAATAGTTGTAAATGATACTTATAGCTTTGGCTTTGTTTTAGTTAAGACATGCTCTCCATCTGTAATGACAGCAGAGAGCATGATGGAAATCTGAGGACATCTTGACTGTGGCGCAAACTGATGCCATTCTAAAGGGAAATGTGTCTGCAGCTGAGATGAAACAACATGATGCATTAAAAAATCAAAATGCATCATTATCTCACCTGGTGCAGAACAAAAACAGGAAAGTATATGTAGGGATGCCAATGTGAATTATTGGCTTTCAAGGGACATTGACGAATTTCATTTTAGGGCTGAGATTTATTGGTTGTTACAGAAGATAGATCAGGATTTTCTCCACTGAATGTTTATGCTAGAGGTGACAAAGTGCCGTGTCAAGAAAATGCGAGTCAGCTCGCAAGTGCACTGCCACGACACACGTCAGCCAATGCTACCCATCACTGATGAAAGTATTTGTAATGACAAGAGCAGATAAAGACTTACAAATTCCATACCAATGATATAATTAACTAAACCATATAATCATCATCAATGGTAACAATAATTATAATATCTTAAAATTATTTCGCAGCAGATAGTTACCACGATCAAATGGAAATAGAAGACATGACAGGAAAATTTATAATATATATATATATATATATATATATATATATATATATATATATATATATATATATATATATACACACACACACACAGTGATTATTTATATTATTTATTTTGTTTTGTCAATAATAACATTTAATTATTTATTAAATTTGAGAACAATATAGTTATAAATATAGTTGAACTTAAATATTTAAATTTGCTTTCAAGTAAGTGTTGGATTTCTAAATATCTATGCACTAGGGCAGTACCTTTTTTGGTTCGATTAATTTAATAGATTAATTAATAGATTAATTGATTCGATACGTTCTGGTTCAACCAAAATTCTGATTGGTCGATTTTTTGCCTTGCTCATTTCATCAGGTGGAAAGCACCAACTACTAATGGGTGTTTTTGAGTATCTCCCCTTGTGTTCACCTTTTTTGGATTAGCCCAACCCAGGAGTGAACGATAAGTAAGCTATAGAACGTTTGATGCTGAATTTTTTTATTTATTTAATTGTGACAGCGTTTATTAGTCAGTCATAGGGGTGTAACAATATATCGCAAAACAAAACTGCAACAATACGTATCTGTGGATAGTGACAATATGTATCAGTCCTCTTCTAACATTTCAACAACAAAGAAATCGACAGTGTGTGGCAGCATTTTGTTAAAATTGATAACAGGAAAATTGATAATGTTTTCCATAGCTCGAATGACAAACAGGACATATCACCTGAAAGTGGTAAGCGCACTTGTCTGCACTGCATTAGCTTGCCCTGTCTGTTTTGAGCTTGAGTAGGCTATGAACATATCAGAATTCGCATATTTTAACGTTTTAGTGTGATAATCTAACTTTTTTATTTTTTATTTGGAGCCTATAATGAGCAATATGGCAACTGTTTGTTAGTTTTGAGCCTAAGATAATTTATTTTTCAGCACATTAATTCGTTTCTACTCTTGATCTGGTTTGTTTAATAAATATTCTTTTTTTATTAAAGTGGATGTGCCTTTTGTGTTTGTTAAAAGTAAAAGTTTTAAATTAAAAGTCTATTCGTGTCTAAGCTGCGAAGCTGAGCTTGTTCAACCTTGCTATGTGCGAGGACATGAACTGATAGTGTCTGACAGTTATAACTTCTTATAACAAGACAAAAATAATTGTCTAAATTATGTGGCATATTCCTCAACAGTTCTTGTGATGATATCACTAGTTGACAACATAGTACTATATTCGGAAATCATAGGCTATGATATTGTGCAGACGCATGTGATGCAAACGCTGTCAGAGCAGACGGACTCGTGTGTCAGACTCAGTTCAGTGTAAAATAATTAAGTCAAAACTGATTTAAAATACTGCAAATAGCCTAAGAGTTTATGCTTATTTTATTTAGGCGGACAACAAGGCTACCAAGTACAGAGCACTGTGCGCAGCTAATTAATTTAATGTTTTTTTGTTGTTTTTTCCTAAAGTAATTTAGTCGATTTTTAGTCGAAAATGTCAGGACTTCAGTCCAAGATTTTAGCACTACTACACACTTACACATATGATTCATACTTAATTCAGACAGAAATATGCTGAGCTTTTTACCTATAGGATTCATACAGTAATCTCCAAGAGAATCCTTGCTTTTGAAGTGTGGATTAAAATTGATTCATTTTCTTCTAAAGGGCATTTGTAATTGTAAAGCCAACCGACTCAGACAGCCAGCAAGGACTTTCATTATTAGCCCATGATATGAATCTCTTTCTAGTGTATTTGTTCATAATATTCTGGGCGAATTCACCTCTTGTTCTTGTTCGTGACTGTTTCGACAGTCACAAGCCGATAGCTTCGATCCTACCATTAAGTCTGACAAAAGGAGATAAAAACAGTGCTTTGAAATTCCACTTTTATGATTGGCTTTACGACTGTGAAGCCTGAGCGTAAATATCATGAGATAATATTCTTATTTAAAAAATGGTCATCACAGCAGTAAATGGCAACTGTAATGTCTATGTAATCAAAAACGAATCGGTTACTGTACGTAACCTCGGTTCTCTCAGATGAGGGAACGAGATTTGCGTAATGCTAGCTGACGCTACGGGAAGATTCTTCTTTGCCGAAGACATTGAAGCCAAAAATTTTTATAATTTGTAATCATTGTCAGACGCACTTCTCAGGTGCAGGACCTAGAGCGGGCTAACTAGCAGGCTCATTGGTTTGTTTCTGGGGAAGGTGTCTCAGTAACGATTCGGAGAGCGGCGTGAACACCGCGCCCAATGAGCGGCCACGACGCTCGCTCGTTACGTCAAAGCCCGCCGAAGGGCGTGGCGCCCCAGTGTACACAAGCACTCTCCGTGGTGTGAACAACGATTTATACGTGATGAAGTCGAATTCGCTGCTCAGAGCCGGGCACGGCCGGGAACTGGCATATCGTTCCCTCATCTAGAGGAACCGAGGTCTACGCTGAGGTAACTCGATTCGCTCTCCTCACGGAGAGTTCCCGTACGCGGAAGCCTAGCTCGACCACGGGAACCCCTGGTCAACGCGTGCCCGGGTCAGTCACCACAAGCATCCCCGGGAGGAGTGGAGGAGCAGTAGTGGAGAAGTAATACATGAAAGGGCATACGCCGTTCATATCAGAAGATATGAGGCCTAGAGGGCGGCCGGCATAGCGGGGCCATAGTCATAGGAAGTTTCCATAGAGATGGAGGGGGAAGATCAGAGGGGCTAGCCGGTTGGAGGTTCCCATAAAGCGTGGGCTAAACGCTGCGGCGTGGGTCAGCCGCTGAGTACATTTAGCCTGTAAGGCCGGGTACTTCCAAGTCTATGAAATCTAGATAAAGGTGGACGGGGAAGGCCCAGGGCCCGGCGGCCACACAGATATCATGAATAGAAATACCATAGGACCAGCCCACAGGGAGGCCATGCCTCGAGCTGGAGTGAGCCCTGACGCCGAGCGGCGGCAAGGCACATTCTAGCTCGCAGGCGGAGGCCGATAGCGCCTCTACCGTCCATCGTCAGATCAGTGTTTGTTCTAGAAGGCGGCCAAGCCCTTTGTGCGTCCCCAACGCCACAAACAGCTGCACAGAGACGTCCTGAGCGTGGCAGCGCGTGTAATGTGCGCTCTCAGCCGCCCGGACCGGGCAGAGGAGGTTGGCATTGGGCTCGTCTACTCAGAGGTGGGCAGAGCCGATAAGGGATATCACCTGTGCTGCAAATGGGATGCCAATTGCCTTAGGCACATATCCGTGTCTGGGTTCTGAGAATGACGACGGAGTCGTTGCGAGGGGCCAAACTTCGAGACACGACGCGCGTTCGAAGAGAGCGCGTGAATGTCGCCCACTCGTTTAACTGAGGCAAGAGCGATCGGAGAAAAACGGCTTTTAGGGAGAGATATTGAGGTCAATAGACTCAGAGCGGGGTTCGAAAGGGGGGCTTTTCAAGGCCTCGAGGACCATGAAAGGTCCCAGAAACCAGGCACCGAGGAGGCGAGGACAGTCATCCTCCTGGCTCCCCTGAGGAAGCGGATGAGCTCAGCTCGTCTTTGCCAATAGACTGGGCACGTTGAGGACGCAACGGAAAAGGCCGCTGACGGCTGCCACAACCTTCAGGGTGGATGGGTTCTGCCCTTGTCCAGCATATTCTTGAAGGAAAGGAAAGCAAAGAAGAGACCTCACACTTAAGGGGTCCAAATTCTTTTCGGTGCACCATTTTGAAAATGCAGACCATTTAGCCGCAACAATGAGGCTTTCTGGTGGATGCCGCCTGGCCGTGTTTGATCGTCATTCAAGACTCCCTCTGGCAAATCAACGCTGTGATCGTTGGTCACCCATGCGTGAAGCGCCCAGCGCTGCGGGTGGGGATGCCCAGGTTGTGCCGCGGGCTTGAGAGGAGATCTGCTCTGACCGGGATGGGCCACGGGGCTGTCTGAGACAGCTGTGTGAGCTCCGGGTACCAAATCTGATTCTCCCAACGCGGGGCTATGAGGAGCACCGGGATGGAGAAACTGCCTGATTCCTCTGAATGACCTGCGGTGAGCAGAGAGATGGAAGGGAAGGCAGTGCGAGCGGGCGGTATGGCCATTCTAGCGCTGTACGCGTCCTGATTCTCGAAGAAATCTGGACAGTGCGAGTTCTTCTTGTCGCAAAGAGATCTATCTTCCGCTCTGCCAAAGAGGCGCCCACAGTGATTGGACTGTAAGAGGATTCAGGGACCATTTCTCCTGGAGAGAGAAGGTTCCTGGATAGAATGTCTGGACCGTCGTTTAGGTGACCCGGGACATGCGTCGCTCTGAGCGAGGCAGATGACTCTGGGACCAAACTAGAATGCGGCGTGTCAGCAGGAAGAGATTCCTGGATCTGACCCCGCCCTGACGGTTGATGTAGGATACCACCGTCATGTTGTCTGAACGGAATCGGGGCGTGAGTAACCCTGGATGCGCGAGAGAACTGCAACAGTGCATACTCGACCGCGAGCATCTCGGAGACAGTTTATGTGGAAATGGGGTCTCCCGATCCGACCATCGGCCAGAGGCCGGTAGAGCCCTCGCAGGAGCCGCACCCCAGCCTGTGTTGGATGCGTATCTCGAGATTACCTTCCGAGTGAGAGGAGGTCCCCATCGTGCAACGCCCCGTTGAAACCAGTGAGTACACCGTCCAAGGCTGTGTGCAGAAATGCATGCCTGAGTGACTCTGATTAGCTGGCGGCGCCGTGGTCCACTCGGCGAGTACACGGGTCTTTAGCCAGAATTGGAGGGGCGCGCATGTGTGAAAGACCTGAGCTGTCGAGCGCGGCTGCAGCTCAGGCCATGTGGCCCAGCATTACTCTGAAAGGTTTTTCAGCCGGAACGCGGGTATTCCATCTGGAACGAAGCGGCTAAGCGCTGCAAGCGGCGTGTGCGCTTGAGCGGATAAGCGTGCTCTTCATAGTGGTAGAGATCCAGGTCTATCCCCAGAAAAAGAGATAGTTTGACTGGGCTGGAGAACGCTCTTTGTCCAGTTGACAGAGAGGCCCAGCGCTTCCAGATGAGCGGAGAAGAGCTGTACGAGTGCGACAGAAGCTCTATTCCTGGAACGTGCTAGTATCAGCCAATCGTCCCAAATAACTCAGAATGCGCATCCCCTGGGTTCGAGGGGCGAGCGCCGCGTCCATACATTTCGTGAACGTGCGTGGCGCATAAGGAAAGGCCGAACGGGAGAACGGCGTACTGAGTAAACCTGGCCCTCGGAAGCGCGGAAGCGTAAAAACTGCCTGTGACGAGGTGTATTTGAATCGTGAAAATAAGCGTCTTCAGATCTCAGGGAGATGAACCAGATCCCCTGGCGCACCATGTGCGAGGAGTTTCCTGACCGTCAGCATTCTGAATGGATCTCGTCATGAGAGCTTTTGTTCAGAAATCTGAGGTCTACAACTGCGGCCTGAGGCCGCCCGTCTTTCTTGGGGACCAGAATAGGCGGCCGTGAAACCCAGCTCGGTTATGGGTGGAGGACTCTCTCTATCCGCGCCCTTTGCTAACAGTTTCGATATTTCTGTGCGGAGCGTGCTCGCGGCAGCTGGGCTGACCACAGAAAGGGGCCGGGCGCGGGAACGGCGCGGCGCAGCGCGAAACTGTAACTGGTGAGCCAAGTTCTTTATAATGCTTAGTACCCACGGGGATATGCCGGAATGCTGCTTCACCACGCTCTCTGAAGCATATTGCTGAGAGGCTGAATGGCCGTGCTGTCCCGGTTGCTGCATGTAACGGGGCTGGACACCTGTGTGTGTGCTCGTGTAAACTGTGTGTGGCAACGGGATTTGCACTCAGGAGAGCTTATGGGCCGTGATACAGAGCGAGCAGCAGGGGGGACACGCGCGTGCTCAGAGGGCGTGCTTATGCTTTCTGCTACCCGAGACGGACGGAGGCCGCTGAGTGGGAGTGAACTCTGTGGGGGGCACGGGAGAAAGTGTGAGTGAACACGTGCTTGGTGGTCACATTTTTACACTTGAGGCTTTTATGCTCTTTAGTGTGAACTCTCTGGGTCAGCCGTGAAAACGACTGTTTGTCGCTCGCAAGCGGGTCGAGTCACCGGCTTGTTCTCGGCGAGATTCGCTGCTGCAGTCGGCGAAGGTTCGGGGACTAACAGAGGGTGAAACTTTGACGGCGGTCCGGCCGCGGCGGAAAGAAGCCGTCTTTTCCCCAGAAGTGCTAGGCGGACTCCTGCTGATCAGGCTTCAGCGTGACCCTGGGACGGGGCGCTTGGGGAGCCTGTCTGCGTCGGAGCCGAGAGCGAGGGCGGCCGCTCTGCCTGTGCTGGGGATGGGCCTGAGCTTGCTGCGGGCGGCGTTGTTGAGGCTTTCTGGCAGGGGGCTCACGAGAGCGGCCTGCAGAAGTGTTACCGCGGCGAGGCAGGAACAAATTCATGGCCTGGGTGGCTTTCTGGACCTCGGAAAAGCGCTCTCACGATGCCCGTGACGGCAGATCCGAAGAGGCCAGAGGGTGAGATGGGCGCGTTGAGGAAGACAGCGCGCTCAGCTTCGCTCATGTCCGTGAGCGTGAGCCACAAGTGTCTCTCGGCGACACAGAGGATGGCCATGCATCTTCCCAGCGCTTGAGCGGCAGCTTTGGTGGCGCGAAGGCAGAGGTCCGTAGCGCATCTTAAGTCGTTGAGCGCACGGCCGTTGATTTCTCTCTCATACTGCGCTATGTCACTCAACAGGTCGGATTGCAGCACCTGGAGAACCGACATGGAGTGCAGCGCTGCAGCGGCCTGGCCAGCGGCTGCATAGGCGCGTGTGTGGAAGGTAGAGGACGCTCTGCAAGCTTTAGAAGGAAGCTTAGGGGAGGATCGCCATCCAGCGGAGGGCGAGCACAAGTGAGCGGCGACCAGATCTTCGACGGGCAGCATCGCTGTATCCCAGACGCTCGACGGCAAGAGTCAGGAGGCGCATTAGGTCCTCTTCGATGCCGGAGCTGGTCTCCGCGGCCGAAGAACCCAGTGAAGACCATTCGTCGCTGTTAGAAGCGTGCAACGAAGGCGACTCTTTCTCTTCCTCAGAGTCGAGGGACGCTGCAGAGCGGCCACTCGGCGGCAATGGGGGGTCCAGCTCGGGTGGAGAGAGAGAGAGTGGTCGGGGGGCGGCGGCTGCGGCCCACACACAGCCATCGCAGGTTCCGGCGGCCTCTGAGAGCGGCGCTTCTTCCGCGGAGAAGTCAGAGGCGGCACGGCTTGGGCGGATTTAACGGTGAGGAGTCTTGCCCGCAGGGAAGACATTGTCAGCGCCTCGCAGAGAGAGCATCCTCCATCGGCGAGGGCGAGTTCCGCATGTTCAAGCCCGAGACAGAGAGGGCAGATGAGGTGGCGGTCTCCGTCTTCGAGCGGTGCGCTGCATGAGCCGCAGGAAATGCGAGACATCTTCAAAAGACGCTCACGCTCTTTTGTGATGGAGCAAGTGGAAGTCGTCGGACGGCGCTGAGCTCGCTGAGGCGGCTGAAGGTGGCAGGGGCCGGCTTCTTCAGGCTTCTTGCTTGCTAGAAGGTGCCTTGTCACGACGACGGCTTCAGTCTTGCAACGGCAGGCGATTAGATCGCTGAATCAAAATGAATCGTTGTTCCAAACCACGGAGAGTGCTTATATACACTCAAGCCACGCCCCTTTCGGCGGGCTTTGACGCAGTAAGCGAGCGTCGTCCGCTCATTGGGCGCGGGTTCAGCGCCGCTCTCCATCGGTTTGAGCACTTCCCAGAAACGAACCAATGAGCCTGCTAGTTAGCCCGCTCTAGGTCCTGCACCTGAGAAGTGCGTTGACAATGATTACAAATTATAAAAATTTTTGGCTTCAATTGTTCGGCAAAGAAGAATCTTTCCCGTAGCGTAAGCTAGCTTACGCAATACGAGAGAACCTCTCGAAAGAGAACATCCGTGAGTTCAGGACAAGCATCTCTAATGCTTGCCCACATTAGAAGTTATTTCTTATTGCAGACAAACCTTTCCTTGTTTACCCTGCCCATAGCTCTCTATGGCTTCCTCCACAGAATTGAAAATCCTGAATAACATCCTTCTGCCTTAATATAACACCATCAGAAACTCAACAAGCCTATTCCATACTGAATACACAGCACTGTAAACAAGTTATAAAAAAATGATTAATAACAATAAACTCTAAAGACTGGAGCTAGACACCCCAACAATAACATTCATCAATTGAATCTAATACAGTTACAGAGACCTGGGATATTTTGTACATTTTACAATCCCAAACGCCACAATTTGTTCTCCAATGCAACTAATTTCCAATACAACAGATGAGGGTGAGATGACAAATCTGACATCTTTCTCTGTTCTGACTGCTGTAATCAGTCCCTCTAAATTATGTGGAAAGTTGTGGAAACACCATCACGCTTTTAGAGCAAATGCAGTATACAAAAAATTGTCTCCCATTCACCACTATAGAAGTTTACCCAACTATGACGACTTTGCAAATGTGAAAAGGGTCCATACATCACTCACGGATGACTGCTTGACAAATGTGCCATCTACATTGTTCTTCATACTATTTTCTGTCACGTTAAAGATTTCCTGTCGTTCAGATTTATGGGAAGAGAGTTAAGATTTGTAAATAATTAGAAGTGAAGATAAATAAAACAAATGTTAGAAGCACTTCATGCTGTGTTTAGTTGTTTGACACTTCATCGATTTACATTGTGTAAATCTTTACATGATCAAGCTATCATAGACACTGAGCGACAGACCCTACAGGGTGCGTGTCAATCAGATCACTGAGCTTGAGAATCAGAATATCTTGTATACAGAGCCGGTGACTTAAAAACCCTGGTTCACTGGACATTGGGACAGTGATTACTCCATTTGCGCGGTATGACTGTCAACGTCAGGACCTCTCTTTTTCATATTATTTTTTATGCTGCTTAAACTCATTGTTATTTTCCATATCTTTTCAACATTTCAGCCGAATTTTATTTGTTTACTACCAGTCTAGTGATGTGTGTTATTGCTGAAATCAGTGTTGTGTACTTGAGACTCGACTTTGAGACCATAATTTAATGGTCTCAGTCTTGTCATGGACTTGTGTACATTTTGACTCGGAATTGACTCGTACTCTGAACATATTAGATAATCTGACTTAATTCCGAGTCCACTTGAGTCCCATTCAAAATAGGTCATGATTATTACTGTATGTTAATATTTCTTTAAATTGTTGTTTGATTAAAACGTCCAATGACTGCTGACTTTCTTGTGCGCAACTGCGCATGACTTGAGACTATAATGTTTGCGGTGCACAAATGCAGCAGGACCGAGGTCAGATGTGATGTGGAGCCTCTAGCTCAACTACAGTATGTATCAAAATGTCTGCCTTATCCCTAATTCAGTTTGCATATAAGAACCACACAGAATTTGTGTGCAGTAAAGTTATGTGAAAGAGTACTTACTGATTGTAATAATTTTAAGTCATAATTATAATAAAATCACCTTTACACCACTATGTGGCCTTTTTACCATTACAATGTACATGATTCCATGGTATATTTGGTTTACTGTTTGAGTATGGTGCCAATTTTATTGTTACTACCAAATATTTTACATATTCTTGAAGATATCTTTAAGTCTGGTTTGAGACCCAACCTTAGGTTTGCTAACCTCTCTGGGTCCGTATCCCTAAAGAATTTTTGTGCAAAAAAGTGGCTCTTAGCAGCCAAATTCTAAGAAAATTCTCAGTCATGACGCAGCCAGCAATCACAGACATTGATAAAGCTGAATATTTAGGGATACGGGCCTGGTCTGGTGCTCAGCTTCAGACTACTGCCTTTGGTCTCGGTCTCGGCCTCGACTTGGACTTGACCCTCTATGGTCTCAGTCTCGACTTGGACTCGACCCTCTATGGTCTCGGACTCGAGCTCTGACTCGACCCTCTATGGACTTCAAGTCTCAACTTCGGACTCTAGTGAGCTAGTCTCTACTTTAACACTGGCTGAAATACTGTATAATAAATATAAAAAAGTTTGTCTTTTCAAATTGTCTATTGCGTGTACGTATTTATTGAGTTAGCTCGTGCATTTAAGGTTTTGTGCTTCAGAAATGTGACGTAGTTTCCGGTAAGGAGAGCATGGTGAGCATCAATGCTCCTTGGTTTTTGCAGTACACTGTGAGAATATTTAGGGAGCAAATGATACAGTGCACTAAAAGGATTTTTCAGATTGAGACAGCCTGAATGTTTTGGTTATTCTAGTGAACAAAGTCTGTCGTAAAAGTGGTTTGGTATAATTACCTCCCAGAACTGTCTTACATGACTGCGTTCCCAAACATCAGGCATACGCCTCCGAAAGCAAGATAACATGACCGCAATTACTGCGAGTTGACTGCATCCTCTGAAGTGCAAGTCATTTATTATATATACAAAAGTTATTATATATAGTGGCTTCTCCTACCTTTCTTAGTGATACTTAGAGCCAGTTTGTGACAGAAGTGACAATTTTGTTTTTCAACTCACTGGATGGAAACAGTGATCGCAAATGTTTCATGCAATTTTCCAATTTTGCGCACAGGTTAAATTCACAACTTTACGATGGAAACATAGCTAGCGATAAGTTGGCATTTGGTAAAATGATTGCATCCTCCAAAAACTCACTGGATGGAAACAGTGATTGCAAATGTTTCATGCAATTTTCCAATTTTTGCACACAAGTTAAATTCACAACTTTAGGTGGAAACATAGCTAGCGATAAGTTGGCTTTTGGTAAAATGAATTGCATCCTCCAAAACAAAAGAGTGAATATTTGAAACAAAACAAATAGTGTATAAGAAAATGACATTCCCTTATGAGAGTGTGTTGTTGATTTCCGTAACACAGCGATGAATCACATCAGCACAGTAATGAGCATTTGTTTTTGCAGCTACATGCATTGAGCAGTGATCACAGATAAAACAATAGGATTCAAAAGTTCAGAGGACACTGTCTTTGAAAAATAAAAGGAAGTTTCTTTCTTACAAGTTGCAAAATTTTTGCACATGAAGGGATGGTTAAAAGAACTACCACCACAAATACCCTTTCGTCAGATTTTAAAATTAACTTAAACAAACTCTGCACATACAGTAAGTATGATCTGGTTGGGCATCTGACTCATATTCCTTGTGTATTCTGATAATCATAGACAATGCTTCACACGATTAAAAAAACAACTAGTAGAAGCAAATGTGATCACAAATGTGCAAGATCTTGGACAGGAAAAGCAAACAGAAAACATACCTCTGAAAGTCGGCCTGATCAGAAGCTGAAGAGTCTTGTGAGCCCGACTGATTTTAGAATAACCGAGCCGCAGAATCTGACAAAGAAACGGATTCAGTGCGGCCGAGGCGTGGAATTGCTTTCCATTCCCTGGAACCACAGCAGGAAATGTCTATGGCAATGCCCCCATCACTTGCAGCCAAAGCTTCAGTGGCTCTTGAACCATCACTGAAACCTGAAGAGAGGGAGAAATAGAAAGAAAATGGAACAGTTCTTCAGATTAATAAACTCTGGTTAACAGCTAGTATGACTGAAGACTATAGGCTCCAGTCATTGAACATAATCTCTACTTATGACATTTTCTTGTGTACTGTAGGTTATGTATCGTTCAGAACCAGGTCTTACATTAAGACAACAAGTTGATTAACTCAATACAATACCAAACCTTTAACCCATTTTAATCGTGGTTTTAGTCAAATTATCGTATACCTTGTGAAACTTTGTTAATGGTTGCTATGTGCTAATGTTGACTTTTTTGAATACCAACTGAAAGATTTTGTTGTTGTTTTTTGTGCAAGATTGATTGGATGCATGACCTCACACATGAACAACAAAATGAATGTCTTCTCTCTTTCTTCCTTTCAATCCATATATATATATGTGCTATATCTAAGTATGCATAATTATATGGTTTCAAATTGTTTTTTTAGATTTGTCTGTGACCCTATCAGAACAAAAATACAACCAATTTTGTGACTTGTGACCCACAAATTAAAGAGAACTGGATTAGAAAACTCTACTCGAGTCTTGCTTTTCTTTACTTTGTTTATTTCACCTTTGTGCAGTTGCAGATGTTCCATTTGTTACAAAGCTTACTTTACAACATATGGAAATGCTGGTGGTAGTTGATTCCTTTATGTTGTGCTAGAGGTCATGGGTTCAAATCCTGCACAAGCCACCAATTATGGCGAGGCCCTTTTCAAAGGCATAGCAGTAAACAAGAAAAACAACAAAGAGTCTACGAAGTCAGGTAGAAAAGGTTTCAACCTTTATTTTATTTCAGTTATTTTTTGGATATTACTTATACATAACAGCTGAAAGTCAAATGCGCAAACAAAACTAAATATCTACTATACTACATTTAAATAATACAGTGTAATGTAAATAAATTGATTAAAAAAACGTCTATACCATTCTTGATTTACCATCAAAAAACTAGCTCACGGTAAAAAGAGAAGAGCTAAAATCAAAAAAACATACTTCTAATATTCTAATAAAAACACAAACACTTAAGGTGAAAGTTAAACATGGGAAATGCCATGTTAACATACAGTTTTAAAAGCTTTAAAACTTAAAACACAGTCAGCGATAACCCAGCATCCGCAAGCAGGTATCCTTTGCAGCAAGTACTGTACAATTGTAAATTTACTAAAAGTTGTGCACAAGATGCGCAGAAAAGTTCTGAACTCGACAGGTGCACACACGTACTCTTCCCTTTTCAGACTGATCTTATGAAGTAGCGTGTGTATGACACGCCAATTCGTATTTTCATTTTTGCCGTGCTATCAACACGGCATAATCGTGTTGGATTATTGTTAGACAAATAATTTTATCTAAATCAGATTCCATTGTGTACTACATGATCTTTATCAAGCTATTTTGGCTTTTACACATTCATGAGTCGCTCATACCCCAAAGCTACATTTCAAGTGAAGTCCACAGCAACCTCCTTTACTCAATGGAACTAATTTAGGTACATTTTAATCAGTTTTTTGAGCTGGGCTCTCAGAACGTTCTGTGATGGACAGCTGAAGCACGTCACACATTAAATCAATCTCTGTAGGCTATTTTCACACTGTGATTTCACAATTGCTATTCATAGGGCTATTCCAATCAATTTAGGCATAGTGCATGAGTATAAAAATGTGTTAGCTTCCATGCAAACTAGTTTGCAGATTTCATTTACTTTAAAACAATGATTTTTGCGTTTTGGTTGAACCATTCCTTTAAAAAAAAAAAAAAATAAACTTTTTCAACATATAAGTGAATGTCTTCAGACGAGAGGATGCCAAATGGGAGGCATCCCAGAGACACAGATGGTAGCTAAGCTATCTTGCAGATTTCATGGCATGTCTTTCCCTTATTCTTTCAGTACACATGACTGACTGCTTAATGGATGCAAAGCTGAAAATCATCCCTCTGTCTTTTGCTTGTCTTTTCAAAGTATCTGCTTTGTCATCCCATTTATTTCTCCAGGATTGTCTGTCAGTCTTGTCAGATGGCAGGTCTTAAGTAAGGCTACTGATGACAGTTTGGTCCTTTTGTTTTTGAATGAAAACTGTTTTTTGGGAGGGTTTTTTGAGTGAAATGATAGACAGCTCATGACAGGGTTTCTTATCCTTCCTTCCTCAAAAAACTTCCATAAATGTCTGCATGTCAAATCCATGTTCAGAATTTAATGTACACTGCTTTTTGTGGTTGTTTATTATCATATTAAGAAAGCATGTCTTAATTTTTGGCAGCCAGATCTGCTAATGAATTCAAATTGAGTTTAGGTTTAATTATCGTTTTAATGGAAGGCCAGGAAAAGTCTGTATGTGCGTGTGTGTGTAATATATGAAGAGTTCAGATGCAAAAGCCTCTAAATGCCATTTGAAATTTTCTTTCTTAAAATGACAATTTTTATCAGAGCTTGCATATTTAAGTTCAGTAATTTCACTTTAATGACAATTAATAGGTAATCTTCATTGCCATTTAAGTGAAATTACTGAATTTAAATATACAAGCTTGATAAAAATGATCATTTTAGAAGAAAATTTCAAATGGCACTTAAGAGGCTTTTGCATCTGAACTCTTCATATATATTGTACCTGTAAAGTGTACTATGCATGTACTATAAAGTATGTGAATATACATATTTAATCTATCTAATCATTGCATTCTGACTGAATGTAGCATAACAAAAAAGGGTCTATGAATACCATTGCCTACTATATCTTTACTGTCTGTAATTTGCTTTTGCAGGAGAGTTTTGGTGCAGAGCAGCACCGACTGAGAGAGACAGAGAGGAAGATTATCACTCCTTTCCCTGATCCACAACTGCTATGAGGCCAAATCCACTTTAAAAGAGGTGACCTTCCTCCTCCTACACATGGGAGCACAGTTCAGAGTGAGGTAAGAGAGAAAGAGTGATGAAGTGAAGCAAAAAAACAAGTATAAATTATTCCTCTAATCCTGTCTGACAAGAGTCTCTGTAGGCATGTTACAAAGCAGCTCCTCCGTTTAGTGAAACCTGAAAAAAATCAAATATTAAAGAGTTCATGCCAAAGAGAGCACCAACTCCTCATTTAGCCTGTGTTGTTCCCTCACACACACACCAGCATCATGCTCTGTCAGTCAACCATTTCAAGCTTCAACAGGAATTCAAACCGAATGGAAGGACATGCTGTTCCTCACCTCTAATTAAATAGGAAAGTAATGGCATAGGTCACCAGGAGGTGCTAAAATACGCCTCCACAGTTAGAGGTGCCCCAACCTCAGATAGACGCAGACCAATTTGCCAGGAGTCAGTCACACTGACAGACAGTACAGTTGGAATTGCATTGAACATGGCGTGATAAGGCAATGCATTGTTGGGTAGGGGAGCAGCAGGAGCACTCCAGACCAACACTATCTGTATGTTACCCTCAGGGCTCAGCAGACCTCTTTCGTTCTGTGAGAGCAAGTTATAGACACTGGGGATGTCCTTTCGAATGGGGCTCAGTTTGAGGTTCTCGTAAAGCAAGAAGCTCTCGAATGAGGCCATCCTTAAAAATATTTTGGTTTGCGGTAACCAGGGATGTAGTGGAGGCTAAACGCACGTAACTCCTCATTTAGCCGTTTACGCTTTACGCGCGTAATTTAGCCGTTTACCATTTTAGCCTCATTTAGCCGTTTACGTTTACGACACCTCCCATATTCGAAATAGCGTTGACCCACCTCCAAAGTGCGTTTATCCAACTATCAATTGCGTTTATCCACCTCTAAATGTCCCGTAGTTTCCTAGACATTTTAAATTAAGCTTATGTCGTTTTAGTTTCTTATTGTTCATTATTAGTTTCATAGGTTGTTGAACCTAAAGCCCTATTCGCACGGGATTAGTATTACCTGGGGACCACGTGTGAATTTGAAATTACCCACCCACACCTGAATTTTCGTGTGGCGCATTCGCACGGGATTAGCTTCAGCCTGTGATTTTACTCGAATTTACTGACTTATCTCCTGGATATGATGTCATTAGGCTATAGCTTTGAAATGTCTGTCGTTATTATGTCTAGCTGTATATAATAAATAGAAGAATTGTCCTTACCGTATGCTGCTAAATATTAGGGCTGTAATCAACCAAAGAAATCCTTAGTCGACCAAGGTCTTGTCCTGCGCGACGATTAGTCGACTAAAAAAAAAAAAAAACGGATGTTTTGATTGAACATTTTTTAAACAATTGTCATAGAGCATTTATAAAACAACAACGAAAAAACATCGAAAATAAATAAAACTATAATAATAATACAATTCTTTGAAAATTAAGTGATTTGTTTAACTGCAAGTGAGGAGCTCTGTCCTTGGTCTATAGTGACGGTCACAATCGCGCACCTGATCACACCACACGCTACAAAATAATATAACTGCTATCTGCCACATAATGAAAAATCCTAACAAAAGCTCTCGTTTATACAGGCTGTATTCTTCTTTACTTACAAAGCTATGGGTTAACTTTTGTCCAGCCGATCTGTTAGGCGTCTTAAAACAACAGACAAAATAGCCTAAAAAACTATCTGAAATCTAGGCTGTGTTGTAAGATAGCATATAAGTTTAATTTCGTTTTGTTACATTATTTAGGCTACTTTCAAATGAGTCAAGTGTACAGATAAAAACCTATTAAGAAAACAATCTATTGAGTCAGTATGATAAAGCCGTTAAGAGCTGCTCACGTCTTTTGCGCTCAAGTTTGATTTCAAATAGGCACGCGATGTGCGCGCTCATAATGGAGCAACGCGGTCGCCACCGTCGCCTACCTCCACAAACATGTAGCCAGACAAAAGATTTAGATTTCTTGGACATTCTGTCGACTAAAGTAGCGTGAACTGAATGAATACAGCAAAACCACCTACCAGTACATCCTTTACTGAGCGCGAGCAGCAGCGCAGCCAGTAGGTGCGGTTCCCGAGTGTGTTATGTGTGTGCGCTAAACTGTGGCGCAGTTACAAGAAATAGCCTAAAAGCATTTAAAGTTGGGGATAAAACATAGGCTAATTATATTTAGAATACAGTAATAAATAACTGCTTTATAAAGGAATAAATATCAGGGAGTAAATCATTGAAAATGTATTTCTATTGGCAAAAAAAAAAAAATGCGACTGGTCGACCAATAAGAATTTCAGTCGACCAAGACGGCATCGACTGATTAGTCGAACTAAACGACTAAAGTTGACAGCCCTATTCCTAAGACATTTTAAATTAAGCTTATGTCGATTTTTAAGTTTCTTATTGTTCATTATTAGTTTCATAGGTTGTTGAACCTAAAGCCCTATTCGCACGGGATTAAGTATTACCTGGGGAACCACGTGTGAATTTGAAATTACCCACCCACACCTGAATTTCTTTGTGGCGCATTCGCACGGGATTAGCTTCAGCCTGTGATTTACTCGAATTTACTGACTTATCTTCCTGGATATGATGTCATTAGGCAATAGCTTTGAAATGTCTTGTCGTTATTATGTCTAGCTGTATATAATAAATAGAAGAATTGTCCTTACATATGCTGCTAAATATGTCATTCATCTCCATCTTATCGTTCTTTTGGTTTTGCTCTTATGGTTTTCAGCTTTCTCTTCTGCAAATTGTCATAGTTGTACTAGCGACATGACCCCGCACCCAAAATACTATCAAAACACTCCAACTCAGCCTCTATTCTCTGCGAAAGATGGATAAAAAGGCGCAGATGAAACAAAAACCTTGAAAAATGATATACGATCACGGCCAAATCACAGAGATGTCGAATTCGCACGGGACTGAATATTATCACAGGACCTCAGTGTTCGGCGAAATATAGTAGGTCATTTGCGGGAATTATTACTTTACAAATTACAGACATAGCCAATTCGACAGGATTAAGGATTAGGATTACTTTTATTTTCATGCCATGTACAGCATAAGAGCTTATTTCATGGCAAAAATTCATTTACAAAAATACAAATATCATATAAATACAACAAAGACAAAACAAATATAAACAAGAAGTCATATTATACAATATATTTTTTTAAATTAACATATGATAAAAAATCCAGAACCTTTTCAGGCATAATCTCATTAAATATGTCCTTCAAAGAAGTAACTTCATAAAAGAGCCTTCTGCTTGCATTAAGTCCAGGACAATCTAATAAAAAATGTTTGACAGATAAAGGAATTTTACAAAACATACATAAAGTTGGGTCTTCACCTTTAAGCAAAAAAGCATGGGTCAAACTTGTATGACCCATACGGCATATGGTGTAGACCACTTGATCAAATCTAGTTTTAAAATTGGTAGAAAGTCTGTTTGTTATTTCCGGATGAATTTCATACAACTTATTATTCTTGCACATATTCCACTTGCACATATTCCATTCTTGCCACTTATTTTAAAGGAGCTGTATGTAAGATTGTGGCCAAAACTGGTACTGCAATAACATTCAAAATACCGTAGAGCAGTGTATCCCTTCCCCAGACTGCGAGGTTGCCAGATAGTCGACAGGATCCACATTTTTTTATCTGACACATTTGTAGCGGCTGACTGGTAGATCGGTGGAGGGTAGAACATAATACTCAAAACACAACATGACAACATCAACATCAGTCAAGGGCTGCAACTTTACTTTTTTAAATGACAATATCCTGGCTGGACTACTGTTGTCAGTGATATAAGTATTTGAAATGAACATGATTTCTTAATGTCTAGTGATATATCAGGGCCATTTTATGATTATTTAAAATAAATTTCTTACATACAGCTCCTTTAAAATATATCGGTTAATAATCGGTCTGATATCTGATGGAGGAATTTGACAATCATTAACTTCCGATTAAGAGCTTCCTTAGCAGCGGCATCAGCTCGTTCATTTCCTGAAAGACCAACATGTCCTGAACCCAGCAAAACATAATACTGAAACCCTGATTTTGTAGATTATCCACTTTGGTTAAGATGCAATCCACTGGAAGGGCTGATCACAATTTTTAAAGCATCCATTGCTTTGAAGGCAAGATCTGAATTGTATTTTCAATATAATCCAAAGCTAAAATGGAGACACGGGCTTCAGCAGAGAAGATTGAGCATTGTTTTGGAAGATCGGATTCCATAGCATTGATGTCCAGTCCACAGGATTAAGGATCACAGACAATAGCTCACAATTATTACGAAATTACCTCCAGAGTCACTACAGATAGAGCTACCCGATGAACGAATAGGGCTTAAGAACACAACTCTTTCATATTACGCCAGCGTCACTGGTCGGTGCTGTTGGCTATTACTGACCGTAGAGCACCTGTCTAGCTTGTTGGCAGCCTCACAGCCTCTCGAGCAGATAATCTTCTACATCCAGCCAGGACACACACACACTCAGTTACTGACATACTGCCTATAAAATCTAAACGTGGAGTTTTTACAGGTTCTGTACATATGTTAAGCAACACTCCATCAGTATTTTTCCTGGACACCATTACCATCCAAAATGAAAATGACATTTGGATTTCCTTACGACAGATCAATAAACAGTTACAGATTAAGTTCACTTTACATTCTAAATGCTAATATTGGCTGTTTTTGTTCTAGTTTCAGCCGCGAAAATAGTTCCAAACAAAAATGCCACAGCAGAACCCATGGCGCATGTCACAGGAACACTCAACTCTGTTTTCATTACTGAGTGATTCAGCCATTCTGAACGTGGAATGGACTCAATGAATGTAATAGATGACTTCACTCATGGAGTATACGGTCGTCCTGCCGCCACCTACTGGTGGTTTCAGTGTAAACGTTTAAAGTAGAGGTATGGCTCTTTCCAAATTTCACTGATAAATAAAATTTCTAAATCAATTTCAGAAAACATCACTTTATGACAATTGTACTTTTTCAGTGTGCAATGATTTAATTTTGAATCAGCCCCTAGGGTAAACAGCACCATAGTGTCTTTTATTAGAATTTATTGTATCAATAAATTTAGGAGAATTTAACTGAAAGAGTGAAGCATATATTTACTGATATTGGGGAGGGATGCCCTTTAAGGATGCAGTTTTATTAAACATGGCCATTTAAATATCAAAGCTGATTGTACACCCATAGAAGATACAAATAGATTTAGCCAAACAAATCTATAGGAACAGTAGAAAAATCTAGCACAGAGCAAACTTCTCCAACTTCGGACAAGTGAATGGCCAGATCACTTGAGCGTAAATGAAAGGCTCAGTGTAGAGTCATTCTCCCCTGATAGGAGCAACGTTAGTTCACGAGAGATACACATACACCGGGAGGCAGTGGCCCGACCTTACCTGGGTGAGCTCACGCCATGGTCCACCCAGACTCACAGTAAACTACCCACCTCTTTTTTACCACTTGCACCTATGGCGAGAACAGCCCAAAAAAGGGTCGGATGTAGATATGTCCATACGGGCAGCGGGGCACAACCTCAGCGCCTTTTGGTTGTGGCTCAATTCGTTAAAAAATAATTAGGTAAGATTAATACTTATTTACACAAGCAACATCCTACATCTCTGCTACAAAATGAGGCCACTGAAAAAGTTTTTATCCAGGACCTACCATTTCTCGTAGCAGGTTCCACCTGAAAAGTGACACAAGTGCAAAATGTTACAACTTACCCATACACAGGGTTAAAGTCTGACATAGAGAGGTTACAATTATATGTACACTGTGCAAATATGTATATGTGTGTGTGTGTGTGTGTGTGTGTGTGTGTGTGTGTGTGTGTGTGTGTGTGTAGTGTGTGTGTGTGTGTGTGTGTGTGTGTATATAAGCATAAAAAATACATTTACAGAGTTAAAAAATTTGGTTCAATCTAGCCTTAGGCGTCTCATTGTTTCATTCAGACAATACATCACTTCCGGCTTCGGCTCGGTCCAAGACGTTTTCTGAGCATCTCCGCAGAAGTTTCAGATATTTCAGACTGGATCCAAAGCTCAAAAACGGATCTGAATTTTGTGCAGTGGAAGGCCAGCTTTACTTCTGAATATCGGCGTACATATCCAGACAAGCATGTTGGGTATCTGCGTTGCTAGCATGAAATGCGAAACTAGCAGCACAGACGTAATTTGAGACGAACATCTCAGGTGATACAGCAAACAGATGTAGCATTTCTAGAAACTCGGACATGTCAAGACATACTTCTCATTGCATCAGTGATGTGTTCCATCCTGATGGGGTATTAGACAGCCACAAACAGGACAAAGGGGGGTGCTGCAGCTGCTTCATCACTAGAATCTGTGTATCACTTCCATTCATTGAAATCTGCCATTGCCTGCATAGCCTGCTGCCAAGGGCAAAGCAAATCAGATGGTCGATCGATTCACACAGAACAGCACACCGTCAGAAGAAATAAACTATTTAAAAAAGAAACTTTAAGAAATACATTATTGTCAACCACTTGCATCACATATTATCACATATTTTGTATATATTTAGAATTATTATTTATATTTTTTGTAACCACCACTGTATTGTTACATTGGCCATTCTGTTTGAATTTCTTTGTGTTAACATTCACTCGCAGAGTGCCCTTATTACTTCAGCCACACTTTATTTGATGGTCCACTTTCAACATTATAAGTAATTTGGCAACTACATGTAAGTCTCAGTTGATTATTAGTAGACTATCTGCTTAGATCTACACTTTATTTTGATGGTCACCAACAGACACATCTAATAAGTAACTTTACAACTACATGACTACTAATTCTACTAACCCGAAGCCTAACAACAAAAGCTAACAGTCTGTCTCTGAGAATTAGTTGACATGTAGGCTATTGCAATATTAATGACAGTAATTGCAAAGTTACCTATAGTTTATGGGTAATGTAACCCTTTAATTCGAACAAAATAAATAAATTAATAAACACATTAATATTGTTTATGATATTGGCCAACACCACTCTGGAAAGCAAGACTATATGATTATCAGATACAACAGTTATGCCAATAAATCATTTTAAAGTTATATGAACTGAGGCTTTTCATTGCAAGCACGTCGGGTCAATTTCTGGTTTACGAGTTGTGCAGAGAACAAGAAGACTGTGACCCACAAAACATTATTTCACAGTTTCAGGGGTGTTTGAATACTTGCCAGATCTATAACACTTTAATCAGATACAGACTGTATAATTCGCCATTTGTTCTGTTGTCCAGCACCATTTTATGCCAGAATGAATTGACCTTTTTATAGACTTGTCTTGGCTTGTGCCCAGAGTGTTTCTAAAGAATTTCACCATAATCATTATGTTGTTGGAAGCACTCGCTTCGCCAGTATACATCACTGGTGATGTATCCAGATTAACATTTGACAATCTGCTATGCTTCTTACACAGCTGCCCCAGTTGTCGCTATAAGAAATATTAGAGTATATGTACATCTTAACCTACAAACACACAACAGCTATGGAAGCTAAGCCTGTTTATCTTTTAATTATTATTATTGTTACATTATGAACTACACTCACCTAAAGGATTATTAGGAACACCATACTAATACTGTGTTTGACCCCTTTCGCCTTCAGAACTGCCTAATATCTTGACATAGCATTGATTCAACAAGGTATTGAAAGCATTCTTTAGAAATGTTGGCCCATATTGATAGGATTGCATCTTGCAGTTGATGGAGATTTGTGGGATGCACATCCAGGGCGATTAAACTTCCCGTTCACCGCATCCCAAATATGCTATATTGGGAGTAAGATCTGGTAATTGTGGGGGCCATTTAAATACATAACTCATTATCATGATCAAGAAACCAAATTGAAATGATTCAGAGCTATGTGACGTGTGTATTATCCTGCTGGATGTAGCCATCAGAGTATGGGTATATGGTGGCCATAAAAGGATGGACATGGTAACAGAAACAATGATCAGGCCGTGGCACTCTGAATGATTCCCACTTAGCACTAAGGGACCTAAAGTGTGCCAACATCCCCCACACCATTACACCACCACCACCAGCCTGCACAAGTGGTCAACAAGGCATGATGGATCAATGATCTCCTTCTGTTTTACGCCAAATTCTAACTCTACCATCTGAATGTCTCAACAGAAATTGAGACTCATTAGACCAGGCAACATTTTTCCAGTCTTTAACTGTCTAATTCCTTGGCTATGCTTAGCAAATTAGCCTCTTTTTCCTATTTATGTGAGATGAATGGTCCCAAATGTGGTCTTATTCTGTTGTAGCCCATCCACCTCAAGGTTGTGCGTGTTGTGGCTTCACAAATGCTTTGCTGCATACTCTCGGATTGTAATCGAGTGGTTATTTCAGTCAAAGTTGCTCTTCTATCAGCTTGAATCAGGCCATTCTCCTCTGACCTCTAGCATCTTAGCATTTTTGCCCACAGGACTGCTTATACTGGATGTTTTCCCCTTTTCACACCATTCTTTTCTGAAACCCTAAAATGTTTGAGTGTATAAATCCCAGTAACTGAGCACCCTTAAATGTCAGTGAAGCAACTGCCATGTGATTGGTTGACTAGATAATTGCATTAATGAGAAATTGAACAGGTGTTGCTAATAATCCTTTAGGTGAGCGTATTTCAATTTGACTCCACATCTCTACTGCTAATTTATTTCCAGGATGTGTTTATTGATTTTGAGTATCATCGATGTCAGCACTAAATCAAACAGCCTGAAATCCTCTGGTACTCTTAGCAGCTAAGATATAGTGGCACATTACAACACGAGTTTTGCACTGTGAACTGACATGAACAAACATTTTTTATTTTTTAACTAACATTAACCAAGGTTAATACATGTTGTAAAAGATGTAGGCTACTATTGCTCGTTGATAGTTCATGTTAATGTAAACAAATACCTTATAGTAAAGTGTTACCAAACAATATATCAAGAACATAAGCGCAAAATGTAAACAAAGCCATGCGTCAGCTAGAAGTAGCCCTAAAAATGTTACATGATGAAATGCCTCGCTAAAGTTCACATTCATTTGTAGATAATGATGCTTGGCTGCAGTTGTAAGCTGAAGGCGGGCCAGACATTTTTTCACCAAGAATTACTCTGTCTGTCAGACTCTAAATGTATGACAGAGAAATGAATTAAATATCATCAGTCCCACCTGTATAGATGACCTTCTGTCATTGTGTTGTATACTGTATTGTCAGTTTTGCTAGCACTGAGCACAGTGAAATAAGGTGATATTGTTGACACTGATATTTGCATTTGACTCCATTCTAAATTCATGTAATGCTTGCTAGAATGCCAAGATGAATCATTTTCAAAGAGAAAATTGTAAAGACCAATCCATCAAAAAGTTTTTCTATTTTTCTCAAAGTTTTGACTTTGACAAGTGGAAACTTTCTGAACTTCTGCCCTTGCCAAAAGGAGCAACACAAGCTCATTGGAAAAGAGTTCCTGTGGCAACATTTTTGCAAAAACGCAAAAGATGTAGCCCTACCAATGCGTACATATGACTGCAGTTTCTAAAAGAAATAAACACTAGAGGCAGTAAAACAGCAAGCACTTTTACTTGTTTTTCCACACAATTATGATTACAGGCATATGCTAGTCTTAAGCTATGTCTTAAACTTTGTATTTTGAGCACTTTTTTATTTGCTTCTTCACAACAAATCGCTTGCTGCTGCATTCCTCATTTGTAAATTCGCTTTGGATAAAAGCGTCTGCAAAATGAATAAATGTAAAAACAAAAAAAAACAAAAAAAATTGTTTTTTTTCACATTTTTTTCCTACATATGATTATTATTTTATTTTTTTTCATGTAAAAAAAATTCTAAATCTCATGCAGGAAGATTAAACATCTGAACAGCATTTTGTAACATGTATACCACTGTTCACATTCACAAGCTATTTCATATTTGGCCATTTATTAATTAAATGCTTTTATCCAAAAATTAATTACAAATGAGGAAAGGGAAGTTAACCAAAGAGACACAATGGGGTGCTTCAATTTTCCTTTTTAGAAAGAAAAAAATGAGCTGTAGTGCAGAGGTTAACAATGCAGAAATAAAACAGAAGAGAGTAGCTTTTATAATGGGCTTATGGAGTATATTAAAGTGCATGAATGATTTTCAATCAAGATGCTTGCAAAGAAGTTTGTTAGAATATTATGTGCAGTCACAATCCTCAGGGACAAATAAAAGTCAGAAAAAAAGCTCCACTTTGTTGATCAATAAATAATAATAATTTATCAAATATATATGTATACGCATAGCCGCGTGTGTGTGTCATATTCATTCACCAGGGCTGCCCTTTAATTCATTTCATGAAAAAGTGTGCTTTTTGCATCACAGCGCAAGCCTTAGCTCAGATAAATAGAGCAGCATATCTCACACAGATAGGCATAAGAGAAACAGATGGTGTGGACCCGTGCCTCATACAGCGAGCCATCGCTCTGTAACAGGTTGTGGAAATTGACGGAGGTGAAGGGAAGATAAAGAAATGGAGGAATGGAAGTCATCCATGTGTCCACTGCACCTGGCTATCTGCCTCAAAGCTATGTGTACTCTATCTAAGCGCCGAGCTGGAACAACAGGCCGCTCTACCACCTCCGGGAGCCCTGCACGTACAAACCGGACGAGAGTAAGGGGGCACATTCGGGACGGCCATGGAATTCATCAACCAGGAACATCCAAAACCAGGCCATCTGGCCGGGGTTCTCTCCTACCCACTTTACAAGGCACCGAACCGCAGCGCCAAGAAGGTTCCCACCTGCTCTACACAGCAACGGGAAGAAGATAACAGCTGAAAAGCAAACATTTGTTGCGAAGTGTGTGCAAAATACATAGCAAACCTGCAATTTGCATGAAGAAGTCACACTTCAAAACTCAGAAGGAGGGCACTGGCACTTGTTTGTGCGAGTTTAAGAACATCAACATGAAAACAGAGACTGGATAAAGATGGGAGAGACTGAGTGTCTGCAGTGTGACCTTTCAAGGATAGAAGATTAGCATGTATGGAGTGTCTGAAGAACCTCAAAGAGGCGCAAAATTACAAGGGTACTGGAATGCTTTCTTTCGGGAAAATTCAGGCGACATTTTCTCATATTCTGAATCCTGATAGGACACTTTTTTTCTTTCTTCTAGGGACTGAATGCAAGGGGTTTATTGAATTTATTTATTATTTGCTATATATTTATATATATATTTTTTTAACTAAATGGGCAAGGATTGCAAGGGTTTTGTAAACGCTAATGTGATCATGTTCAAACATGTTCATGCTTTACGTGAAAAGAAAGCACCGATTCTAAAGGGGGGCAATATATTTTAAAATGATCAAATTATATAATACAAAATGTAAAGGTAGAGTAGGCAATTTTCAGGGAGACTGGCATTAGAGAGCTATAGCTTTGAAAGCATAAGATTCCACCCTCCCATCTTCAAAGCCACGCCTCCTTCAAAACTCATGAACACGTGTAGTGTTACAAAGAGACTGTTAAAATACCTCATGTCTCAAAGTGCACAGCATTACAACAATAATGAACAAAAACAACTTAATTGTTTATTGTGATTAATTTCAGGTGTTGATAATGTTGCCATTGTAACGCATATAAATTTATCTTCAAGTCAGGATCTGTCTGAGTTTAACGTCATGGGTTGCCATCTTTTCCATATTACAGTAGTTATGGCATGAACGCAGCATAAGATCAGATAAGTTACAGATAAGTTGTTTTAATTCAGGATGGACTGTAAGATGTGGCTGCTGTTTGTTTTGTGGCACTCGGTGACTGACGTCTAGCATAGCATGAAAGCGAGCTGATGAATTGTGATGTCTGTGCAAAAAAGGGTGCATGAAGCTATACATGCGCCGTTGACAGGCAGGTAGGATGCATATCAGTCGCATTTGGACAGAACAGACAGTATATATACACTACCGAGTCTCAAAGGTTTAAGGTCGGTAAGATTTTTTATGTTTTAAAAGAAGTCTCTTCTGCTCACCAAGGCTGCAATTTTTTGATAAAAAATACACAAAAAACACAGTAATATTGTGAAATATTATGACAATTTAAAATGACTTTTTTATGCTAATATATATTAAAATGTAATTATTCCTCTGAAAAAAAAGCTGAATTTTTAGCATCATTACTCCAGTCTTCAGTGTCACATGATCCTTCACAAATCACTCTAATATGATGATTTTATGCTCCAAAAACATGTATGATTATTATCCATGTTGAAAACAGTTTTCTACATTTTTATTTCAGGATTCTTTGATGAATAGAAAGTTCAAAGAACAGCATTTATTTAATTAAAATCTTTTCTAACATTATAAATGTCTTTACTGTAACTTTTGATCAAATGTAACTCATCCTTGATGAATAGAAGATATTGATTTCTTATTTATTTCCTCCAAAAATAAAATACAAATTCTTACTGACCCCACATTTTTAAAGGGTCAGTGTTTAATGTAACAAAGCTTTCCATTTCAGATAAAAGCTGTTCTTTTGAACTTTCTATTCATCAAAGAATCCTGAAATAAAAATGTAAAAAACTGTTTTCAACATGGATAATAGTCATACATGTTTTTGGAGCATTAAATCATCATATTAGAGTGATTTGTGAAGGATCATGTGACACTGAAGACTGGAGTAATGATGCTGAAAATTCAGCTTTTTCCAGAGGAATAAATTAAATTTTAAACATATAAAAAAGTCATTTTAAATTGTCATAATATTTCACAATATTACTGTGTTTTTGTGTATTTTTTTTATCCAAAAATTGCAGCCTTGGTGAGCAGAAGAGACTTCTTTTAAAAACATAAAAAATCATTACCCAATCTTAAACTTTTAACCAACATATATATATATATATATATATATATATATATATATATATATATATATATATATATACGTATATATATATATATATATATATATATATATATATACAGTATATATGTATATAAACCACTTAACTAGTGATTGCTATCAGGATGTAAAGAGACTTTCAACCAGCATAACAAAATATTTTCTGGAACAAACCGCCTATGCCTTTAATAAGAGAAATAGCAACGAGTTAACATTTTAGCACTGCCGGTTCCATCTATCCAGAAGTCAATGTTTTTTTTTAAATGCTTTTTGAATTGACGCCTGAATAAGTCTGTGACTAAATAAATCTGTAATTAAAAAAATAAAAAACTTGCTTGAAAAAGGCTGTTGCTAAGTGGGAAAATGGACTATAAACATCATGGATGCTAAACAGGTAAACACATTCCAATCACTAGTCCGCTTTTACAGCCTCAAACTCAAATATTCAGGAAAATATTTTTAATAAAGACTGAAAAAGTTGTTGTAAGCTTAATGGTGGTTATGAAGTCCTGCAAAACAAAGCTTTTTTTAGCTTTCTATTTAAGCTTCCAAATTCATATCGTTGTTCATTTGTGAAGAATATTATGATGAACAAAATGTGTAATAATCATAAACTTATATGCAATAATCCAAGAGCCAATGAACAAATCTTACTGGGTTTTTGTCAAAAGAACAAGGGGTGATGCCAACTTAAAAAACAAAAACACGTCACCACCGCAGCATGAGGTTTCTACTCCGTTTAAAGCCTGTTTTTTACTCTGATCTTCTTCGTTGGGTTTGTCATACTACAGGGCACATTGGGCAGTGTATTACACTGGCTGCAATCTCATTTAAGTCGGGCAACTCACCCCATGTCCTCCTTGGATGTGCTTTGCCAGGTCTTCTTCAGGCTTCCTTATCGGCAATTTTTGCTAGGCGTTGTTCCGTCTGTTGCAATGAGACCTGCCAGTTTGATGCGACCTGATAGCTACCGTTCCTAAAACAGACAGTCCCAGTGATTCTGACTGGTTTGGTTGAGCACCTGTGACCTCATCAGTAGTATAACTGCACCACTGCATTTAAAGAAACAAAAGCTATATTATTATAAAAGAAATAAGCCCCATTACTGATTCCAAACAGTCATGAACAGCAGTGTTTCAATTATTTCACCAGGAAAAAAGCTAAATTCAGCTAATTGGTTCCCTTTTTAACTAATTAATTTACATGAACCACTCAAACAAAACAATTGTTTCTGAAATTGTCCAATGTTGCATTTGAGGGTTGGACAGGACGCTTTTAAGAGAGCATTTTAATTAGACTCCCTCAGCTCCATCTCAGTTATAAATCTGTGTGTAATGACATTAAAAATCGCAATGGAACATTTTATTCATTCTTTTGGAAAAAAGCAGCTTGTTACTTTAAAAGCTACAAAGGTTAAACAGCCAAGCTACTGTCACGCCATTGAAAAATTTATTTAGTAGCATTTTAGCTAGTGACAGTTCAGTATATATGTGCTGTGACAAAGGAGGGTTTTGTCCTCTAATTAATCTGGCATGTCTTTAAGCTCCAACACTGGATCACTTTGCAGGCCTGTTGAATAATTCACATCTCCCCTATGAGCTACTGTATGTCATAGGAGAAAGCCTGCGGTCTTCAGCCACCTCACATCCATGCCAGGAAATGGGGAGAATACAAAAAGGAGGAAGTGAGAGAGGGCGGGGATGGCGCGGGAGAGATTGAGTTCAAAATAGACATTTCAGAGATAGAAAGAAAGTGATAAGAACCACCAGACTGAGAAACCGACAGGGAAGGAAAGGATGGAAAGGCAGACAGACGGTGGTCTAAAAGGGGTGAGCCGATCTAATGAATCAGCAGAGGCTGCAAGTCTATCCCAGAAGAGCAGATCTGGCTGACAAAACACAAGGATATGAAATGTCAGTCAGGTCACAGTCTTTATGTTCAAGTTCCATTTTGAACGAGTTCCCAAGAACAACCGGAGCTCTCACTTCTCTCCCAGACTGCAAGATTATTTATTAATTATGGACTGCCTGCCTGCCTGGTAATGGGTTTTCAGCATCTGCAGTGTGTACACTGTTGCAAATGTCATGACTTTTTATAAACACTATGTTTACAATTTAAGCAAGGGATAATATAAAGCTGGCCAGTCAATGTCACAACTAAACCCAGACAGGGTGACCAAACTAATAAATCAGTGAACATGAAATATTGATTTGAGTTTAAATTCCTTTATAATCTTACCTGTATATTATCTGTATATTATCTGCGTAAGAAATTAGTCCTACATACAAGAGCGCTTAAATGACAAAAAATTGACAAACGTCTTGATATGAATCATCTGAACAATGTTTTGAGGTGTGGTAACTGTAGTATAAGCGGAATAATTGACTTCAGGCCGTTGAATTATCCGAAAAATAATGCACACCCGAGGTGTAACTCCGCTTCGCGTTCGTGACCGCATTACCACCTCGGGTGTGCTTTTCTAATAATTCGACGGCCTGTCGTCAATTATTCCTCACTTAGTCAATGCCCCCAGTGTCAGCATTATACGCTAAACAGTTTTTAGAGATAAAACTCTTTACATTTGATTATCATGAAAACAAATCTCAGAGAACGATTGACTAGGTACCGATGTTTTATTAGACCAAAGGTTAATATTTCGCCGGAGTTCTCCGTCAGTCTTACCAATAAAAAAAACAGACCATTATAATGAACACAACAATCGGCCAAGCAACAAGACACATACCGCAACAATATTAGTAATATTAAAGGAGTAGTTCACTTTTGAAAAAAACTTTAGCTGATCATTTACTCACCCCCATGTCATCCAAGATGTCCATGTCTTTCTTTCTTCAGTCGAAAAGAAATGACAGCATTAAACTCTCTGGGAGTTTTGGATGAGTAATGAGTATGGTTGCATGGCTGATGGAGTAATGTGTTTGTTCTTGGCGGAATAGACCTGCTACGCTGCTGCTGTTGTATGGAACCAGCTACATAGCAGATCTATACAGGTGGAGCTGGGGAAGGTGGAGGGTTTCGGAAAGCACGCTGCAACTTCTACAGCAAACAATCAGGCAATAATTTCAATGTTGGGCAGCAAGCTCATTGGCTACCAGTACAGCGGGAACCAATCAGCTGTGCCCTATAGAGAAAAGACTTCGAAGTGATGAGACGTCACTTTGTAGGACAACTCAGAAGCTAGTGGCGCATGAATTCTTCAATGGAAAAGCTATGCATTTTCCCCATTGACTTCGAAAAGTGCAAAAGATAAGATCTGTGTTTAACACAGAGTTGTGACCCTTACACGTTTTGTCTATCAAGATAATCTTTACAAGTTTATCCAAAATATATACATTTTGAAGCCTGTATAAAGTTTTTGAAAAACACAAGCAGAAAATTTAATGTTACCTTTAAAGGTACACAAACACAGGAAGAGGTTGAACAAATAAATGCTCCAATAAGACATTTACAGTCTTAGAACATTTTATTGTTTGAACACCCCGTCCCACCCCAACCCTCAGTTCCCCATGAAATATATGCCTCCGTGTCCTCTTCCTGTCCCACAAACACATGGTCAAAAACACAGTTCTTTTTCAATTCATTCAGTATCATACAGAAACACTTGGAAGGAAACAAATAAACAAACTAAATGCACAAAAAAACAAGGACCTGGCTCAACATTTGTCAAGAGTGGCTTAAGTCCTTCCTCTCTCATAGTGAGACACTAGGGATAGTTATGCTGGTATTAGCATAGGTGACTACCAGTTCGAAGTTGGCTAATGTCTTTGGAATGAGCATGGTAAAAACAAAAATAAAAGTCATTGGGAGGGCTTTAAAGTGACTGAATGGGCGACTTTGGAATGGCTTTTAGAGATCATTCTCAGCTGACTGAATATGTGTCAGATCTTTTGGCGGCATATTCAGGAAATAGTCTTATACAGAACAGTACATTCAACTCTATCTGTTACTTTTAAATGGTTAAATCTGGCAAACAAACTTTATTCACATACTATTCACAGAACACAAATATACATCTATATGTACACATACCTTCCACCAGGCACTTTCCATGAAAGTCCATTTGGGGGGATGGGATCGGTGAAGAAAGTCACAACACTGTCTTTGTAGCCTCTTCAATCAATCAATATTTTCTCTGACTCCCTTGTCAAATGTCAAAATGCCAAATCAAAATGTTGTTTGCCGTAATTGAAAATAAAAAAATATAGGTTCAGAACTGGTAAATCATTTTGGCTTGAGGATCAGTAAATAATGGCAGACTTCTCATTTTTGGGGTGTCCCTTTACCTAGCTTGTTAATATCCCGAGATGTGGATGGGGCCAGCCTGGCATCTGAGATACTTTATGCAGAGTAATGTAATCAATGGGAAAACGCCTGTGGTTTGCTAACTTGGTATCTCGCTGATATCTGCATTTTCACAGTTGGGGTCATAACAATTTGAGAGATGCGAAGTGTAATACTGATGTGATACTCTTAGCATTTATACTTAGTGCTTGAAGTTAAAAATAGCAAACTGTATTTATCACCATTGAAATGTGTTAGTTTAATCACTGAACTGAGCTGTCAGTTGGCTGTCAGTTCTACTTGCCTACACTAAACTGTCTGGCACCTTCCACGAATAAGGTACAAAATATAGCCTGAATAAAGATTTTTTTCTTCTTTTCAACCAATAGACAGTGAAAGAAGATTCTTTCGGCTTTAGAAAGTGTTGAGAAAGTCACGAAGGTACAGTTCTATATGAGCAATTTTATGTAACCCTGTTACCAAACATGTCAAATCAAGTTTAAAAGCTTTAATCAAGTTTTGTATGATTTTACAATGTAGCAATACCAATGAAATGTCGAAATTAAATAAAAATGTGTAATCGTAGCATAAAATCATAAAACATATCATAAAAGAACTTCTTGTTCAATAAGAGTGGAATAAAAAGCTATGGTTGGGGTGAGCTAAAATGGGGCTTGTGACACTGAAGAATGAAAAACCTTCATGTACTGTATTCATGGAAAGCAAACTCGATGGTCAAACGATCAACCATCGTGTGTCCAGCTATTATAGGAAAGCAGCCGATAAAACCCATCGGAAACTGAAATAGACGGTGAATGTGTTAACTTAAATGGATGCTTTGAAGAATCACGAGCCCAGGATTCAGCTGTACACTCAAAGCTGCACAATTGTTAAACAAAATCCACTCAAAGAACACAAGTCAGTCCGATAAATAGTTACACGTGAATAGAAGAGGATTGCCGGTGTTCATTTTGGTCCCTTTCTTCTCACTTCTGACACGGTTTTGCCTCTGTTCCCTGTTTTGCAGCACCGTTGTAAAAAGACTATTAACTGCACTCTCTCAAAACCATTGAGTGAGAGGATAAAGGTCAGGGTGTAATCCACTGCAAGCTTTCGAATGCCATTACGTCTGCCCCTTGTTAATGTACTTCCTTTGCTTTAAGCACACAGGGCCAACTGTTAGCACTTGAGACACACCTTAAGACGTCAGGGATTTCTGAGCAGACGGTAAGTATATATACAAGTGAGAGGAAAAAAAGACAACAGCCACAACAAGATAGGAAAGCCACAGCTGGGCAACATGGCCGCCTGACCCTCCTGTCATTCTCCTCTTGAGACATATGGCACCATATATAGTATTAAAACTCCGCCTCTGATGATACAAGAACCAAGCCTCAGAGATGGGTGAAAAGCATTGCCAAGAGGCATCGACATCTTGATAGGCAGTTGATGGAAAGCTGTCTGCTGGTTGAATCAGTGTGTGTATGTGTGCGGATGTCAGCGTTTGTGCATGCATGTGTGTTTTGTCCTTTTGGTGCTTTTTAAGGGGCATGGCAGGTGCCGACTCCTTTCTGAGAGCCCCGGTAGAGACGCCCGACTCTCATCTGCACTGCACTGCACATGAAGAGATCTTCTCCAAGTGATGTTTATTTCTGCTCTTCAGTCCAGCCAGCCAGAGAGAGACAGGCAGGTGTAAAATAAAGCCGCTGTTTTTAGAAACAGCCCACTATCTCTGCGAGCAGAGGTAAACCAACCACACCAAACCAGGCTCTGGAATCGCTCACAGCTTGAGGAAAATGTGCCTAAAAAAGATCCTAAACCCAAACAGCCATGACAGAAAGGGATGTAACATATTTAAATGTTTGGGATAAAAAAAGAGAACTGGGACTCCTAATTTTTTGTCCCGTTTTCTTTCTTCTGGTTTTTGATCTGGGTAAGACGACAGAAAGCAGAGAGGAATGAGGGTGTAGAGCGAGCCTGCCGGTGGTCCTGCTCCATGCAGTGAGGTCAGCATGGGGGGGTTGGGGGGAAACCCGCTATCTGACCTCCAAGCAGTCCAAATACTCCAGAACCAGCTCATAACAGAAACGATACTGCTCCTGCACCACACATACAGACAAACAACACAATTAGTGCAATAATTCACTTCTATATTTTGTCTCTATTCTTTTCCTTTTTTGCACTCACCAGGCTAAATCTATATGATCAAAAGGTCATACTTTATTTTGATGGTCCCTTTTAAACATTCAAAGTTACTATAAGTAACTTTGAAACTACAAGTCAAATCACTCTCAGGGCTCTATCTTGCACCTGGCACAAATGACTTTATACACTGATGCATTTATCATTCCTATTTTGCACTCGCGCACAGCGGGCTTTTTTCCTCCACAGACGCACGTTGGTAAACTAGGAAATGAAGTTGCGCTCCCTGGGCGAATCGACGCAAAAGGAGGCGTGTGTCGGCGCAAACAATCCCTGGTGCTATTTTACACTTCCAGAAAACAATTGCGCCACTGACCAGAAAAAACTGTTTTTTTTTTTGGCGTTGCACGTACATTCAGATGCTATTTTAAGCGTGCATGCTTGGCCATAATACAGAGTGTGAACAATGCGCATACACTGTAGATGATTCTCTCATCAGCACAGATGCATTTCACTTTTTTCAAATGATACATTGTTATAAGGAAATATATATACACATAAGGGAAATCATTGTTGTGTCCATGACGATGGGAAAAATAGGCATAAAGCTTACACATTTATCCAAATTATTATATGCATGTTTAACTGAAGCTAATTTGGGTGGGTTTGTCCCATCCCCAATGTCCTTCTCTTTCTTTTACGGCCTGACTGAGAACATCGATCTCTCTGGATGTGAACCGATGCTGAAGCGCGCCTGGTAGATGCGCCGTTAAAATAGAATTGCGCCATGGAACAAGCGCATCTCGCTTACATCATGCTTTTAAAGGGAATGTGATATGACGCTCTTATTGGTTTATTTCCGTTACGCCCAAACCACACCTATGAATAATGAAGCTACTCCAGACCAACCCCTTTTAGACTCTGCGCCAGGCGCAAGAGGCATTTATCCGCCAGGAAAATAGCAACAGCAACCTGGAGACCCGCCCACAAAGTGACTTGCGCTTTAAAATCGAAAATAGGGCCCTCAGAGATTAGTAGACTGTCTGTTTAATACTCTGCTGAACACTTCATCACCACGTCCTCCAACAGACATTCTTATTGAAAAAAAATAAGAAACTCTGTGAGAGAAACAGTGTCAACTTATTCTAACCTTAACCCTAAACAGTTTACTCAGACTTTAACACTTTAAATGAGAGCTCAGCAGACATGTAGGTAATACGTCTGCTTATAGTCACAGCATGCGTTTAAGGGACAATCAAAATAAAGCTGAAACCGATCAAAAATACAATATCAACAACTGACACTGAAACAATCTGATCTATTTGATGCATTCATGCTGACTAAAAGTACTATATATATATATATATATATATATATATATATTTTTTTTTTTTTTTTTACTCTGAAACTTTTAAAATGGTATTGTGGTAGAGTGGATAAACGGTATGAGCTGTCAGATTAACATTTGGACTAAAGGTATTAATAATATTATTTTATTGTATCTGGCATGTTTTACAAAAAATGCTCTACTACAATAGCAATACAAAAGCAAACCAATTTAATTTAGGACAATGCAGCCCGTTCTCATTCCCAAGACGTCATCTAACTGATGCTTTCGACCATACATCAACATCCGACATTTAGGGTATCCTTTAACGTCAGTCACATGACGCTCTAATCCTAACCCTACCCCAGACCTAAAACCTACCCGTGTTCATCTAATTGACGCTAAAGATAAAGCGTCAGTTAGATGACGCCCTAGGATCGTCATCTTACTGACGTTAAAGGGTACCCTAAAACTTCGGAGATGACGGTCAGTTAGATGATGTCTTGGTATAGAATGTGTTGAACAATGACGATTTTGTTGACTTAAATATCACATTTAATATTTCTTTACACATAATATGTTTTTATACATGAGAATTAAGCTGCCTTGTTATTTTAGTTAATTCTTCAAATCTTCAATAAGGCTAAACTATTTTCCGGTGAAAGTGCTAGCAGTTGCAGTCGGAGGACAAATGCGGAGACTAAAAACGGTCTCATCCTCTTGCATACCTTTTTATGTTTCAAACCAAAGAAGAAACAACCATATTTGTCACTTCGCAGCTTTTTGTGTTTTGAGGGTTTTCATGGGAACAACTGGGGAGTTAAATCATGCCAGACACGTGTGAAGGAGGAAGCATGTTGACATGTAGTGCTCCATGCCAGTTTAGGACTATGTCTGACAAACATGTTGATATTGCACTCATAGTATGATACTAAATAAAAGTGCACTGACGTGCAAATCGGATAATAATCAAGTGCAATATATACATGTTTTGTCAATTGGTCTTGAACCGGCATCGACATACATTTCGACATCTGCTTATGAAGAATTCTCTTACCAAAGCCACTAGATTTCACTCATAACCTACATTCAGAACATCTTTTCAATGTATTTATTTATTGTTTTTCAATACATTAACGTTAAATGTGAGCAGTTATCAAGTGTCATGCCATTAAATGAATGGAACTTTCTCATGTAAGCAAACGTCAAGAATTTGTAACCTTTGTCCAATTTTCAATCTTTTCACAGTCCCTGAAAACTATCAGATAAAACTGAAATCATTAGCTATTCTTACTTTTGTCAGATACTGTATATGAACGACTGAGAGAAAACAAGCTGTTCACAGTCCATTTTGAGAATGAATGTCGATTGTCACGGGCAGCGGCGCAGACCAGAAGTATTTTTGATGTGTCTGACGTGATTTAACTTTCCCCAGTTGTTCAATGGAAACAAGGAAAGCTGTGAAGTGATAAACTAGGTTGTTTCTTCTTTGGGTTGACATAAACATAAAAATGTACGCACCAGGATGGACCGCTTTTAATCTCGGCATTTGTCCCCCAACTACAACTGTGCTAGCGCTAAGCGCTTTCAGTGGAAAAGAGTTTACCCTACTTCCGGTCTCAGTCGCCATTTTGTGAAATAGGCCTATTGGGATCAGGGAAAGGGGATCCCCAGTAAAAAGTCTTGGGCCTATTATATATGAACTTTCTAGAAAGATCCTAATCAACTAATGATTTTTGGTAATTTGTATATATTTGAAAGGCGAAGACTTTCTGAACTTTTGTACCTACCAGTGTCTCCACCATGTTGGGCTTAACGTTACGAAGGGTCTTGACAGCATAGAAGACGTCCACCATGTTCTGGTATTGGATCATCTCCATCAAAATGTTGCTGGAACAGTACATTCCACTCCGACCACCGCCGTTCCTAGACACACACGAATACAACAAACCCTATCATGAGCAAAGAAGAGACAGACATTGAAGAAAAAGTCCTGGCTTGTGCTGCATACTGATATTCAGTCTATAACAGAAATTTCACACATCCATTTAATATGAAACCAGCCTGCATGAGAGGCATACAAAGAGCTTTCTGAAGATCTTCTGCTGTGTATTGGTTCAGCACGAAAGCGGCAGCAAGATGAGGCAACGCTGAGATAATCAATCGCAGTCAGTGCTTTGGCAGCTCTGGATTTAGCGCGGAGAAAGGCCTGCGCTGTTCTGTATTAAAGCATAATTGATTTCATCTCCATAATCTCTTCTCTCTGCCTGTGGTTGGCAACACTATGTGACAGTTTTGAGTGATGTGCTTCTGGGCGGCGATGGGAAGGAAATTCGTGCCTGGGGTTCCAGATGAGGACGGCTACGGTGGGCAAGAGTGAGACCCGAGAGACAAAGACGCGGGGGAAGTGGAGTGTGTGGTTAAAAGGATAATGACCATGTTAACACCTAGGCCAATATCATCGAGGCTGGATATATGAGTGAAGTCCTTGTTTAGACAACGTTTCATTTCAGAACCATTTTGTGTTTAATTTGTTTACAGCAGGATATTGTTCATGATTTGTTTGCGAAGGTATACAGGAATTCAGTCTTTTGCATACAATTATCTCTTATCTGACTCACTGGCAAACAGAGATAGATGTCTCAGGAGACACAGATAACACTACGAAGACAAGGATAAAGTGTGCTGTTCAAGGGCACAACGGCCATCACTCGGGCCGCTGCGAGGAGGGAGACGACATTTCAACAATACGCAAGGCCAGAACGTGACCTGAAGGACAGTCCATGTGCTCTTATGACATGCCCTGGACCATTTATCTGTGGGCAATGTGAGTTCAAATACAGCTTGTGTGAAATGTTCAGATCAGATCAATATATATACATATATATATATATATATAGTACTTTATCTCTTAATTTGTCAAAGTATGAGTCTTCTTCATTGTTATCACAATGCTTTTATCTTTCCCTTTTGATCTTTTATATTTGTTTTGGCTCATAATTTCTTTGAACTATTTTTAGCTGAATATTATATGGCATCATTTGAATTGAACTAAATTAATTCATTAGTTAGTTAACTTTATGATACCACCTTTTATGAAATCAAATTTATATACCCTACCATTCAAAATTTGAGGGTCTGTAAGATTTTTTAAAAGTTTTTTTAAGTCTCTTATGCTCACCAAGGCTGCATTTATTTGATCACAAATACATATAAAAATACTAGTGCTGTCAAATGATTCAAATATTTAAGCGCAATTAATCGCATTAATGTCATAGTTAACTTGCGATTAATTCGAATTAATCACACATTTTTATCTCTTCTAAATGTCTCTTGATTTCTTTTTGTCCCATTATTTTTTTCTCATTTTAATGCTCTTATCAACATGGAAAAGTGGATCGGCTTGCTTTGTGCAAATGTTTCTTATTGAAAACAACATTGACATATACTGTGTTCAAATTCACACTAAAATTCTCACTTGGAGCAAATAATCTCTCACACAATGTAACACTGTCCATCAATAAAAGGGTGAAAGAAATACTGACGAGGTCCTGATATTGATGAGGGGGCAGAGAATTTGCATCAGCTGTGTGTGTGTGTGTGCTTGGCCATCATCAAGCGGTATTTCAGACTGGACATGCTGCGATGATGATAGCTCAGTTCACAATGACAAAACACACAGATCACTTTGGTCTTGTCAATGGAACCATTTGGCAACTTTTTAAAAGTAAACTTTCTATTCAGAATCTTATTGGCATCTATTCCGGCATCTCACGATTGTCATCCACTCTAAAACGTAACGTTAACCAACTATTTGGCCGGCTCGCGAGCCCAAACAATGTGCACAATCTGTTGTTGACATCAGCTAGATCCGCTTTTGCTTTGCTAGCACGAAGCAGCAAAACGTCCTTGCACGGCCAAACCATTAAATATGAACGGGTTTCATAGCACAACGCGTGCATGCGCATCCTGTTGCAAAAGCATGTGAACGAAAACTACTAAAAGTTTGCTAGGCAAAAAAGACTGTTAATCGCGCAATAAAAAAATTTACGCCGTTAAAATGGGTTTGTGTTAACGCCCTTAATAACGCGTTTAACTGACAGCCCTAAAAAATGTAAGCCTTAAGCCAGGAACACACCAAAGAACTAGCGGCGAATGAAAGCTGACTGCTGACATACAAACCATAAACAATGCAGCGCTTGCTTACCATTTTGAATATCAATCATGTCGATCACTTTCCTCATTCAAGTCGGCTCATATTACTATGAAAATATTTGTACATTCCAATGCTCAGGTAAGATGACAAATTTAGGAACCGCCTTCTGTCAGTGTTGTCTTGATCTGTTTGCTCGTTTCCATCACTTTCGATGTAAAAAACGAAGCCAAAACTCAAAAGAGCTCGATGGCTGACCGTTTGGTTTGGTGTGTCCCGGCCTTGGGTTTGAAACAGATATGAGGGCGAAGTAAATGATGACAGAATTTTCATTTTTGGGTGAACTTAACCCTTTCATGAATTAATATCAATGTTGAAAAAAAGTTAATGTTTAATATATTTTGTGGAAGTACAAAAAACCTGACCCCAGTTCTTTGAATCTTTAGAATTCAGTGAATTCCAATTCCTGTAGTTACAATTCCAAGTCAAATTTAGCTTCCTGTGCAGGTAGCCAAATCTCTTTACATTCATACTCATGAATTGAAAAGCAATACTTCGATTATAAAGAATAACTTCAAAGATAATAAAATCTCAAATAAATAAGTCTTCTGAGAAACACTGGCTCATGATTCTTCCACTAGCTGTATTACTGATGGAGAGTGACAGTGCACCTGCTAGACTAGACATCTCACTGTAAAAGCAGAGAAACAAATATCTGTTTGCATCAGTGGTTTGAGGAAACATCAATCAATGACACGCTGCAGAACACACATGGCAGAAGTAAAAGATGTAGCTGAACAGCAGAATCACATCATTAAGCTGATTCGATGTTTTTTTGTCTGTATCTGATTAGCGGTATAAAGCTTATGACATCACAGATTTTCAATGCTTAAGTTTACATTTTAATTACAGTTATAAAGTGTTGAGTGTAATTAATTACCAAGTAATCTTAATACTGTAATTCAATTAAAGGGATTACTCTTAATTCCACAGTAATTTAAAAGTACAATCTGAGGTAACTGCATTAAATACTGCATAGACTATATAACAATTCTGTTGTGCGGATTGTGCGGAACATGTCGGGATACTGACTCACAGGCAGTGGACCACCGTACGACCTTCCCCACACTCCCTCTGCCACTTCTGTACACTAGCCAGCAGGTTGAGAAAGGCCTTTTTGGAGTCAGGCACGTCACGATACGCAGACCAGCGCAGGAACTGGAACTGGCAGACGACCAGCTGACCCTCCTGCAGCTTTGCATGGATGAGATGGGGAAAAGGAAAGGTCACGATCAGTAATGCATCGCCAGCTGTGCATTTGGGCTTGTTTATGGATGTGTGCAGTAGCGTAGGACTGTACTCCAGTGCTGAGGTCTCAGCAGTGCCAAGTCAGCAGTGTTTAGGTTGTGATGAATGAGTCTGCTGGGGAAGAAACACTATAAGGCTGGCCCTGATACATGCCTGCTTTGGCTTAAAACACAGGTGGAATTAATATAGAGCCCTGAGGCACACCGTAAAACTGCCCTAAGGGTTGCTGGGAGAAAGTGAGTGCACTGACCATAGCTGAACGACATGCATATATTTAACAAGTCTGACATAACGATTTTTCTCTCCAAATTTTCTTCCAAGAATGAATAGGAAATGCATATATGCCAGAAATTAAATTAGGATGAATTAAGATGCATTATTAAGTTATGTTAACTCACCTCTTCAGGTGATAATAACCGCCCTCATTGAATCTAATTTGTGTTCAATTAGAATAGGTTGTTGCATGCAGTGGCGGATGCAGAACGTGGCAGATGGGTGGGCGTGGATTAAGTCGAGGTGGGCCAGAATCGAGGGTTTCTAGATTTTGTATTAGCTTGCCTTTACTACTAGATAGGCTATATTTATGGAGATGAGAAATAAAAACTGCACTGTAGAGCTATGATCAGCTGTTCTGTCGAGCTTTCGAAGTTGTTACGGAGAGGCCTGAAGCTGATCAATTGTTTTTTGTCACATGACCTGCGGTGCGCTTGCGGCACTCTCTGAAAAGTTGAGATGTTTTCATCTCGCCCGCGGCATGTATGCGCGTCTGGACAATCGAGCGCGCTGCAGCCTGCATCACATGCATATGGCATGAAGCCAAAATATTTATAAACGCTGGTCAGGCGTCTGATTGCACACTGACCCGTCAAAAGCATGCGGGACACGCGATTTGCCATAAAAACGTGTGTTCTTAACGTGCACTTTGTGGTCACGGAAAACGCGCGTCAGAAACTCGTGGTTTATGCATATATATATTTTTTAATAAATAATGTATGAAACCTTATTGTAAAGTGTTACCGGAAATACAACTGGACAATTTGCGAGATGTGTCTCGAACGAAGGGATTAGGGACTGTCCGAGGTGCTGCAATAAAAAACAGTGAACGTGAAACCGAGAGTTGTTTTTCTTTTCTTGTTACAAAAACACTTCTGAGGCATAAAACACCTGCAGACAGGAACAATCTCGTTTAAATTGCAGATCACACGTCGAGACGCACGTTTTGATGCAAAACCGGGAGTTTCTGATGCACGTTTTCACGTGACCACAAAGCGCACATTAAGAACGGGAGCTTTTGTGGCAAATCGCGTGTCCCTTGGCTGTCGAAACGCAAAAGTTTGACAGGTCAATCACACGCCTGACCACGTCTGTCGCGACAACGTTGCTTCCATTATGAGAGCGTACATATGGACAAAATATGTAAGGACATGACATCACTGTCAGATTCAAACAGTGCGTTCGCTGGCGCTGAGCCAGAGATGGAGGCGCTCAGCGCTTGTCTTATCATATAAAGTGTTCGGCGGGCCATATGGCCAAATTTAATTCATTATTATTATTAAAATTTCAAATTTAAATAGTTTTTATTAATCTGTTTTGGTGGGCCACCTGTCAGTCTGGATGGGCACGTGCCCTGCCTACCCAGGCCCGCCCATAAATCCGCACCTGGTTGCATGTATCGTAACTCATCAAAGCGTCAATTATGTACGCAGAATAGGAATAGCATTGGCATTTAAGACCAAATGGGTCTTTTTTTTATAAAAAATATAAATAAAAAAATGTAATTTATTTAATTATAATTTTAGCAATTTTAGTTTCCCAGAATGTTCTAAAAACATAACTTTTTGGTTCCCAAAGCAGACGATTTATAACAGGTTAAGCAAATGTTCTACCTCTATATTCCGATATCGTTTACCCTGATGTACGGTACATCAGTCTACAAACCATTTTTAATCAATCATTAAAATTAGCCAAGCGCATCATGGCACATAATATGGAAAATTAAATATGTAAGATTTAATTTTATCATTTTTATGTAAGATTTACTGGATAATCACAACCCATGGCTGACACTTCATAAAAAGTCTTATTATAAGTGAACATGGCAACACCACAGAAAGGGCACACCGTTTAAAGCAGAAGCATTATACACTAACATTCTCTACCACACAATCTGAGTAATAGAGATGTCAGATTTGAATAACACATGCACCCACAATCACAAGCATCTCATCCACACACCCCCATAATTCTCTCTGTAGTGCTGACAATGTCTTTCCCCCACTCGATCGCCTTAGTTTCTAATGTTCAGCAGACACGCAGTATGCCAAAGTATTAAAACACTGTCACATCTGTCAAAAGTGCATTGCACAATGAGGAAACTGTCTATTAGCCAAAGAGCACTGCCATCAAACATTCGAAGAGCAAAACAGAACAAAATTAGTCCTTACAATAATGACAAGCTGGGGCAAATTGAAAGTGGTAAAAATGACCTTCTGTGGCACGCTCATTAATGTATATTTCATATCTGCAGGCTTACGGAAACTTATTTCACCATCTGTCTTTGCCTGCGAAAGTGGCGCCATATGAAGTGTCATGTGCTGATCGTATGAAAATGGATATTTTGAAATAGCTTTTCCTCTGTTCTTTAATTGCTCTTGTAGCTTTGCCTGACAAAATATATTGGACTGACAAACCCTATTTATTATACCACTTTATCTCCAAGTCTATTAAAGCGTGATATGAATGTAACATGGCATAATGGCCAACAGAGTAATATAACAGGCCACAAAATGCTTTTAAAGCTGTTCAAAGATTACATAAAAATCTCAATTTCCGCACTTTTGAAAACGCAAAGAATTAAGCTGACAGTTAAATGGCACAACATAATAATCAACTTGTTCTAAGGTATGAAAAATTTATTATTGCAGAATATCATTAAAGCCATGTGCTGGTAATGCAAAGGATTCTACTAGGAAATTACTTGGAATCTAAATTTTTAAGAGCAATCAACTTTGATTGATCAAGTGATTTCAACTTAAATTACATAAAACTGACTTAAAACAATGAGTTGAATCTTGCATAATATTAAAAAGTTTAAAATTGCTTAACTTATTTTGATGAGTTAAATAACTTTAAAAACATGTTGTCATAACTTATTAATCATATGATTTTTACAGTGTGTGTACTTTAGAAAAGAAAATTAAGAGGCTCATTTGCACAGCTGGATGACTTTTTAACCTTATGTGTACCTTTAGAGGCCCAAAAGAATCAAGTCAGTAAGCTTAAATTTGTAAATGCTTCTGTATACTGTAATTTTGCATAATTGCTCAAAGCAATTTTCTTAAGTGTGTAAAATGATGATTGGGTGATTATCTATATTTCTATTAACTTAAAGGTATATTAAGGGTGCTAAGCTTACGATGTACAGGAGAAATATGAGATACATTTTTTGGAAGAAAATGAATGATAGTTGATGGAACTCACTCTCGTCACATTTTTGACCCCGGAAAAGGCGGGTGATGATGTCCTCATCTGCAGACATGGACAGAAACTCCACTTGCATAGGACCATACTGCTGAAGACCTGGTTCAGGCCAGTACTGCACACAAGGCTGGAGGGAGAGAGAATGGATGAATAAGTGTTTAGAAGCCATACTTTGGCATTGCAGGTTTTTTGATTATTTCTGGATGCTCAAGGTTCTTTCACAAAGGTGTTCTGAAACCCATTCACTCTTTGTGTATTTTTTAAATAAAAAGGAGAGAATAACAAGAAAGAAAAGAAAATGGGTTCTTCAGGGAAACGGATTCTAGGGAGAAACAGGTACTAGGGGGAGCAGGAAAAGTGTTCTGAAGTTCTAGATGGAATGTCGTTTTAGAAGAAAAAGGATTGTGGATGAAGAGGTTCCAGAGAGAAATTGTGTTTTAGGATGAAAAGTGTTTTTTTTTAGAAGATATGCGGTTGAGGAAGAAAAGGGTTCTGAAGATTAAGAAGTTTAAAGTGTGAGTTTGAAGGAGTCGAGTAGTGAAAAAGGATGGATCAGTATAAGGACAGCATATTTAACAGTATAGCTGTTGAACTTATTCAGCTTGTTCTGTTCTGAGTTCTGATGAACAATGCTACCAATCAGATTGTGCTACCAACACTATATTTGCATTGTTTAAGGGTAGGTTTAGGGAAGGAGAATATAAGGGCTGGGTATTAAATATCGATTTCTAATATTAATCGATTCTCATTTTTACGAACCAATATCAATTCTAAAGGGATACTCCACTTTTTTTGGAAATAGTAATTAATTTGTCAGGCTAAACATTGAGTTTTACAGTTTTCGAATCCATTTAGAATCGATTTTCTGATATTTAGAAAAATATCAGTAACCAGACAGTTTCTAGTCTCATTGACTTCCATAGTAGGAAAAAAATATACTATGGAAGTTATTGAGACCAGAAACTGTCTGGTTGCTGATATTCTTCTAAATATCAGACAATCGGCTGAATGGATACGAAAACGGTAAAAATCAACTGTTTAACTCTGGGGAGTTGTAAAATGAGCATATTTCCAAAAAAAGTGGAGTATCCCTTTAAATCTCAAGAATCGATTAGTCATCCTGTTTCATTTGAATAAATGGAACATTGTATCGCGGCTGCACGCATCCGAAAAAATCGCAATAATTTTTGTCCTTTGTTACTATTGATATGAAACAAAGTCTCAATTTTCAAATTATGTCTATTTTCTTTAGAAATTCAAAAACATAAATAACGTTTTGGCGCTGTGGCGTGAGATCGCTCTGGCGTAGCTCAAGAGAAGCAGCAGCGCTGATCTCTCTTCGGCTTAATAATACCAGTTACAGCGCGAACATAAACATGAATGAGGATCTGAAAGTGTGTTAAAAGATAGAGTACAACTTATCGAAATCTGTATCATGTCACATTGATTCGTTTGAGTTTACCCATTTTTGACACACACTTCCATGATGACGTTGGCAGGCTCCACCCACTTTGGGCTTCAAGGCTCTTCAGAAGCCTATGGGTGATGTCATGGACACTACGTCCATATATTTTTACAGTCTATGGTAAAAACCAATGTATTCTTTTGGCTTAACAATGTGATACATGAAATAATTCAATTTTTATCATTCAAATCTCATCAATATTTTGACTCCACTGTATTTGGAATATATTGCAGCCATAGAAATCAGCATCTATAATATGAAACTCTGTAGCCTTATAAAACTGAACTGAGCTGAAATTAAACAGGCAGAGATGGTGAGAACAGACAAAGAAAGAGGAAGAACATTAATGACAGCGAGGCAAGTGAGGTGATAAATATTAACACTTATGGACTGCAGAGAGCAATCATGCGAATGAAGAAGAGGGAGACGTTAATCCACCACAGAGAGAAAACGAACAGATCGACTGCGAGAGTGACACTGAGTAACTGCCGGCATGTTAGCGCACGTCAGGGTTTTCAGAGAGCCGTGATCAAGAAGAGCACCGGAACGCCACTCCACAAACTCAAAGGAAAGCTTTATGTAAATGAGACTTGACTATAGGCTTATGAATATATAACACTTCACAGGGAGATTAAGAGAAGCCGGGGACAAAATAGCTTAAATGACTTCAAAGGACATGTGACGATGCGAATGCAAAAAGGCAACCGATAAAGATGTATTTTGAAGAAAAAACCCCAAAGGACCCAAAGTCCTTTTGGGGGACTGTAGTGGAAGTTCTGGTGGCTGTGTGGATGCTTTGGCTTACCCAGGCAGAGTTCGATTGGTTCAGCTGATTCAGCATGACCACAGAGGTGCAGCCGTAGTCAAACACCAGCCTCCAGAAGTCAGAGGTCGTGCCGGGCAGCGGGTGGGGGGTTACAATTAAAGCAGCGGGCCTGTGGAAACTATCCATCAGTGCTGCGTTAATGTAGTTGTTGCTCTCGCCCTCGGTGGTCACCAGAAAGGCGAGGGCCCTGTCAGGAGGGAGAACGTCCATGCTGCGGTTCTTCTCACGGTTTCGTGGTAACAAAGCGATGCTGCACTCCTCAACGTCCAGATGAGGTGTCACAGAGTTTAGCGTCTGAGGGAAAAAGAAATGAAATGCACTCTTAGAAAAATGGGTTCTATATATGCAGCATAGGGTTCTAAATTACATTTTATGCTAAAAAAGGTTCTATAATGACAAGAAAGAACCCTTTTGGCACAAAGGTTCATGATAGACTATTATTCATTCATATATTACATTATTCTGCAATATTTTGTAGTTGTAATCAAATTATTGTTTATTAAACTTAATATCACATTTTAATCATGCTGATTTTTAGAGGAGAAAATCTGAAATAGCACTCTTCGTGGTATATTAACTACATAAAATTACATAAATATATACATTTTCTAACCCCCATATCTTGAATTTTGATATAGAACATTTTAGGGGTTCCAAATACGTAGTGCTTTAGAACCTTTTAAGGTTGTATATAGAACCTTTTCTTCTAAGAGTGTGATGTTGATGACGAATTAAGCTTTGCAGTGTTTGTGGTCAATGGGTTTATTTTTCTGATGATGCATCCATATGACTTCAGAAAAATTGTAGAAGTTTAGAATGAGATATTTTAAATCATTATTGTTATTGTTAACTAAAACTATTTAAAATTGAAATAAAGCTACATAAAATAAAACAAATATTAGATGGAAAAACTTAAACTTCAAAATTTTTTAAATGTTGGTCTTGGCAACTAATTCAAATAAAATAGGTTTTACTAATAGACTAAAAATGTAAATAAAAAAAATAAAGCTAAATACAAATAGTAAATATTTGGATATAAAGGACAGAAATCACATAACAAAATTACTTAAAAAAGAAAAAAAATGCTCATTCAAAATATTAAATAGTATATCACTATATAAATAATACTAAAAAAACTGTTCCAGATGCTCTTTTTTGAGAGGGGAAGACTGTTCTGGAAACACAAAATTTAATTCTTCATGATCAAATAGGAGGGTATAATTAAAAGTAAACCACAAAAACCAATGGAAGCAAGCTTTTTAGTAAATAAATAATAATAATAATAATAATAATGTGATCACAAGCCACCATGAGAGATATAAAGTCACAATTACAAGAAATAGTTGCATTGTGAGAAATGCAGTCACAACTGGGAGAAATTGAGCTGCGTTATTTTTGATAAAGTTGTATTTTTCATATAAATAGTTAATTTTTTTTTCACAATTATTTTTTTTTATAATTGCACTTTCTTAAAAAAACATAAAAACAAAAAAGCAGCAGAAAGAAAGAGAAAAAAAGATGAGAGAAAACTAGCGTGATTCCTGCTGGCACATTGGTGATTATGAAGATTTCCATTATGCACTAATAGTATTGTGCATCTGGTGACCACAGATGTGCCTTCATCTCCAACAACAGCTTTTGGATCTAGCTTTAAAAAGCATTATATGACTCCTCACACTGTTACTGCTATTACCAAACAAAATCGCAAAATCAGGCCAACCTTATTGTACATAATAAACCCAGTTTCTATGAGTTTGTTAAATTCAGAGGGGAAAAAAGAGCTATTCAAACAGACATGCAGTGTTCTCCCTTTGCAAACCAAACGGTAAATAGATTTTTCTGCTCTCTTCTAGAGCCAAGGAATATTATAGCCATAATTCACAAAAAATATATATTGCTGTGATGTAGATGTACACATCCAATTGTAATATCCTCCATCAACACCTAAGAGTTACAGCAAAATCTACACCCTGTAATCCAAATCTGCCTTTCTGCACTTCCTTCTTTGAAAGCCTCAGCAAGAAATCGTTTATAATGAATGCACTGCAATTTACCTGGAACGTAAAGTCAGAAAAATGCAATGTAGAGGCAAGTGCAGGACAGCAAGGATACAGTAGTTCAGCCAGCTTCCCTCAGAATCAATTAAAGTATTCTCAGCAACACATTTGGAATGGTATTAAATAACCTTCAGCAGTGGCCTTTCGCTCCTGAGGGTCCGTGAAACAACTTAATACTGCACCCAATAGACAAGGAATGCAAGGTATTTCTAAGTTTTGCACTAAAACCTTTCTTATTTATGTTTAAACCTCTGTAAGCCTCCTTACTGAAGAACCTGCACACATAAGATGAGCATTTACTGTACAATCACAACATTTTGAGAAGTTTTGAAAGTATTTACAACATTCTGTTATTTATTACTGCTCTTTTTCTCTAAACCATTGTGTTACTGTATGCGTGTAGGTGTATATGTGCTACAGAATGTCGGCGCATCTTGCGTTGGAGAGTTTCACACGTCTGGCCTTTGTTTTATTGTTGAAACATTTATTTAAATATCCACTGAATGTCTAGAAATATCCACTCAAACACACGTATTCAACAGTATTGATCATTAATCTATGTGGCAGCAAATTTCACACTTTGTGTAGCTCAGCGTCTTGTTTGACTGCTGCTATCAAACTTGCTTAGCTCCACTGAGCAAATTTACATTTACAGAACTTCATAGAAAGTTATATACTTAGAAATGAGAAATATGCCATTTCCTTTTTTTCAATTTATGGTGCTAATAATAGTAACTTTCAGAACTCAAACTTCCTGCCCTGTTCAGGTGATTTATTGAAAGTAATGTACAAAAAAGGCCTCCAAAAACATCACACTTATGCTTAGTCTCTGTTTGAAATATAACTTAAAGGAGCTGGCAAGATTGTGGCCAAAACTGGTACTGCAATCACTTTCAAACTAGGGTGTATCCCCGCCTTTCCCCATGACTCGAGGTTGACAGATATGCTGGAGGTTCCAGCAGGATAAGCTGCTACAAGAAGCTTCCAATGGCAAGTGACGAGACCTACACAGTGAGGTTTTTTTCTGTTAATTATTTATTTCCGACTTTGTAACAAAGTATTTCGGATTCATAACGAGTTTTTTGGGGTTTTGCAACGTTTAAATTTTTTTATCCGATTCCGACACCTTTGTATCTACAGTTGTGGTAACTAGAGAAGAGCTGGCAACCGAATGCTGCAGCACTACTGACTTCGTGATTGGTAGATCGGTGGAGGGTGACGCATCAGAACAAAACACAACTTGACAACATCAACATCAATCAAGGGCTACGACTTCACTTTTTAAATGACAATATCCTGGCCGAACAACAGTTGTCAGTGATATAAGTATTTGAAATGAACATGATTTCTTAAAGGATTAGTTAATCTTTTTCCGAATCAATTTGTTCATTTATTTCACTGAATGAACCAAATGACTCGGAAAAAGATTTGTTCATTATGATGAACGAGTTCGAACAGGAGTGCGTTACAGAACAGAGCAAGGTCGAGTTAAAATAACAAACTTAAACTTTGTTATTTATTTATAAAATGAGCGATCGTTTCGCTTGATAAGACCCTTATTCGTCGTCTGGTATCGTTTAAAGCCATTTGAACAAGTTTGCAGTTTGTACTGAAGTTTCTTTTGGAACTTGAACCGACCTGGTTCCCACTGAAGTCCATTATATGGAGAAAAATCCTGAAACGTTTTCATTAAAAACCTTATTTTCTTTTCTACTGAAGAAAGAAAGACATGGACATCTTGGATGACATGGGGGTGAGTAAATTATCAGCAAAAGTTTTTTGAAAAGTGAACTAATCCTTTAATGTCTAGTGACATATCAAGGAAAATGTATGATTAATTGAAATACATTTCTTGCATACAGCTCCTTTAAGCATGGAGTTATGGAGGTATTGGGGCAGAAAATGCCATCAAAACGTTTCTGTAGCACAGTTCCCTTCAGAGATACATTCATATATACCTCCACTGCCAATTCAATATTTATATTTCTCAACTAAGTTTTCGAGCATCACAAACAGTGCCGTGTCTGGTACAGTATTTTCCTCCATTATATTTCCACACAAATTCTATTTTTGGGTATTATTGGTCAGTGCTTGCCAGAGATTGGCCAAAATAAAACAACCAATAAAGATTGCGTGCTTGGAGCAAAAACCGGTTGGTTCAGATTGATGGTTCTGGAGCATCTCTATCTGTTGTCATTGAATGTGAAACTGCTTTGCAATGTGAAACAACCACAGCCAATCAGACGATATATAATGTTTTAAAATGTACAGTCATGTGAGATTTTGCACCAATGAGATATCACAATCATTGCATTGGTGAAAATTAGAAGAAAACATGATAGAAGGAGAGAAACAAAGACCTGGAACTCCTCTCTCGAAGCTGCGAAGAGTTGCTCTGAGAATCCACCCGCAGCATCTCTTTGTAAGCCAGGGCGAACTCGTCACAGGGATGGCCGTCTCCCCACACAGGCACGCCTCCAGGATGGCATCATGAATGAATAATATGTACTGCTCCTGTAGAGAGAGAGAGCAAAGAAATAGCTACATACTTCCTGTGGTAGACTACATTTTGATTCAGACCTGACTGAAAGTCATCGATGTCCGAGTGGGTGAGCCATTCGCTCTGTAATTACTCCATCCAGTTCGAGGCATTCCTGTGGATTTGCTGTTGTGTTCATGATTGGCATAATCATCCAGTCACAGTGACATGGAAGCACTTCTTCCAACCCTGTGATTTTTCACCTTTATTTCAAAATGAGCTCAAGCGAAGCCTCGCTCTGAAAGCATCATCCACTGGAATTGATGTTGGACAGTATACTTTCAAAAATGTGTACAACCAATTTAACCTGATACTATTTGCTTTGTTTCGGTTTTGTTCTGTGGATTATTTTATCATCTGAAGTTTTGCAGAAGGCCTTTCACTGCCACCCTCGTCTCCTCTCCAGAAAAAGCCCTTGATAGATGAAGTGACAAAAGATCAGAACAGGAACAAGTGGAATAGAAAGAGCACTAGAGGAGAAAGAATGCATGAAAGATAAAGGACAATGCCGAGTAAATAGACGCCAGTAGCAGAATTCGTTTAACCTCCATGTTTGAACGCAAACAAAATTTGTGGCATGTTTCAAAGTGGGACTGCGAGTGTATACACCGCTCTACATAAAGCAAACACTTGCGGACTGGATTTAATTAAAGCATCAGGTAAATAATTACTAATGTTTTAAACAGTCAAATGACTGTGGGATTTTACATAATAAAGTTTGGATATGTAAATTTTCGAACATCATGCCTCCGCATGAAGGACAGATGCAAGAGAGATTATTTATTTTGCATTTCCCACCTATCCATACACACTTTTCCTAAACATTCCAAAGCTAAACATTCTGAATATTCATAGCAACACCCACAGAGCTTATGACTTTGTAAATACAAGAGAATTTCCTGCCGTGTCTGGGTACAGAGAGGTATAGGTAAACGTGTGTGTCGTCACCTCTGTCTGGATCATGTTGATTCGAACGAGAGCAGAGGGTCTTCACACAGTTGTAGATGTCCACCACTCCTTCACACTCTGCCATGTCCAGCATCACGTCCAGCACGATATAGCAGCCGGTCCTGCCCGCCCCCACACTGAAAGACGGATAGTAAGATGTTTGTCAAAAATTATGATGTGGGACAGTGTTTTTATTTTAATCGGTGAAGTTGAGGTAGTCCTGTTCGACCTGACAGGATGTCAACGTTAAAGTCCAGGGTAACAACAGTTGACACTAACAAAAAAGTACCAACAAATATTAAAGGGTTCATTCACCAAAAATGAAAATTAAGTCATTAATTACTCACCCACATGCTGTACCAACCCCTAAGACCTTCGTTCATCTTCGGAACACAAATTAAGATATTTCTGATGAAATTTGAGAGCTGTATGACTACCACATAGGCTGCCTAAGGGACTGGCTCTTGACGGCCAAGAAAGTCAATGAAGAAATGTTTAAATATTCCATGTGACAACAGTGGCTCAACTATCAGCAGTGAATAATACTTTTTGTGCGAAAAACAAACAAAAATAACGACTTTATTCGACTATTCCTTTTCTTCCTTGATGGTCTGAAAATCGAGACTTTAAGAGATTTCCACGACGCATGCACGAGACCTGAACTGAAGTAGTTGAAGGAGATCGCAATTCTCGTGCATGCGTCGTGGAAATCTATCCAAGTCTCGTTTCAGGCCAACAAGGAAGAAAAGGAATAGTCGAATAAAGTCGTTATTTTTGTTTGTTTTTTCACACAAAAAGTATTCTCGTCGCTCTGAATAAACTTATAGTTGAGCCACTGTAGTCACATGGAATATTTAAACATTTTCTTCATTGACTTTCTCGGCCGTCAAGAGCCAGTCCCTTAGGCAGCCTATGTGGTAGTGATACAGCTCTCAAATTTAATCAAAAATATCTTAATTTGTGTTCTGAAGATGAACGAAGGTCTTACGGGGTTGGTACAGCATGGGGTGAGTAATTAATGACTTAATTTTCATTTTTGGGTGAACTAACCCTTTAAACCAGATGTTTAGACATGTCAATACTATGTTTTCTTATACCTGTAACACTGATATTACCATGTCATTCTTTGAGGTTCATTGGAGTATTTGAAAGAAAGACAGCAAAAGCACACTTTTCAAGTACATTTCACAAACAAAAAAAGAAAAATAAGAAGTTTGTTTGGTTGTATGCTAAAACCCAATATATAGACTACCCTCTGAAAAGTTTGAGGTCAGTCAGATAAAACAAAAATCTTTTAGTACTTTCATTTATAAAAAATGTTGATCAAAAGTCAGTAAAGGCATTTATCTTGTTACAAAAGCTTTCCATTTCAAATAAATGCTTCTCTTTTGAACTTTCTATTCAACAAAAAATCAATTTCCACAAAAATAATAAGCAGCCAGGACAACTGTTTTCAACATTGGTAATAAAAAATATTTGTTGAGCACCAAATCAGCAGATTAGAATGTTTTTTAAAGAATGAAGACTGGAGTAATGATGCTGAAAATTCACCTTTACCATCACAGGAATAAATTACATTCATTTTTTGATCAAATGCAAACTTAGCCTTGGTGATTTTAAATGGTAGTGTATGTGGTTCAAAATGAAGACACTTTAGACACCTTCTGGTTGTCATACATTAGCAGTTAATGAGATGAAATAAGGAGCCTCTATACCTGCAGTGGACCACCACAGGCCCTGCTGCTCGAGTGGCGTGGAGGTTTCGACCCGGCGATGAAGGCTAGAAGACCTGTGGCGTGATAGGGACTCATGCTCAGGCCATGATGTAAAAGTGAAACTGACACACTTCGTGTTTGGCAGATATCCCCTCTGAAAGACAAAACATTCTCACACTTGTATCTAATATCATATGTAATTTAATATTTTATTTTTTTGCCATTTGCAAGCTTGAGCCCAAATTGCCCATAAGAGTATCTTGGCTCAATGTGTCAGGCCATGTGCGCTAACCACCAGGCCACGGCTCCAACATATGCTTGTATGGTTTGTATCTTTAAGTTACGAGTTGTTGACATCACGGTCAAGCACCTTTCCATTGTGTGGCTCAAAAATCTGACTTGTTTGAGTCCCCTCAGAGTTTGTATACCTCATGGCTCAAAGACACAAGAGAAACCCACATGAATTAGCAATAGCGACAGTAAAATAAACACACAGCTCTGTGGTTCGTACGTCTACTTGACAGGCCACTTAGAGACTTCCTATTACTGCATGCCAGTTGCTCATCTGTTTGGAAACACGCAAGTAAAGCTTCACCCAAAATCCAGTCTGATGGTTACGTGGAGCTATCCAGACCATTCGTCAACACACACACAGAAGCACATTGTTCCACCCACAACCCGTGTGTGATTGACAGGGCCGAGGCAAGCGCGAAAGTTCACATCAAAGGCTGTCGACGGAACTGCGCCTCCACAGGGCAGCAAAGAGGATGATAAGAGAAGACGGGGGGTGAGGTGGAAAAGGTTAAATTCAGCTAATTTCAGTAAACGCACCCACATTTAGCCCATTGTATCACAAAGAGAGAGCGAGAGCGATAATGAGAGAGAGAAAGAGATGCTTTAGTTAATGTGCTTGCCATAAAAGCATTCTGAGATGAGGCAGCTCTAATCCTCGAACAGACAGCTTGTGGGTCTCTGCTGGGTATCAGGCGCTTCTCTCCATTTCAGTTAAAGGGCTGTCACTCCAAATTCTCCTCTAACACACAAAAAAAGAGTACACGCACACAATTCAAGTTCTACCCTAATCCTAGCAAGGAGCCAATCAGCATAGCAACACATATTAGAATGGCCAGGAATACTTGATTCTTCTGATTAGTCAATAGTGGCATTCTTAAAGGGTACATATCATGCTTTTAAATCATTCCTTTTTACATATAAATCATACATTTGTGGTCTATATAAGCGAAACTGCAACGCTTGGGTCCGAATTCCTCATTATTATAGCTCCACAGGCCCTCTATTTTACCCTTTTCTGATCTGCGTCTGTGAACAACTCGTTTTGGAGCGGCCTCTTTAAATGAAAAGGAGATGTGTCACACCCCGCCCGTTCTCTCAAGTTCACACTCGGTTCAACTCCACCCCGTTCGACCATTTTTGTAGTTTGATTAGAGATTTACGCTTATATAGCGTCAAATAACATATTTTTATTCACACGTTAACAAAATAACAACGGAAGACTTGTCCATCAAGCCTTACATGTTCGAGCCAGAGCGAGCGAGTTGAGAAGACGACGACGAACCTGCAGAACAGACGTCTTCGTATGATTGTATTGCAATGATATGTAACTGTATTGTGTTATAAATGAAAGTCGATTATTTCTCGTTAAAACAAGCACACTAACACCGTGTCCAAACTACACGCGACGCAATAAAATTCCAGCGACATTAAGTGTGTCTGTCCACACTGAGACGCGACGCGACTGTGAGACGTCACACGTCAATCAAAAATCACAGCCATTCAGAACAGCGTGTGGGCGGATCTCTCTGTGAAAGCGCACTGCTGGCCCGCACTCGCATTGGAAATGGGTAAGGACAATCAAATCAAGAAATAACATTATTAAAAATCAAAACATTAACAAAATATACTCATTGACTAATTTTGTTATGAAGTACAGTTGTATGTTTGCATAGAATTCATTTTGAACGCTATATTATATGCTTTCAAATTTGGAGGTAATTATCTGTTATCGCTTGTGGCACAGTGACCTATTTTTAACTATTTTTAGTTAAATGATTAAATTAGTTTAGTTCGATGATTAAATATTCATGACATGCAGAACTTTCATCCAATGAGATCTCTGTATCGACGGATCTGTCAGCCGCGACGTCGCAGAAATAGGAACTAAATTATTGTAAATTCTAAATTAGAAACTTCGTGTGTCGCCGTTGCGTCTGGTTAGGACAAAAACTCTGATTAACATGGAAAAGATACCTTTTATTGCGTGTCGCGGCGTCGCATCTTGTGTAGTTAGGACACGGTGTAACAAGATAAATGACTATGGTCTAATCTTACCACTAAAAATCTAGATTGATAATATGACACATTTAGAAAAGCATTCAGAAAACACAGCAGCTAAATGACCATTGATGAAACTTAAGAACAACAATACTGCAGGACGTGTAACGTTACTTTAAAACAAAAACAAAGAAAGACAAAGCTACTGCTAAACCATGACCACCATGTGTTTTAAGAAAGTTAAGTACTTTATTTTTATTAACGATATTTACAGATTTTCGAAATGCTCTGTTCGTCGTCTCCAAAAATAGAAGGAAATGACCGCTCATTCAGACGAATTCGTTTGGCAAACCCTTCTTTATACTGGCGGAGGTTGTTAAAGTTGGAATCCTTTAAGTGCTTTGGGTCACTACATCCAACAACCGGAACATTTTAACTTGCCCTCTCGTAACTTCTGCATCATTCAGCTTGGACTACAAAATCGAAGCGAGAAATAATAATGGCGGATTGCTCGAAGTGTTGGGCCGATAGTCAATGTCCTTATTTGTCAGTTCCGCTGCAAATACTGACGTAATTGTTCAAAATACATCATAGTGAACAGAAAAATCATCAAAATATTACCAAAACAGAATATAGATATAAACGAAGCACCTGAAGAGAATAATTTCAACTTTTCTGTACTTATAAACACTCCAAATATACAACAAAATGCATTTAAGGGCTAAAAAAGTGGATTCAGCATTATATGTCTCCTTTAAGGCCCACTCACAACCAAGGATGGTTACTATAACGATAATTATATTAGCATCCACACCAATGGATGAGATTGCTATGTTTATCATAAGTGTCAGTTCTCTCATCTGCCACTTTAAATGCTTGAGCTCTTTAAAGCAGGATGGATTCTTATTGGCTATAAATGTTTTTAACATTTAATTCCTGCCATTATCATTACAGTTGTGGAGTGGATTCTGCTATTCTTTTAAACTTAGATTGATGGTTATCGTCTTTGGTGTGAACAGGCCTTCAGGTCAAATCATTTTGTATAATGATGTTAAACTGTGCAGATGATAAAAGAAAAGTTCTCTGACATAGCTGTGCTAATTTCATGTCTCTCATACCATACGGATGTTTCTTCTCATATAACGAAATTATTTCAAAATCAATAATTCATGTGCATTTATTTATTTATTTGGCGTGCATGTGAGTGTAATAAGCAGGGTAATGTGGAGTAACGTGATACGAGACCTGCAATGCGAGACCTGATCACCCTGTCTGTTTTCATTTTGCGATAACGGCCTGCTGACTGTACATTAATCCGTGCATGGCAGATCGCATCATATCAAATGGCAAAGCAAATCACACAAGCTTCTCTGAGAAATGAGAGCGTGTTTGAGCCTGTGGCTTAGAGGCTCTGACACACTGAGCTCATGAGGGAGATGCAACCTTTCTTTTCCCCAGTATTTCCTGTCCTGTCTCTAGAGGAAAAGAAATGTTCTGGTACCCGCTCCAGGGCAAAGGTTCGCACTGTGTACTCCGCCAGAGTTTCCGTCTTCAGCAGCGTGATCTTTATATCACCATACATCTCTGACTCATCTGGCCAATACTTACAGCATTTCACCTGAAAGACAAACCAACAAACTCAGGTTAGAAAACACTATGAAGTGTCATTACATAAGTTTCATTTTTCTTCCTTGTATGAGTATGAAAGTGTTTAAGACTGATGTTTTAACAACTTAAAGGAGTAGTTCACTTAAAAAAAAAAAAACCTTAGCTGATAATTTACTCACCCCCATGTCATCCAAGATATCCATGTCAGTCTTTCTGCAGTCAAAAGAAATTGAGGTTTTTGATAAAAACATTTCCAGATTTTCTCCATATAATGCACTTTACTGGTCACCAAACGATTCAAGGTCCAAAAGACAGTTTCAGTGCAAACTGTTCAAAAGGGTTTAAACGATTCCAGACGATGAATGGGTTGAATGGGTCTCGTTTCATACTTGAACTCGTTCATCAAAATGAACAAATGTTTTTTTCGTGTCATTTGGTTCATAAAACCAACAAAATGAACGAATTGACTCAGAAAAAGATTTGTTCATTTTGATGAACAAGTTCGAACAGGAGAGTCACTAACGTGCATCAAAGAAAAGATCAAGTGGCCATTTGAGCTTATAAAATTTAAACTTTATTGTTATTTTTTTTAAATGAGCAATCGTTTCGCTTGATAAGACCCTTATTCATTGTCTGGAATCGTTTAAAGTCCTTTGAAAAGTTTGCAGTTTGCACTGAAACTGTCTTTTGGACCTTGAACTGTTTGGTTCCCACTGAAGTGCATTATATGGAGAAAAATCCTGGAATGTTTTCATCAAAAACCTTAATTTCTTTTCGACTGAAGAAAGAATGACATGGATATCTTGGATGAGATGGGGTGAGTAAATTATCAATCCTTTAACCGATTAAAACTTAATAACGGTAGAGAGCGAGTATTATAAATTACCGGCAATAACGGTATTTAAGTCAGAAAATTTGATTCATTTTCATGTATCAGTACAAACTGGCTGTTTAACATTGACCAAAGTGTTCAAAATATCTGCATGGCATTTTTTCATATGTTAAAATGTTTTAATTTATAGTACATGAAGGAAAATAATCAAATTTAATTATTTGAATTAATTTAATGAAATACTACATAAAAAACAAACCTTGCTTCTTTTTAAAAAAAAAAAAGATTTGTTAGATTTGTAAGGTTTTACTTCGTACATATACTTTAACACTTGGATAAAATAGATCGAATAAAATAGAATGCACTTAGATAAAATAGCTTTTTCTAAAATTATTAACAATTATAATTAAATTATTAACAATCTGAGAGCATCTCAGAGCATATATATATATGCATGTTGAATATTTTCAAAAGGATAAAAAAAACAACAACTTTTTTGTTAACTTCCCAGTTAAAGAGTCTCTCCTACAGTGTACTGTACACTGGGGTTATTTCTGCATGCTTATTATCCTTACACAAACTGTAAAGATTTGCTGTCAGACCTAAGCCGTCATCTATTTATCCCTGCTGTTCACAGCTTTTATCATAACGTGGGAAAGCGTATTCTTCATAATAGAGCCCCGATTTCATAAGAGGGCAGGGACGGGCAGTTAAGAGGACTGTTGTCAACAGACGCTGTCTCCGAAGCACTGAAGGGGCGATGCGGGTGTGGAGAGGAAAATGAAAGAGGAAATTATGTTGGAGGAAGAAATAGAGGTGGCTTAAAAAGCCTGGAACGAGTGGGACACAAAGCAAGGGAGCAGAACACATTACATGAGAGTGGGAATTATGATTGAACAAAAGACACTTCAAATCTTATTTTTAGTTGACAGCAATACAGACAAAAGCATATGATAATGGCACTGTACCGTGGTGTTACCATGGTACAGTGAAGGTATCATTTGATAATATCACTGTACTTTGATATATACCATATTGCTTGCATTAATAAAAAGTATCATGACATACCCTGGATTTTTGGAACTGTATAATTATTTTCAGATATTAAAATATCGACACCATTTTTTCTAAACACTGAAATAAACACTGAAAAGTAAAAGAAATAAATTTAAATGCTAAGTGAATTTAGGCAAAACAACATTATAAAAATGGATATTCATTAATAGGTTTGAGATTATATTTAATGTATTCAATTATTAGGTTAACATTAAGTGAGTGTTAGTTGAAGTGCATGTTCTAATGTAAACATAGTGAAAATAAGCATGTACAATGGGATATCCAAAATCAACCATTTCGATAAATAAATAAATAAATAAAAATCTCAGAAACCAGCTGATATGTGTACTTATTTAGTAGTGCTTCTCTACATGATAGAACTTACATGACTATATTTTACAGAACATGAATATAATCATTCAATACCATTGTATATATATTATAGCAATATGGTAAAATCATAACTAAACCATTCATCAATGATTATCATATTCATATAGGTACTACAAGGTACTATAAATGAAAAAAAAAACTAAAAAAAACAATATTTCTATGGTACAGTGTTAAATGGTAATTCTTGTGTATACAGTACTAATCAAATATAAAACATAATATTTCCATAGTCCACTGGCTGATGAATGGGAAGTGATGTTAAAATCAATTTACATATGTTCAAGCACACATAAAAGTCACAGACCCACAAATACACAAGTGATGGTCGAATGAAATGTGTAGGGTTGTTGTGAATGGGAAGTGTCTTTAGTTCATGAGTTAGTGTGCAGATGAGGAAGGATCTAGAACATACCCTGCCCACCTCCACAAGCTTGGTGATCATGACGATACTAAAGCAGTTCTCTTGCCAAACCATCCTCCAAAAATCATACACTGTCTCCTGCTTGGGCCCTGTAAACAAACAGAAAAACACACATATACACACATTCAATCAAATGGCAGCCAATGCTCCAGACAGCGGGTTTAATTTACCAAGTGTCATTGCATGTTATAAGGCAGTTCAGTAATCCAGAGCCTCACAGAGAGTAATTCAATAGCAGACATTTCTGGCGAATGAAACTGTTTTTAACCCCAGCAGGAAGTGGCTCTCTGATAGAAAAAGCTAATTTCTCTCATCAATTGAGCCTGCCTCGAAATTCAATAAGGGGGAAAGACAGACAAACCACAAACATGCATAATGATTTATTTATCTGAAACGATGAGAGAAGAAGGTGACCTTGTTTTAATAGAGCTGGAAAAGGAATAGGGATGGTTTATGTCTGGTATTTCTCTCACATTCTCGGTGGGGGACTTTCCATTGACTTCTATTGTTTTTAAACAGAGCTTTTTACCATGGTAAGATTTTAAAGCGCTTCTATTATGGGTTTCAAATATTACCTTTAAAATTATTGCCTCCTAAAAAAAATTATTGATTCTGAACTGCCGAAAAGAGTAGTCAACAATTCCAGCCTCACTTCTGTAAAATATTTACGTCGGTTTGTAACAAGTTTGCATAATACCAGCCTAATTCCAATATTGCATAATACCAATGTTGCATAATTACGTCGTGTAGTTGACATGTTGAGAAGAAGTGCAGTAAATCCACTATGCATGCACTGAGAATGAGGAATCAGGCTGGAATTGATGCGGTAAAACAGACGCCTTTATTACTGTTCGTATCACTTTATATACAATCACTGAGGAAGACTCCGGAGCTGAAATTCAGATATAATGGCTGTTTCATTTCCAACATGCACTGTAAGCGGTAGACCAATTGCAACAGACTGGGCTAACTGACCAATCAGAGCAGAGGAAGCTCTTGGAAAGGAGGAGTTTAGAGAGACTTAATCCTTTGAGGCCCATACACACCGGGACGAATCTCAGTGCGCGTTATTCGTCAGCATTTTTCAGCGCGTTTTTTGTGTTGTGTGTGAGCCGAGTGAACATGCAAATTCATTCCCTGACATTAGTTGGTGCCAATTTGCTCTGCAATACCACTCCATGTCAGTTTTCTTTTATCAAGATGTTTGTAGTCGCTGTCGCATTTGTCATAGTTCTTTATGTTCTGACACCAACGAGAATAGCAGCTCTACATTCATCTTGCCTTGCATCTTCCTCGTCTTATTTCTTCCTGGCGGTGTAGACAGCGACGCTACTTGGCGCATATATCTTCTTCGCCATTGGATTTGTGTGCTCGGCAAGACCGTTTTGTGTTTGAGCGCCCCCATGTTGTATTTTACTGTAACTTCAGAAGCTCCAAACACGTGAGCAAAAGCGCCAATCTCATTTGTCGGATAGTTTTTTACGCAGCGCGTCAAACAAAAAAATTAACCCGAGGTGTTTTTTTTAAAACTGACGCTTTTACGCGTGGCGTTTTTTACGCATCGGTGTGCACACTCACATTGGCGCCCTTTGTTTAGTCACGAGGCGTTAAACTTCGGCGAATAACGCGCGCAAAATTCGTCCGGTGTGAACAGGCCTTTACAGAGCCATTTAAGGCACTGTGAGAAAAGAGGTGATACTGCAAAATTATTAATGTTTAAAATACCATAATAGGGGCAAGTTAAGTATTACAAATTGCAAACTGCTTTTTCTTGTTATAAATATAAATAACAAAATAAAGAGAAAAAAATGCCTACAATAAATAAAGCAATAAATACATTAAAAAATGCATTTTCTCCAAATGTTAAAATATTATTATTCAAGAACAAGACCAAAATATTTTCTGAAAATTATTGCAGTGAACACAATCTGAGACTTCTCTCCACCCAAGGTCCTGTAGTCATTGAGCTGGTGGTTTGGGTAAGAAGACAGCAGATGGTAATCCCGACTTTGCTGCAGCATCTCTATTCACACACCTCTATAATTTCCTGGATCAGAACTCATTAGATTCTGGAAAGATCTCTGTGTTCTCAAGGTGTCAGTCTCTCTCACACACAAACCCAAAGGCTCAGAATGAAGAAAGAAAAGAGAAAAGAGGCTTTCCCTCTTGGGAATGAACACTGCCAGACAGAACCAAATCAACACACACCCACACACCACACACAACCCACACACACACAAGTCCTGTCCAGACAAAGATACTCACCCTGAGTGGCGATGAAGTGGTTGGATCGATGGTAACCCTAAAAGAGAAAGAGAGAGGTGACGTGCTAGAAACTTCAAGTCAGGTGTGTTGAGGCAAGTTGGAGCTAAACTCTGCAAAACAGTGGCCCTCCAGGACTGTGTTTGGACACCACTGATCTACTTAATTTAAACGAAATATTTTTTTCTTAGGCTACTAACGACTAATAATTGCAATCTGCATCTTACGTAGGTGTGCATAATTTTAAAATAGGACCATTCATTGATTAAAAAACATGAATCTAGATTAATCAAATTTTAGTTTGGTTCCATTAAATATTATAATGTAAAATGCACTAACAGAATAAAAAAAAAAAACAGATGTATTAAGCATATTAAATTAATTTCATATGTTAAAACATGAACTTTAACAGTCCAATAGTGAATATTTCTCTATTATATACTACCAGTACTATTCATTTCTTTAGGGGTAAACATATTTTAATAAGGAAAAAATGACTGCTACAGTCAAGATTTGTAATTAGCTACACTACATAAGTTACAAATAAAAGGAAGCTACATTGAAGAGATTTAAAAAAGCATTTTATCTGTGATTGAAGTTTTTTTTTTTGCCTGGAACATAAAATGAGAATCTAAATTAGGATGACAGCAACTCTAAACACATAAATCTAAACCACAACTAAACAAATAAACCACTGAAATTAATGGTTCATGAATTCAAATGAACTGATTCACTAATGATGCTTTTCCATTACCAGTATCAGACAGTACCGCCACAAATAGTACCCGGTCGCCATAGCGACGCCTTTCGGTCCTTGTTGGCCCATCAAGCTCTCGGTGGATCCTCTCTTCGCCAACCAAACAAAGGAAAGTCTGCACCTCCTCGTTTGACCACGAATATTGTTCCGAGCTGCCATAATAGTAGTAGTAAGTTTTGTAACTATCTCTGGCCAAACTATTTAAAAATGCCGGGGTTATTCTGGAAACTCCATCTGGCGCGTGCAATAATGACGCAATGAATGGTGACAATTCTCTTGACCAATCAGCAGTAGGCATTGTTTCGTTGTCACATTTTAGTACCGCCTCATCTCGCCTCATCTCGCTCAGAACCTCGCCGGAGGTGATACAAAAAAGTAACCGAAAGCAGGTACAGGTACAACATTTACACAGTGGAAAACAAAACAAAGGCAAGCTGAGCCGAGTCGAGTCGAGCTGGTACTGTAGTGGAAAAGCGCCATTAAATGAATCTGACCTCCCAACACTACTCAAGAATTTCTAAGGAGAGAGTGTTTAAATTTTGACTTAAACTCACTGACAACTAAGTCCATTTTGAGGGACTTAGGGAAAAGCTACTTTATTCCAAAAAAAATGTAGTCAAGTTAGTAGTATAGCTAGTGTGTTTGTGGACTTAGTTGCATTAATAGTGTTGGAGAGCAACAAAGAACAAACAAACAAAAAGGCTTCAAAAGTAATAGTCATTTGCCCAAACATAAAACTCATCATGGAGGACATCAGCTCCCAACACAATTCCTCCAACAGCTCATGTTTGGACTGAAAAGGGAGAAAGAAACTCAAGGAACATCTCAAAACATGCAATTTATTCATCAAAGCTGAGCCTTTTCAAAGAACTACCTGGGGATGCTCCCAAAAATGGGATCTGTTTTCATTAAACAGACGTTAGCGGAATAATAGAGACATGTTCTTTATTGTTGCTGAGCATTTGCTGCTCCATTTAGAACATTGCAGACGCCTACTACATGTTAGATTGGGCCAAGCTATTTCCTGAACACTGTACAAACAAACATAGAAACAGACACACAGTAGATAGAAAAAAATGGTGGGGATGTTTGTTCCACATAAAAAGGATTCTTCACTCTATGAGGTTTAAAGGGGATGCAGGAAAAAAACGTTTGGGAGATAATTGTGGTCCAAAAGAGCTTTGTCCTGCTGATTCATAAAGTAGTAGCATGATTTTCTATTACTTAATCAAACATTTTTAATGCCAGGGACCCCTAAATAAGAAGACCTCCTTGTCAAAGACTCCCCATAAAGGCAGCTATCTATACAAAGGCAGCTATCTTGCAGTTAAAGGGATAGTTCGGCCAAAAATGATATTTAAACCATGCATTACTCACCCTCAAGCCGTTCGAGATGCATATGTCAATCTTGTTTCAGACGAACACATTTTCAGTTATTTTAGAAAATGTCTTAGACCCTTCAGTGGAAATAATGTGAAGAAATGGGGTCCAGCTCCATCAAGTCCCAAAAATGTGCATAAATCCTTCACAAAAGTAATCCATCCGGCTCCAGGGTGATAAATGAAGGCCTTCTGAGGGTAATCTGTGCATTATTGTGGTAAAAATATATATATTTAAAACTTTATAAATGAAAATATCTGAATTCCGGCAACGATCGTCGTGACGGTTCTTACGCTACGTACGTTCACGGGTGATGAAAGTCGGCGTATGAGGTAGGACGTAGAGCGTCACGATGGTTCCTACGCTACGTACGCTGACTTCCATCACCCGTAAACAAACAGCGATCGTTGACGGAAGTCAGATATTTTCATTTATAACGCTTTAAATATGTATATTTTACGATAATACCGCACGGATTACCCTCAGAAGGCCTTCGTTTATCACCCGGAGCCGGATGGATTACTTTTGTGAAGGATTTATGCACATTTCTGGGACTTGAAGGAGCTGGACCCCATTTCTTCACATTATATCCACTGAAAGGGTCTAAGACATTTTCTAAAATAACTGAAAATGTGTTCGTCTGAAACAAGATTGACATATGCATCTCGAACGGCTTGAGGGTGAGAAATGCATGGTTTAAATATCATTTTTGGCCGAACTATCTCTTTAATCTCATCTTTTCTAACCTTAGAACGTAGAATGAAATATTACATTTTGCAAATGCGTTAAAAAGGTGTAAAAAAACGCCGTATCTTGGAGCCTAGCTTTTATTCACAACAAATTAAACACAGCAAATACTCTAGTCTTAAGTATGTCTCTGTATAAATCTCCAAATCTAAGACAACCATGACCAAAGAGCACAAGTCAGCCGTATAGGTCTTAAAAATGAATAAACGAACGTGCAGTACATTCCGCAGCAGTGCGATAGGATTTATAGCGCACTAACAGTGACCGTCCCGCTGGAGAAAATGTGAGGTACGTGTCTTGCTCAAGGACACAGAGCGATAGGGAATCTCAGTAATGATTCAGTTCACAGGTCGCCCTATCTGCCATCAAATTCGTGATGATCATATCACAAGCCCAAAGCTGCAACTGCAACAAACCACCGTGGCTGAAATGCAGCTTTAATACGATATATCAAGATGTATACATCGTGCCTAAAGTTATATATTTAATGGTTGATTTGAAAATAGAAGGAAAGTTTACAGGACACAGAGGCTCATTAAAGGGAGAAAAACAAACACAAATAATAAAAAGGGCTTCACACAACACTTTACAACACTTAGCAACTTAAAACTATAACGCTATTAATGCTCTGCATAAAAAGCTCAAGAGATCAAAATGCTTTCTACAAAGGTCTCTGTGACTGATATTTTATCATTTTCGAAAAACATTATCTTTTAAGTGTTACATATGTATATAATAAACTCTGATTTATATTCTCATATGTACTCATCTGTTGTTTAATAATTACATCATTTTATTTATAAAAGTTATTTATGAAGTGTCACCCGCTCTTTTTCATAAATTTGTCATCAGTAACAATTATAAAACACTGGCTTAAATCAGGGATAGTTCACTTTGAAATTATTTTTTGAAATGTTTTAGCTTACCTCAAGGGCATCCAAGATGTAGGTGTCTTTGTTTCCACCACATTTTCAATTTTGACATTTTTTTGGTCAAACTGTCGTTGTCTGTCAGTCATATAATGCAGGTATGGGGGTCCACCTCAAAGAGCATGCACAGAGAAGTCCAAATTAAACATGATTTAATGACTCGTGAATGTAAATACAAACTGATGGCTTAAGACACAAAACGAGCGGTTTGTGTGAGAAAACGAACAGTATTTACATAGTTTTTACCTCCTGTTAACAGCCGTCGAACTGATCTGAATCAGAAGTCCAACTGAACTGAACTGAACCGTCTCCAACATTACGCCAGAAGTGATCTCTCGCGTCTACGTCACACAATGTTTACACGGAGATTTCGTGAGTTTTACTTTTTACTAAACATATTTACAATTTAGATCGTCTTCCATTGCGATTTCCCGTATGTCTAAATATGTTTAGTGAAAGGTAAAACTTCCGAAATCTCTGTGTAAACATTGCGTGACATAGATGTGCGAGAGATCACTTCCGGCGTAATGTTGGAGACGGTTCAGTTCGGTTCAGTTGGACTTCTGATTCAGATCAGTTCAACGGCTGTTATCAAAAGGTAAAACGATATAAATACGGTTCGTTTTCTCACACAAACAACTTGTTTTGTATCTTAGGCCATCAATGTGTACTTACATTCACAAGTCATTAAATCGTGTTTAATTTGGACTTCTCTGTGCATTCTCTTTGAGGTGGACCCCTAAACCTCCATTATATGAGTGACAGACAAGACCGGTTTGATGTCAAAATTGAAAATACTGTGGAAACAAAGACACCCACATCTTGGATGCCCTTGAGGTAAGCTAAAACATATAAAAAATTAATTTCAAAGTGAACTATCCCTTTAACTGGTTTGATCTGGTCTAGCTGGTCACCCAGCCTACCAAGTTAGTGTTTAGCTGAGTGGTCAGATGGTCTTCTAGACAAGCTGAAAAGTGCCACAAACTCTTCTAAAAACCAGCAAACCGGCTTTTTCATTCAATTTGAAGGGTGAAATCTATTTGCGTATGGGCTGCTTGTCTATTCTTCTAAACTTTTGACTTCCTGTCAGTCACTAACATATTTTGTATTAAATTTAGTCACTCAATGATAAAGATAAAGTTAGAATCTATTAAAGTTCAGGCGCAGTTCAGTACTCTCTCAAGCTTTGATGACCAAACAAAATCTGGATTGGGCACTTTTCAACTGGTCAGAATGGGAGACTGACCTCCACTTGAGCGCCAACTTGGCCCAGCCAAGAAACAACCCTAAACCAGCAATAGACCAGCAACCTTCTTAGGCTGGTTTAGTTTTTTTCCCCCTAGCAACTATCCTAGACTCCTAACCCCATGAACTCTGACCCCTCTTCGCCACCTGTGTTTTTGAAAAGAGTAAAACATTTTTTTTTGTTCTAAAGTGAAACTGAAAACTAGGTATCGGGTAAGAAATAAATCAAAGAAATGTAACAGATGGAACCTGAAAGTTTTATGCGTTCACTTTTATGGACGAATATAAAGGAGATCTGTGTGTCACGGAGCCACTCTTCCTCATGTTTAAGTAATCCAAACAGAGCAATGCCATGAAACAAAAAGAGAGATCTATGGGGGGAACAGAGGGAAAGAAACCAGAGAGAAAGAAAAGAAAGAGCAGCGAAGTACTTACTTCCCTGTTTATCCGAATCTACAGGGTCCAAAGTCGAAGAGGGTGGGGAAGGGGGTAGAAAAAGACAAGACAGACTCTAGTTAATGAGAGGCTGAAAAGAGCTAGAGGATTAACAGATCACAGACAGAAAGAGAGAGAATTAGAGGAAGAAAGAAAGAGAGACTTGTGTTAGCTGGCTAAGCTTTACGCCAGGGAATGACACTTAAAATGGAGGCATACATTTTGGATGTGAAGGTGAGCAAATCTTTGCAGACTAAACCTTAAAGTGTGATGTGTGTTATTTGTGTTCCTCAAGCGCCATCAAAAATAATTCGAAAAAGAATTTACATAAATAATCACTCTCTCTCTGCCATTGGTTAGGCAAACTGATAGCCACGCCCCCAAACTCACTCCAGTGGTTGAATCAGTGTTGCTATGTGGGGCTGGTTGAAATGTAAAAAAAAAAAACAGTTTTGAAATTGTCTTTATATTTCTCAGGGAAATAAAACAAATGGCTAGGCTTTTAGGCTAGGAATGTATATTAAAGGAGTAGTTCCCTTTTAAAAAAAACTTTTGCTGATAATTTACGCACCTCCATGTCATCCAAGATGTCCATGTCTTTGAATTGTCTTTGATTCGAACATCAAAATGAACAAATCTTATTTTGAGTCATTTGGTTCATTCAACGAACGAAATGAACAAAATGACTCGAAAAAAGATTTGTTCACTTTGATGAACCGAGTTCAAACAGGAGAGTCATGAACGCGCATAACAGAACAGAGCAAGGCAAGCATTTGTGCTTATAAAACTTAAAGTTTTTTATTTATTTCTGAAATTACCAATTGTTTTGCTAGATAAGACCCTTATTCATCGTCTGGTATCGTTTAAAGCCCTTTGAAGCTGCATCTGAAACTCTCATTTGGACCTTGAACCGTCTGGTCCCAAGTAAATCCATTATATGGAGATAAATCCTGGAATGTTTTCATCAAAAACCTTAATTTCTTTTCGACTGAAGAAAGACAGACATGGACATCTTGGATGACATGGGGGTGAGTAAGTTATCAGCATATGTTTTTTAAAGTGAACTACTCCTTTAAAAAAGAGCTTACAGTGTAAGCTAGTTCCTTTATTGGGTTGATTCAAGAGATATTCAAAAAAATCAACAGAAATGAAAAGAAGTAAACACATTAAACAACAGAGCTGCACTCACTCTAATATGTTCCCTAATAGCCTCTACTTACTGCCAGTTTACAAAAACACTAAAAGTGCTTTTTTACTAAAGTCCAAAATAAAATGAGTGATACAAAAAAAAAATCAATCTTGTTAAATTGGCCTTCTTGTATAAACTGGTTTATCCTGAAACAATGGAATTTCAAGGTATTTCATGATGAATTGATATTATGGCCAATGATGAAAGATTTGGAGGAGAAAAATAACAAAATACCCCAATACTATATATAATTACATCTATGTGTCTTGACTCATGGCTATTCATTCTCTTCCAATTTCTTTCAAATCACTCAATGCAACACATACGTACAGCACTCCTTTCGGAATAAACACCCTAATCCAGCAAAACAGTTGCTGTATCTAAGGTCAAACGTTCAAGGTGAGGAAATTGCAAGGATTTAGAGAGTTTTGATCCAAAAATGTTTTAAATCTCTTTAAAGTGATAAGTTTATCTAAAACTGAAAAGGTATTCAATAGTCATAATTTTCTCATTTTCAAAATTCATCAATTTCCTCAAAAAAGAGCTTGTACAGGTTTGGAGTGGAAATAACAATGGAATTTTCGTTTATAGGTGAATTATCAGTTCAAGCTAATGTGGAGAGTGTCCAATGAAGAGAGGGTGGTCATTTCCAACCTGGTGCATTCTGGGCCAGCTCTGAAAAGCAGGTTTAAAGAGGGCATGTGACCCTAAAACACTTTGCCACACATGTTAGTAGGCTACGCTTCATATCTGACCACATTCTCTCCATTCTCTTTTGGGAGGTCAGATACACAAGGACAAAAATAACAAGCTACCAAGCCCCACTACACAAATGGATAGTTAGAGGCCTAAAAAGTTTTCTTATCAAAACTGATATGATGATATGCCACATATGGTGAGAGTGTCCACAGATATTGAATAAAGTCCAGGGGAGCTACATAATAACAGAAACAGTGTGCATGTTTGTGAGTCTGGCTGAAGAGAGTATGTGACTGCTGACTTACATCGATGTAATTGGCGTTGATATAGTCGGAGTTGGGATCACCGAGCAGCGGGTGCAATTTCACCCTGTGACGGTCATCTGAAACACCAACACAATCACATGAGCTCACTTTGGGGTTAAGTCACTAAACAGCTGCATTACTTTGGTGCAGTAAACAAGTCTCATTTCAATGCAAATTAGGTTTATTACAGGAAATGTGTTGGCATGTTAAAGCTGTTATCTGATTTACAAAAGTAAACTGGGTCCTATAACATCACAGATAGAATGTGCAATGCCATACAAACTGAAAAATTCTAAAAGGCATTACTCTTCAATTATTATATTTTTTATAAGCATGCAAAGATTGAAAAATTGACTCACAACCCATCAGGGTATCGTTTCTTCCCTTAGTTTTATCCTTCTTCTTATTGATATCCCAGCCATCAAAGAAGCTCTACAAATAAATAATCGAATAAAAAGAAAGAGAGAGAAAGATCATTCCTGTTAGTTGTGAGAGATAATCACAGTTTTCTTAGATTTAGTTTGAAATGCATTTTATTAAAATAAACATTTTGACAATCAACAGCATTTAGACCAGAGAGACTGGATTGCTTTGCAACCCCCCCAAAATGTATTTTCTGATATTACATTAAGCTAAATTAAATACAATTTCACTTTCACAAAGGATAAATATGAGTTCATGGTTCTGTTAAACATAAAAGGAGACCATTAGAAAGAATTTTTATGTTAACACTTGATTTATTATGTGCAACTGCATATATTACTGAAAAGAGATGAGCATATGACATTACACAGTGGACGGCAGGTACGATAAAACAGAATGTTGAATCGAAACACCAAAACATTTCTAAATTAATTGATTTGCATCCTCATCTTTTTTTCAGGTTCTCAGATGATTCCAAACCCTGACCATCAAATCTGGCATGCAATGAAATACAAATGTGAATAGAAGAACATTTTTACTTCAAACTAGGTTTACTAGGTGTAAGCACTTCTAAAATGGGACAGAAATGTACACTCACCTAAAGGATTAGTAGGAATACCTGTTCAATTTCTCATTAATCCAATTATCTAATCAACCAATCACATGGCAGTTGCATCAATACATTTAGGGTGTGGTCCTGGTGAAGACAATCTTTTGAATTCCAAACTGAATGTCAGAATGGGAAAGAAAGGTGATTTAAGCAATTTTGAGCATGGCGTGGTTGTTCGTGCCAGACAGGCCGCTCTGAGTATTTCACAATCTGCTCAGTTACTGGGATTTTCACGCACAACCATTTCTAGGGTTTACAAAGAATGGTGTGAAAAGGGAAAAACATCCAGTATTCGGGAGTCCTGTGGGTGAAAATGCCTTGTTGATGCTAGAGGTCAGAGGAGAATGGGCCGACTGATTCAAGTTGATAGAAGAGCAACTTTGACTGAAATAACCACTCGTTACAACCGAGGTATGCAGCAAAGCATTTGTGAAGCCTCAACACACACAACCTTGAGGTGGATGGGCTACAATAGCAGAAGACCCCACCGGGTACCACTCGTCTCCACTACAAATAGGAAAAAGACGCTACAATTTGCTCACCAGAGCTCACCAAAATTAGACAGTTGAAGACTGGAAAAATTTTGCCTGGTCTGATGAGTCTCGATTTCTGTTGAGACATTCAGATGATAGTCAGAATTTGGCATAAACAGAATGAGAACATGGATCCATCATGCCTTGTTACCACTGTGCAGGCTGGTGGTGGTGGTGTAATGGTGTAGGGGATGTTTTCTTGGCACACTTTAGGTCCCTTAATGCCAATTGGGCATCGTTTAAATGCCACGGCCTACCTGAGCATTGTCTCTGAGCATGTTCATCCTTTATGGCCACCATGTACTCATCCTCTGATGGCTACTTCCAGCAGGATAATGCACCACGTCACATAGCTCGAATCATTTCAAATTGGTTTCTTGAACATGACAATGAGTTCACTGTACTAAAATGGCCCCCACAGTCACCAGATCTCAACCCAATAGAGCATCTTTGGGATGTGGAGGAACGGGAGTTTCGTGTCCTGGATGTGCATCCCACAAATCTCCATCAACTGCAAGATGCTATCCTATCAATATGGGCCAACATTTCTAAAGAATGCTTTCAGCTCCTTGAAAGAGCTTGAAAGAATGCTTTCAAGCTCCTTGTTGAATCAATGCCATGTAGAATGAAGGCAGTTCTGAAGGCGAAAGGGGGTCAAACACAGTATTAGTATGGTGTTCCTAATAATTCTTTAGGCGAGTGTATGTATGTTTGGGAAAGTTACTTTTAAAAGTAATGCATTACAATATAGTTACTCCCTAAAAACAATAAGGAATTTCATTACTTAGTTACTTTTTACGTAAGGTAACGAAACCACATTACTTTTGCATTACTTTTCTTACCTGGGCTTGTGGTTGTTGTTTTTTTCATAAAAAAGGTCTATTTTGGCAAATGTAAATGCAGTTCTACACCAAAAGTAAAATCAATAAGCCTCAAGCTGAAGGAAATGCAAATTCAAACCAGTGATGTTTATATAGTAATTTTTGCTTATTAGTATGGTTAAATTGGTTCATCAAAGGTCAACAGCAAAGACATTGCTTAATAAAGTGAGATTAATTGCAGGTTTGCATTTCACTTTTTATTCATTTCGAGGAATTAATCTGTTTTTATGGAAATGAGATGAGTAAATGCATGCTCACATTTAGTCTAAAACTACAACAACCATCAGGTTTACACAGCGCTCACAACAAAACTACACTTTGATTTCTCTCACCATGGGGAAAGACCTGTCAGTCAAGAAAAAAGTAACTGGTGTTACTTATTTGAAAAAGTAACTCAGATATTTTTTGTATATTTCAAAGTAATGCATTACTTTACTAATTACTTGAAAAGAGTAATCTGACTACATGTAGTAACTCGCATTACTTTTAATGCCTTACCTCACACACTGTACACACGTGTGTGTGTCATTCTTACACAGTGACCTCAAAAAGTACACAGAGAATATCTTTGCATTACAAAAATGCCACTTGATATATTTTCAGGAAATACAACACAAACACAATGTTTCAAGCAAACCATTTATATATATATATATATATATATATATATATATATATATGTATTCACATTATAAAACAATACATATATTGTTGAAAATTAAGCAAAACATTTCTTTAATCTCCTAGTCCAAAAACTTATTTTTTGCACTTTGCTTGTGGAACAGACCTCTACTCTGTTTTTTCCACTATCTAAACTAAAGATCCTGTCAATAAGCACTGATCAATGGACTGTACTTGTGGTCCGCGGGGAAATAAAGCTTATGAAACCTAGCCGGTACATTTGTGTTCCCTCTCAAACTCTGTGTCTCTTTTTTCCGCTTATGAAGCACAAAGACACTGACCTCAAACACACACACACAGTGTCACTATGTCCAGGAGAGTGCGTATTGATTTTTGAGCTGAATCTGTTTCACACTGAGAGGAGAGTTTAATGAGTCCACAAGCTGAGCTCTAGAGAGGCAGGCCAGTGACACAACTCTGATTGCGTGGAGAGATGTTTTGTCTCGTAGCTCTGTGGACAACAACAGTTAGAGGAGAGTCAACAGCTCACAAGAGTGTGACGGTGAGAGAAGATGCTCAAGCCGCATTCTGAGGAGAGAGAAAGTAGCTACGGAGGAAGGGATGGAGGGAGGAAAAGAGATAGCAGTGAATGTGCTCTTTGTGCAGTAATGACGAGGGGCTATATGACCTCTACTTTCATCTCAATAACTGCTCCTCTATAGTCCATGGGGGAGAGATGTGAACCTATGCGTGAAGAATGACTCAAAAAGCCACAGTTGTGCTATGTAACGTATAATGCATCAAGGTTCTTTGTGAACTGCTCATTTACAACATATACTCATCACTTTAGGTCAGTTTTGTTTTTGTAAAATAGAAATATAACATGAAAAACAAGTAACAAATATGTTGAAGTAAACAAAAAAATAGTACAATTAAAACAAATCAAAATAAATTAAAGCTATATACAAATATAATTTAAAAAACTAGTGCTGTCAAATGATTAAAATATTTAATCGCGATTAATCGCATTAATGTCATAGTCCATTCGCGATTAATCACAATTAATCGCAATTAAGTACACATTTTTATCTCTTCTAAATGTCTCTTGATTTTTTTCTCATTTTAATGCTCTCATCAACATGCAAAGGTGGATCGGCTTGCTTTGTGCAAATGTTTTTTTATTGGAAACAACATTGACATGTACTGTGTTCAATTTCACACTAACATTCTCACCTGGAGCAAATAATCTATCACACAATATAACACTGTCCATCAATAAAAGGGTGAAAGAAATACTGACTGAGGTCTGATATTGACTGAGGTCCTGATATTGACGAGGGGGCGGAGAATTTGCATCAGCTGTGTGTGTGCTTGGCCATCATCAAGTGGTATTTCAGACTGGACATGCTGCGATGATTATAGCTCAAGTCCACAATGACAAAACACACAAAACACTTTGGTCTTGTCAATGGAACCATTTGGCAACTTTTTAAAAGTAAACTTTCTATTCAGAATCAGAGCGTCTTGCGCTCGTCATCCACTCAAAACGTAACGTTAACCTACTATTTGGACGGCTTATAAGCCTAAACAAGTGTGTGCGACATGCCTGTTGTTTTGTTTACGATCTGCTAGATCTACTTGCGTTTTAAAACGTTCTCGCTCGGAGCAAGCCATTGAAATTAATGGGTGTCATAGCGCAGCGCCGCGCATGCTGAGTCCTGTTGTAAAAGCAAGTGAAAAAAACAACAACAAAGTTTGCTAGGCCAAAAAGACCGTTAATCGCGCAATACAAAAATGAACGCCGTATTTAAAGGACAGCCCTAATAAAAACTGATAAAAATGAGAAAAGCACATGCAATTTTTAAAATAAAAATGAAAACTGAAAATCTAAAAATAAAAGCTAATTCAATTTATAAATAGATTTGATGCAGAGGTTTGTTTTAAAGGCCTGCAGATGGTGAGTGTTGGAGACCACCCAGACATCTGTTAGCACCGACAGCTTCCACCGACAGATAGACCGCACTGTAAGCTACACTAAAGCCCAAGCATATTTAAATAAATCAGAAAACCTGTAGTGGCAGCTGTGAAAGATTTTTATGATTCTGACAGAAACCTCTTGCTCAACCGATTTCAAAGATATGCTATCAAAGCCTAACTAGCCCGATAGATGTGGCGCTTTCCTCTGAAATAAAACTCAAAACCAGCCAGGTCAAACTGCTATTTAAGCATTTTTTAAACTACAGGTACACTACAAGAAACAGTTACTCCAATAACTAAATATTTTAAATCAATGATTGTAAAGATACGTCTGGAAAGGTGTTCTATAAATGAAATGCAACTATTATTATTCATGTATTAAAATAATAGAACAATTCTTAAAATAATTGTTAGACAGTCATTATTCATGAACAGTTGGATTCATACTACACATAAAATAAAAAAATAAAATAAAAAAACTAGGGCTGTCAAATGATTAATCGTGATTAATCGCATTCAAATAAAAGTTTGTTTACACATAATATATGTGGGTGCACTGTGTATAATTATTTAGTATATGTATATATATATATATATATACACACATCACACACACACACACACACATGCATGTATATTTAAGAAAATGTTTTATTTATATGTAAAATATTTATATTTATATATAATATAAATTATATATAAATCTATATACAGTATATACATGAAAATATTTCTTAAATATATACAAGCATGTGTGTGTATTTATATATATAAAATAATTATACACAGTGCACCCACATATATTATGTAAACACAAACTTTTATTTTGGATGCGATTAATCACGATTAATCATTTGACAGTCACATTGGCAAATGATTAATCATTTAATCGTGATTAATCATTTATAATAATAAAAAAACACAAACCCACCTCATACTCCTGTTTAAAGCCGTAACCTTCTGCGGTTTTCATCTGGTTGATGTGTTGTAGGAGGTCAGCAACACGCACTGCCGGGTGAAGCTGACCCGTGTGATAGGGCGATCCTTTACGGCCACACTGACGCCTAGGCGACCCACCCAGCAGACTGCTGGACTCATTCATGGAGCTCCGTGGATCACCTTGGTGAAAACGAACAAGCGCAGACCAAATGTTTGCACACTATTTTAACACTAATAATATATACAATACATATACACATATACAATAAACACAGCATAGGAACAGCTGAACCTGAGGTAAGCAGCTCAAGTATCTTAGAAAAGTTTCATTAAGTAACCAATAAACATTTTATAAAAAAAGAACAAAACTCCAAACAAGTATAATAGGGTTAATGTGAGAATTATCATCCCCTTATGGCACTTCATCTTCTGTGTTTATAATTGGTATTCATAAATATGATCAGGGAGCAATTATGAATTCATGACTAGGGCTGTGTATTCAAATAAATTAGCAGTCTGCTACTCATTTCTCAAAGGAAATAGGAAAGAAAAAAAAACACAGACAGTATATTGCACACAGTAGACACTTTAAATGTAGCAAGACAGCTCTGAGTCATGCCATTAAAACTTCATTTTGATCAAGAGATCTCTCTCTTTGAGACATCAACTATTCAGTGCCTGCAAAGTCAGATACCTTTGAATTGGATATTATTTAGCATCTCTCTCTCTCTCTTTCTTTTTTTTTTTTTGCCTGCTCCAATTTCTTCCAAATTGAAATCCTCGATGATGCCTTTAAGGATAAGCTTCTGGTGCAGATCTAAGTCCATTTGCCTCTTATAAACTGATTGCGCTTTGTTTTTGATTTTTTTAAACATACTATTTGTTCTCTCCCTCTCCTACTGGTTTCCATGGATTGTGTTTATATTAGGATTTATAGTCTTATGTCAAGGGAGACTGGGTGTTATATTAGGACGTGGAGTGCACTACATCGCATATTTAAGAGCTGTGAAAGATTGAACGATTACGGAAGGACTGCGGCTTTGATGAAGCTTTACACACCGACTACAAATGAGGACAAATTAACCCGAGTTTACCTAGTCCCTGAACCTCACTTTAACTGTGTATGTGACTGAAAGTCTCTAACCATTCATTTGCGCTCTTTGCCGTCAGCGTCTGGTACTCTCGCTTTTAGCACCTTGAGAGTGTGAGGTGGAAAAAATGTAAGAGTTCTAAGAACAGTACATTTATTATATTTGTTTATATCCATTTTCGGTTAAGGTATTCTCTTGAGTTTTGAGTTCTAATTAGTTTTTCTTCATCAATTTAATCCCAAATTAAGAGTGCTGGATTAAGTCTAATGAATTTTATGGAATAGTTTCCCCCAAAATATCAGTTTTGTCATTTACACACCTCCATGTCATTCTGAAACATTGTTTTTTCATATTGAACACAAAATGAGAAATTTCTATATTAAATCTTTTAAAAAAATAGCAAAACATATATATTTAAACAAGAAACTTTAACAAAAAGTGTCTATATGAAGCCATGCTGTGTGAGCAACCTGAAATCATTATTCACTGACAATCCAAGAGCATGATCATTCACTGAAAAAAATATTTGACATAAGAGAAGAATTGATCAAAACTGGATATCAATAGTTTACTCATGAGTTCACACAGTCAAGATTCTCAGTGAAAAATGACTAAATGTATGACTGTTTCTCACACAAAGCAATAGCTTCAGAGGACTTTAATCATACTTTTATTGTTCCAGGTGTCATTTTGGTGCTTGACAGCTTCAGTCCTCATCCAATTTTCTTTAAAGTGATATTCTTAAAAAAAAAAAAAACTCCTTTCATGTTTTACGAAGAAAGAAAGTCAAACGTGTTTGGAACAGACTGAGGGTGAGTAAATGACAGAAATGTCATTTTAGGGGTGAATTTCCTTCAACAATTTATAGCTTAAAGCTGCACTGTGTAACTCTTTTAGTTTATTCTTAGCTAAAAACACTTAGTTCTTTCAAAAACATATGCGCTCATTAATGTATTTTTACTTCGTTCAAGTAATAAAAGTATTCTCGTGAGTGTATAATATGCCTTTGAAAATACATACGGGTAAGGGGTTCTAATGTCGGCTCGCATGTTGCCCCTCCATCTTGAAAATACATTAGCCAAAGAGGGACATACCTTCGCTTCGCTGAATCTAATTCTACAAAACGTTCATAAAGTAATAAAGTAACCGAATGCTTTAATCCAAGCCTTCTGAAGAGATATGATCACTTTATATGATGAACAAATTTAATTTAGGTTTTATTCACATGTAAACACTGATCAGCGAACATACATAGAGCAGTCATATATGGTAAACAGAAGCTCAACCATACATCTTTGCCACTTGATTCATATGAATATCTTTAACAACGTTTTTATGATTTGAACCGAGATTTGGGTGAAGAGACTTTCAATTGAGGGACAGAAATCTCTCAGATTTCATAAAAATATCTTTATTTGTGTTTTGAAGATGAACAAAAGTTTAATGGGTTTGGAACCAACATCTTTTTCTTATTGAACTTAGGGAGAACAGTTGCTCTTTGTTTTAAGCAGAGATGTATAAAGTACTAGAAACCTGGACTTGAGTAAAGGTACAAGTGCTCTATCAAAAAATTGACTTGAGTAGAAGTTGAAGTGCTCTTTAAGCACCACACTTAAGTAGAAGTACTTAAGTATTCAACATTTTTTGTACTTAAGTATTGCAAGTAGTTTATTTTAAAATTCACTACTTAAGTACTAAAGTAAAAGTACAAGTATTGTGTCATGTAATTATTAAAGAAAGCAGTCAAAAGTTTGAACTAGCAATCAAATAAGGCACTTTGGCGGGATACAAATTTGCTTTGGCGGCTGCCAAAAAAAAAATTGCAGGACAACCCCTGCATTAGTTGTCAATGTGTGTGTCAATCAATACAATTACCCTATAAAAGCCAACTTGCAATCGAGTGATTTGTAAAATTTTTATAATTGTAACGACTAACTAGCAGAACATTAAAAAAATATCGAAGCAAAAGTATTAAATTCATCGAAAATATCTACTGAAGTAAAAGTAGAAGTATGAGAAAAACAATACTCTAGTAGAGTAAAGATACAGCCTTTTAGTACTTAAGTACAGTACTTAAGTGGTTCTACTTCATTACTATACATCTCTGGTTTTAAGTGAAATTCCAATTGGGTTTTTGTGTGTGTGTGTCATGTCACATCTTACTGCGAGTGCTGCACGTATGGGTGTCCATAAATGACAAGGCCATCCTTCTCGTCCTCCTGCAGAGTGCTCTGATCAGTGAAACTGCGCTCCATGGAGCCCATCATATTACTCTTCTCCTGTCTGTACGTAATGGGGGTCTTATTCATGTTCACCGGCTTCCTACTGAGGAGGCAGAGAGAGAGGGGCGAGGACAGAAGGGGATGGGTTGGGGGGGGTTAGAGATATGGAACGTGAAGGAAATGAGAGAGAGATGGGGCGAGTTAGGGGAGTTGGTGAGAGAGAAAGAGAAGATCATCACTCTGCTGCCACCCCCCTCTCCAAAAAGCACACACAAAAAGCCATGAGAAATGATGATGTGCAATGGAGAAGAAGCCACTTACGGATAATAAGAGTATGAGTAGTAATCCCTTCTGGAGAGAGAGCAAAAAAAAAAAAATAGAAGAAGAGAAGAAAGGGGAAAAAGAGAACAAGAAGAAGAAGGGACATGAGATGCAAGCACTGGCAGAGCTCTGATTAGAGTGAAAAATGGCAAGCCGTCAGCAGCTTGCATTTGCCACGCGAGTAATGGGACACATGCAGATATGCACAAAACCTCAGCCAGAGCGGGAAATGGCGGCCTAATCAAATACGTCTTGTTGCTTTTAATGAGTTTAACAAGGAGACCTGCTGAGAGGAACTTTTATATGCGCTCTCTGCAATGGCACAATCTAACCCAATATCCGCAAAATTTTCCAATGAATTGCTCGGAGAACACTTCCATCTGCATTCCTATTACAAACATTTTTCAACTCCGTTTTGGGGTGCATTTGGATTAAATGGCTTAAAATGTTCTGTCTTACACAAAGGCCTGATATCTCTCTTTCCATTTCAGTGGGAAGGACTTCAGTCGCTAACTGAAGTACGCGCGTTACTTTGACACTTTATCTCCGGCTAAATGGCTGAGCTGAGGGTTTGCTGCACTCAAACGTTTAGCTTACATAAACGTTTTTTTTCCAGCAGTCAGAGAAAGAAAAAAGAGAGGCTGAGGAGGTATGTTCTGATCATTTTTCATGTAAAAGATAAATAAAATGCTCAAATGCAAACAAATTAGCCATCATATTTGAAATACCACACAAAACGATGTTTGTTTCTGGCAAATGGTTAAAAGATGGATCCCCTCCAGCTTAACCAATGTGGTCTAGCATCCCTAAACTACCGGTAACAAGTTTGGAATACATGTTTTTTTTATGTTTTTGGAATAAATATCTTACTCTTATGCTAACAGAGGCTTAAAAATCAAGTAAAAACAGTAATAGTTTTAAGAAATAGTATAGCCCTCAAACCGTATTCACTTTATAGCCCTTAATCGGGTAATTGTGGACAAATGTGGGCACTCAGGTGTGATCCTAATTTTTATTTATTATAAATGTTCTATCACTGTCTTCGATAAAGTTTTGTCTATCCATTTGCGGTGTTTTTTTTTTTTTTTTTACACTTTTTTACTTAAAAAGTACCATATTTTCTATGTAAATTATTTCAATGTAAATTTGTTTTTTTTTAACTACATTAAAATATCATTCCAATAAGTTCTTAGAGCTAAAACCTAAAGATAAAGGGACTTTGCTGTCACCTGGTGTCTTATTTTGGCTTATTTTAGAATGCTCTAAATTACAGTTTTCCCATTCATTTCTATGGGTGCCCATTTTTGACCCAAATACAAGATTAAGGAGGGTTTTTTTTTCATCCACTTAACATTGCAGAATTGAGTAGAAAACAAAAATTGTGTGTGTTCAGGAGGCAAAGTTAGGAAAAGTAGCCAAGTCTTGTACCGCTCAGATCAAGGAAGGTATTTTTTTTAAATAAATCAAAAAAATTTTGCCCACATTTGTCCAGAATATTTAGGGTTTAACTGAAAATAACTGGTTTTCTATTTTCATATATTTTATAATTTAGCTTTACCATTACAATTTTTGTGTTGTGGATTATCTGTCAATATGCCTGTATTGTACAACAAATTGCCTTTCGGGGACATTAAAGTTTTCTAAGTCTAAGTCTTACAGGAACACAGTAAATCACATTTTAAAATATATTGTAGTGTAAACATGTTGATGAAGAGGGTCAACCTGGTTAACCACTTAAATCAGCAAGGAATGCATCATATATAGTTTTTGGTTGAGATTACATTCATTATTATTATTAATCTCACCCCTGCTTTCACAGAGAGGCTTAAGCATAGACTAAAATGCATCTTTGAGCTGTTTTAATTGAGAGCAACTTGCAGTGATATATTTTAAAATATGTCAGTGCCAATGTTTTGTCTCAAAATGCTCACAAGTAATGTTTTTTTATTTTTTTCTAAGTCATATTTAGAAAAGCTACTTAAATGCCCTTATTGAACTAAGGGTTTATACTGGCTTAAAGGGCCACTCCACCTCTGGAAAGATGATTGTGTATTTAAAATGGGTAATTTATGTAGAAGAAATGTGAAATTATTTTTGAATTTGGAGCTTTCTAGACTGAGAAAAGCCAGAAAATGTATTTTTGGCTTATGTGGAAGAAAGACGACAACTCCCAGAATGCACTTGCTTCGCTACCCTAGGAGGCCACACCTACCGGTAACCGCGCAGTAGGTAAACAACAGTGAAGGCTACTAGTGAGTCTCCGTGATGAGTGAGTCTGCCCAAAAATGTGTTTCGAGATCGCCCAAAACGTCCGGGATTCGGCTTTTCATCATTCATCATGTTTACTGTGGCGAGCAGGACGAGGCTAAGACCGTGTGGAGAACGACGCGAGGCTGGTGGCGTGATTGACTTACCGATTAAGCGACACCTGTGAGACGTAAGTTACCAGTCTCGTATCTCTCACTGAGGAGTGGGAATTTTCTTAGCAATGTTAAAACGTTATGTTCGCTTACGTTATGTTAGCGTTCATGTAAATCAGATTCACCAATCAGAATGAATTCAGTTGGATTGAAACAAAAGCTGTACATGTAAACAATGCATGGCGACTGCAGAAAGCAAAAGCTGAATCCCGGATATCGACGGCTCGGACATGTCCGGAAAAAGAGGACGGTAACCCCTAAAGTTACTCCGCTTTCTCCACAGAACAAGAGCCTGCTAGCTTAGTTTATAAAAAAGATGTGTAATCCCAATCGTCCATAATGCATCCGTCATGCGTATTCAGTACCTTCGTATACGCTTCTGCCGGTGAAATCAAATGCAATGGCACTGATCTCTGATTGGTCTGTTAGCGCATTAGGTCCAACCCCCTATAGGCGGGTTTGAACGGGTGAGATCTAGTGCTTGTAGTCTTTACAGAAATCCCCCCTCTTACACTTCCCTCCTACAATGACGTAAAATGATGATTTTTGGGTCATTGTAGGAGGAAGTGAAAAATGTAGTGAAGGGGTGGAGTGTCCCTTTAATCTAAACCCTGTCTGTGAAACCAGGCCATCATTTTACTATTGGTATAACACTATATCTTTAGACAGAATATTATATATATTTCTTATATTTTACAATGTTATATATACAGTATATTGTAATTTATATTATATTTGCTTAAGTAAATTGGATAAAAATAATGATCAGCTTATATCATGCAAGGCTAAACCATCTAAAACTGACATAACAGACTAAAGTGTAAAATCGCAGCCTCTAGGCAATCACTATTCATGCATGTGAGAAATTCATATGAAACACAGAATGTGAATGTTCTTTATCGGTTGCTGAAGATGAATCTATGAGATGACCATTGCGTAGATTCATCTCCAGTGACTGAGGAATGAGAGGCCCATGTCTCTCACTCACCACGAAATCTGATGACCTTTTGAGAACCGTGGGCTAATTATCTCTGAAAGCACACTTTTTCCATCCCAATTACGGGCTCATTTCTGGTTCAGGGCGGCAGCGGGCAGGGCCTAATTAAGTGAGTAATTGAATTGCATTTCTCTTTAATTAAATATTTCACACTCAGATAATCTCAGAAGATGAAAACCCCTGGCAATCTCCCCACAGATGCACGTGAGAAAGCAGGGGAGAACTGGGTGCCCTTTGACTAAGCCGAACAATCGAAGCCATAAACTGGAATGGGTAGGTTTAAGTTAGTCATAGCTGAACACACAATAGCCTGGTCTCTCGGGAACAGATTAAGTCTCATTTAAATAGCACCTTTACAAGAAATGTTTTAAAATAGCCCACAGGCTTATAACTCTCAGCATCTATAACATAAAGGCATAGGAAAATTTGAAGTATTATGTCATACTAAAATGTACTAATGTCACTGCATACAAAATGAAATATAATATATTTATTTACTGAAAGATAATTTAAAAACATAAAAATGATCAATTAAAATATATACACTACCGTTCAAAAGTTTGGAGTAGGTAAAATATGAATGTTTTTGACTTTCATGCTCACCAAAGCTGCATTTATTTGATCAAAATACAGTAAAAACAGTAATATTGTGAAATATTATTACAATTTACAATTATACAAAAATTATTACTATTGTGAAAGTTCAAAAGAACAGCTTTAATTTCAAATATAAACCGTTTGCAACATTTTACATGTCTTTACGGTCACTTTTGATCAATTTAATGCATCTTTCCTGAATAAAAGCATTCATTTCTTTTGAAAACCCCCAACATTTTTTATGAAAGTTTTATGAAACCAATGACAATGAAATTGCATGTGAAATTGTGACTTAAATGTACAAATACGTTTTGCATCCCATCATGCTTTGGCTCTCAAATCTTCATTCTGACCAGTAGAACTCACCCTTTTTTAATGATTATGATAATGGCCCCCAGTAGCAGGATCAGGACCACCAGCCCACCAGCACACACTCCTAGGATGAGCCCCATCTCCTCTGAGCGCTGAGTGACCTCAAGAGCTCGCTGATGGTCTTTACAGGCGGCTTAAGAACACACACACACACACACATAACTTATGAGGACAGCAGCAACTGTTTACATACATATAAACCAGCATGAATTAACATATCAACCAAAAACAAATACATTCAAAGGAAAGACATTCAAATGAGGCCTGAAGGAAAATAATACTTTATACTGCGCCAGATTAAGATGGTCACACTGATCACGTCTATGTTAATCATGCTCTCAACACTAAAGGCCCATTCACACAATAACTATAACAAGATCTATAAAGTTTTAATAATGCTATAACAATTGGGCAGTCCACACCACAACTAAAACAGAGGAACAAGATAATTGGAATCACTTTTAGAAGTTTTTTTTTTTTCAACTGATGAAAGATACAAACACTGGCAGCCAATCAGAATCAAGCATTTAAAGTGGCAGACGCCACAGAACTGCAGTGAACTCTTCTAAAAAAAAAAAACAATGTTATCATGTGTTGCTGGATGCTATACCGTATTTTCCACACTATAAGGCGCATCCGGATTATAAGGCGCATAAGATACTGCAGTTAAACGTTTGACTGGGTTTGCATTATGCATCCACTAGAATGTGCTAAAGGGAATATAACGAGTGTGCGGCGCCGGAGGTGAGGCGTTTATTCAGTAAGCATGAGCGCGCTGGGGCAGGCACGTAACTTACATTCACAACTCCAGGTAGACCTATCGCACACCAGACTGCACACTTTCTCATCAGTGTATGGCCAGCAATATTGTTATGTTTAATGACATTATGATATGAAGATAATGTTCTATGTTATGATTGTACTGTACAATTAAATACAATCGTTGCTGAGTCTGCAGTCTGAAAACTTTACCTCAGAGCATCCGTTAACTGAATGAATTGAAAATCTCACCTGAAAAATCCAATAACATCAGCAATTGATCCATATATAAGGCGCTCTGGATTATAAGGCGCACTGTCGTTTTTTGAGAAAATTAAAGGCTTTTAAGTGCGCCTTATAGTGCAAAAAAATGCTCAAAAAATGCCACTCAAAAAAATGAACTAGGGAGGTTGTGCACTTTACATAATATATTTATATATAGTTTACTTATAATAATTGTGTTTTTTGACTTTACATGTTTTTTTCTATTAAGGTCTATGTAATTGTGTCTCAACTTGACAGTACAAAATCCTAATGTGTTGTCTAAACACAAACCATTTATGTTAAGTAAAAAAGTGTACATCCAGAGGGTGGCAGTATAGTGCGAGCCGACTGCCATTTTGCCCGAACTTTGCCCAGTTTGCCCGATAATTTTATTGTGTTCAATCTGCTTAAATATACAAACAATTTAAGTTTACTTAATCCGTTTGTGTTGGATTACATGATTGATTTGTGTTGCCTTAACTGAAACTGGGCAGTGCTTTTAGTTCCCAGCATGCATTGCATATGGTTAAATTAAGAGAGAAATTTTTTTAAAATTAAGTGTTATTTTATGGGTTTTTTTTGAGAAATTTTGAAAAGGGGAAGACTTAATAGTGTGTAATAGTGTTTAATGTTAAATTATATTGGAATTATTAAACCATTTAAATTACAGTGGGTTACCATTGTGGAGAAGAGTGGAGCATTTTGATTGGCTGTCGACTGATTTCATTATTTTCAATTGCTTTGAATGAAGGAGCATGTAAATCTTAGCATTCAAGATGCTAATATGTGCTTCTGCTAGCAAATAGCTAGCTAAAGTTCATCAATTTAATTAAATGTCACTGAATCAAATGAAATATAAATGGATGAATGAAGATAATAAAATGCCTTTGAATCATGTCAGGAAGCCTTTAAAAATTCACGTTGAGACCACTTAAATTGGGTAATTACAAATTACATAATTCTTTTACGTTGAAGTTACATGAACAAATTATGTTTGTTTAACGTAATCCAGTTATGTGGAACCTGTTGACAAAATAAAATTACTTAAAGCCAACATATAATTTTTTTTAGTGTAATAGTTATCGTTCCTTAGTGTGACTTAAGAGATAACAGGGCTAAAAAGTGGTTTGGTGTCTCTAACAAGACAGTGACGGAATGAAGACAGAAAAATTAGATGTTTTGAGCAAACAGATGGCGCCACATTGACAAGCTTAAGCTCTTAAACCAACTTGTACCAAGCTAGAAACCGTGTAAAACAGAAAAGCTGATTTTAGCTGGATCTTCTGCAGGTTTAAACATATTAAAAGTGAAAAACAGAAAACAAGAGACCTATGGCTATCCACTGACAGATTGTCAATTTTGGCTTGCTTCGTGCACTCTTTCTAAGTAAATAGCTTCTACTATCTAGGGCTGAGTCAAAACCCAAAATGCATTCATGAGCCATGGCGAAAGAAATGAAAGATCTCTGGCAATTCTGAGGGGTCCTTCTATCTCTCATCCTGAGATGTTTCTGTACTGTACCACGCAGATTGCACGCCTCTTCTGTGGCGCGAGTATCTGCACCAGGTCAGCTATTTATCCCAGGCACCTGTCTCCATTGACAGCGTGTGGGCAGGGGTCATTTCACAATTGGAGGCTCCTGGGGAAAGCATGCCTTGTCACAATAAGACTGTGTGATCCAAGAGAGAGCAAAGAGAAAGTGTGCATATGCAACGGAGCCCGAGGCAAATTTCCCTGACCTGGACACGCAGCAGCTGGACTATTTATACGGTTTTTACACTCTCATGCTTGTACGGGAATGTTTCGCATGTTTTTGTGGGTTTTTATTCTGTATATTCTGCTGTTTTTATAAAAAGCAAATCAAATTTAGTTATTAATAGTTACAGGCTTTTCTAAATGAGGTTGTATGCCACATCGTAATGAAACATATCAAGATTATGATAAATGATATAAGACAGAATTCAAAAATATACTTCCTAATCTTCCTTGGACAATAAAAAAGCTATTTCATTGGCTAACAGAACCACTACGCTGAAATTATATACAACTGTTTAAAGGGGTCATGAACTGGCTTTTTAATTTTTTTTTTATATTGTTGTCTGAGGTCAACTTATGATGTTCGCTTGGTTTTTACATTCAAAAACATCAAAATTAATAACTAATAAGCTATTTTCTACCCTAGTTTTGAGCCTAGCTCAAAAACGCTCTGTTTTTATGGGCGTCTTGCATTAAAGACTTGGAAGTAAACGGCCAATATTTTGTAAACGGCATATTTATTGCTCGGTAGCTCGATCCCGTTTGTCATCACGAGGTAGGCCTGTGTTATTTAGCTATGCGTGTAATGGCGAATCAGTGTGCGGGGCTAACGGCCATGTTGAAGTAGGCGTTGATCTTCTGCAGGGGTTGTGTTTTATCCTCTTTGACGTCATAGTTCCCCACTTTGAAAAACGAGTCGTTTGCTGAGCCTGGTGTCAATAAAAGCTTTTATTGGACTAACAAGGACGATTTCAGTTCTGAAACTTACAGGATATTCTTATAATATGATGACCTCTCAGATGTCAAAAGCTCAAGGAAAATTTGATTTCTCAGTTCATCACCCTTTAATATATATGTTGTCTTAAGAATATGTTATGTAATATGTAAAAAAACTACACTACATTTACCTGATTTGTAATCACAACATTTTTTCTTTTGTCAAATCAAATTAAATTATTTATGTGGTTCAGATAATATAATATTTTGAGTGTCTGATGATTAAATCAATCTCCTTCATTGTATTAACTCAATTATTCCATTTAAATGAAGGCAACCAGGTTAATTTAAACCAACAATATTTTTTTTTACAGTGTAAAACTATTACAACTTTCCTGTAATTGAAATAAAATAAAAAATAAAGTGTTATTGTTAAAAAAAAACTATAAAAAACTTTTTGGTGATTATAAATATCCCACATAAAGAAAAGAAATTAGAAAAGTTGTCTAAGCAATTAACAGATGCATGTTTATTGCAATTAAATTAAGTTGAAGAACAAAAAGTACTAAAACGAAAACTGAAATAAAAATAAATTAAAGCTAAATATTAATATTAATATTTATAATTAGCTTTTATCATTTATATAATTTTTTATAAATAAACAATAAAATAGTATTTAAATAATATTAAAATACCACTTGAAACGCAAATTTTTACACACAGTTATTATACACAAAATAACTATATAATTTGCATGATACCGTGGTATGCTGCTAACAGGCTAACCTGCCTATCAAAACATCTTAGCAAAAGGCTAACAAGAAAATATTTTTGATTAATTTGAACAAAATATAGGTACAAAAGGCTTTATGATGATAATATAAATATCTGATATTTTCTGTCTCTTTACTCTCATCTATGCCATAAAAAATACATTTTGGCTTCATGTCATATGGCAACAGAAGAAGGAATTATGTGAGACACATTAAGTTATAATTATAATTTACAATCAAGTGGTCCATGAAATATATCAAGCAGACATTTTCCTCGAGGCAGACTTTCATCTGTCACACAATTTCTTTAATTGGCAGAGGAGAGCAGGTCTGTTGCCACATCAATTTACGACTAATGGCAAAAAAAGAAAGATAAACTCACAAGCAAACAACCTGTGACATAATCCAACCTGCCCTTCCTCTGCAAATGACAAGAAACTGAGTGTAATTTCCAACCACACTGAAGCTATTTAAACTCATAGCGGGTTGCTTGCTAATGGGGCCATGTGTCCTTAGTCTAACCACAGTGGGAGTCCTATTGTACGTCTTGTTGAAGAGGGACTAGAGATCTTCTTAGTGTTAGAAGCCTGGTGTTAGCGTTTCCTTAAGGTCTCAATGGCCTGAAAGCTGCAGGGCTCTATGAAAAAGAGAGTGAGCTGAGGCCTGAGGAAAAAGGTCAGCTTTAGGGCTCTCCATGCAAGGCCAAGGCTAAAAATAAATCATAAGCATGGGGAGGGATGTGGGGCAGCAAGAAAAAGAATTTGCCATGGCGCTTTCTGCTCCCTCAAATGCCAAAGGCAGTTTCAAAACTTCCCCATCTTTCTGCAACAACGGTTCCCTCCGTGTTGGGAAGAAACGCTTGTGAAAACTGCATGGGGAGCTTTGTTTTTTGACTTTTTTTCTGTTGACTGGAGTTACAGAATGGCATTGGATTGATGGCATTGGATTCAGTGGAAAACAAAAGGAGAATTTCTAAAGATCGTGCTGGTTGTTTTAATTACAATGAATCATTTGCTGAAAAGATTCAAATCAAAAGAAAGATTCACTCAACATTTTTTAGCAAATAATGACTTCAATTTCAGTCTGTTCCTCCCACAATGTCATTGTATGACTTCAGAAGACTTGTTATAATATGTATAGCGTATAGTTGTATGGACTACTTCTACAATAACTTTATGGTACTTCTGAGTTTTTGAAGCTTAAGAGCCCCAGTCTGCCTTCTTTTTAACAGCATGGAAAAAGTGACCAGCATAATTACACTTAACATTTATTTCCTTTAGTCCTACAAGTTTGTAACGATATAAGATTGTTCAAAGTGCTCAAAGTGGAAGAAAAAGAGTTTAAAGAAGCATAATTCTAGACCATTCCAACCCTTTCAATCCAATGCAACTTTCTATGTGATAGACTTTAGACATCTTAAGACCCCCCATGGAGACCCCCACATTACTCTAGACTTGAGAAGTCGGAACTCCCACAGGAACCTTTTGAAAAAATCCCAACCATGAATTATCTTAGAAGAAACTATTCTTTTTATAGAGTATAGTGCTTTTGGTGCATATCTACACAGACACAGGCACAGATTTGTATCTTCGGCACCAATAAAGAGTGTGTCTGAGATAACAATATTAAATATACATATACTTCAGATGTCAGGAGTGAAGGGATCGGATCTAGATGTCTTACATCTACAACTAAATGCTCTGCTAAATAACTATTTTCCAAAAATGGCGAGACAGTGTGAAATGTAAATAACACGTAATGAAAAAATATATATATTTAAGTGAAAAAAAAAACAGAAATCAATGATTTGCAAATACTTTTTGAACTACAATTAAAATGAAATAAATATAATATTTTATATAATTGTGTCTATTGTTTTTTTACTGATATTGGGCCCTATCTCTGACCCGGCGCAAATGACTTTATACACTGATGCATTTATCATTCCTATTTTGCACTCGCGCAAAGCGGGCTTTTTTCCTCCACAGACGCACGTCAGTAAACTAAGAAATGAAGTTGTCCTCCCTGGGCAGATCGGCGCAAAAGGAGGCGTGTGTCGGCGCAAACAATCCCTGGTGCTATTTTACACTTCCAGAAAACAATTGCGCCACTGACCAGAAAAAACGTCAGTGTTGACCAGAAAAAACGTCAGTGTTGACCAGAAAAAACGTCAGTGTTGACCAGAAAAAACGCGCGTTGCCCGTACATTCAGATGCTATTTTAAGCATGCATGCTTGGCCATAATACAGAGTGTGAACAACGCGCATACACTGTAGATGATTCTCTCATCAACACAGATGCAGTTTTAGTTTTTGCAAATTATACATTATTATAAGGAAAAATATGTAAACATAAGGGAAATCATTGTTGTGTCCATGACAATGGGAAAAATAGGCATAAAGCTTACACATTTACACAAATTATTATATGCATGTTTAACCGAAGCTAATTTGGGTAGGTTTGTCCCATCCCCAATGTCCCTTCTCTTTCTTTCACGGCCCTGATGAGAAAATCTCCTTGGATGTGAACCGATGCTGAAGCGCGCCTGATAAATGCGCCGTCAAAATAGAATTGCGCCATAGAACAAGCGCACCTCATTCATCATGCTCTTAAAGGGAATGTGATATGACGCTCTTATTGGTTTATTTCCGTTACGCCCAAACCACACCTATGAATAATAAAGCTACTTCAGACCCAGTGTTGGGGAGTAGTTAACTACAAGTAGCATAGCTACTAACTTAACTAAATTTTTCAGTAGCTTGGTAGTAGTTCAGTTGCTTTTTAAACAGTGTAGCTTTTCCAGTAGCTAACTACTTTTTGCAGCAAGTAGCGGTGTAGCACGAGCAAAAGCTACATTGCTACATTGTTGTGCCTGCGCGAATCTGCGCGGTGCAAGGATATTCCTCTTCTTGTTAGATTACAAACTCATTTTTTGCCATTACCGCCACCTGTTGTTTAATCACGCATCTTGCGGCTAACGGTTCACTGACATACAGAAGTGGGTTGACACACCCATATTATGATTATATAGCAAGACGTGACGGCAGATTTGGAGGATGGAGAAACAACTAACGTTTATTCCCATGGCCTTATTTGTCCAAGTTCAATCAGTATTTTTGAGAAAATGTTCTACATGCAGTTTACGTTGGATGTATATTTTGTTCTTGCAATGTTGTAGGCTATTTGTTGCAATTTTGCACTTTTGACAAACAGTCAGAGATATTTTAGTGCTGTGTGTAATAAAACAATACTCAAAATCGTAATTGCATTGCCTTGTTTTAAAAACTAAATATTTTACTTAAAACATTTCTCAGAGACTTATTCAGTTATTTATAATATATGTTGTTCAAAAAAGCAAAAGTAGTTTCAATGTAGCTAGCTACTTTTTGATAGTAACTTGTAGTGTAGCTAACTACTTTTCTAAACGGATAGCTTGACTGTAGTTTAACTACTTTAACTTACGAGTAGCTTGTAGCTTGTCAAACTACAGTTTTAGAGTAGCTTCCCCAACACTACCAACCCCTTTTAGATTTGCGCAGGCGCAAGAGGCATTTATCCCGCCAGGAAAATAGCAACAGCGCCGGGATCCGCCCACAAAGTTACTTGCGCTTTGTCACTTGCGTTTTAGATCGTTAAAATAGAGCCCATTGTGTCAACATAATAACCATACTAACCATAATAAGCACAATACTCCAAACATAAGACAAAATACAAATGCATAATCTGTTTTATTCGAGCACAATATCAGCTAAATCATGCGGTATTCTTAATGAGGTATTAAATATATTCATCACAGGAAATATAGATGGGAAAACATCCATTAAAGTTTGATGCAAACCTGATCAGATTTTTAGTTTCCTTTCAGAATATCAATTAAGCCCAACACAGGCATGAAATTTGTTTCAAGATTAATGTGAGCACCTGCTGAGCGAACCAAAAGTGGAAATTAGCACTTGGAGTTACAACGAAAGTCTATTGTTCTGTGAAGATTGCCAAGGGAATGGTAATTAAACTGTCACCTGTGCAAGGAAATTGGAGTCTTGGCAGCTTAGTTTTGTAAGACTATGCAATTCCGTTGCATTTTGAGCCCATCAGGGTGCTCATTTTCGTCTGGTCCTTAATCGTCAATTCAAAGGAAATTTATGTGGCCAATCAAAACCAACAGCCTCAAATTAAGGATTCTGTTGACAAGTTGGATTCCTTCTTGTCATTGAGAGACCTAATATATGAATAAAACAGTGAAACTGTTTATTGCCCTTCTGTTTGTTAGCGCACTGCTAATTTGTTTAATCGTTCTTTCCTGTTGGGAAAATCGAGAGAGCTCAATTCTGTTCATCAATATGTTGGCGTGTTAGCCCACATCCCAAATGTGTATCTGTCAGTGCCCACTGAGCAGATGGGACGACAGAACTGGCATAAAATCTCCACTTCCTCCAATTGGCTTCATGCTCAGAAGGGCTAGTCAGTCACCCAGTCTCAAAAAGAAAGCCAGGTCGATTTAAGCGGGAGGCTGTGCTCACTAACGTCCACAATACGGTCCTGCTCGTACTGAACCCCTGATGCCGTTCGATAGAGGGGAGTGCAGTTCTTTTTTGTTGCCTTGACAGAAATCTATGCCTCCTGAAACTTTTCATCTTCCTCCGAGGGGCCTGACAGATGTATTGTATTGACAGGCACAGGTGACTCCATCAGTGGTGTTTGATGTGAAGGTCTGTCTTCTGACCGGACAGGGACCCGAAACCCGATCTCTCTCTCTGCCTGCATGATGTGGCGTGGTCTATGCCTAGACTGTCTGCCCCAGACAAACCTGCTTTGATACACTCCACTCCCCTACCGCAAGCAACCAAAACAAACATGATGAAAGAGTGACCTGTTCTCCGTTAGTGCCCTTGTCTCCAGGAGGAAAAGGGGGCGGGGGATGTATAAAGGAACAATCTGTGTGTGTCTAGACGTAAAATTTCACTGGGAAACCAATACACATCCCAAAGCCGTACACTGTGCCCTTTAGGGAATTCACGGACGTTCGCAGACTCAGGTTGGAAGCCTGAGTGCTCGGGGGAAAAAGTGCACATGTAAGATTAGCTAGTGAACCATTATGGAGTATTTCTCAGCTCTGAAAGGTTTGAGCAATGATCATAGAGCTGGACTACTGAGCTGGAAGAGGGAAACCACTTTGAAACCAATACCAAGCAACGTCCCTTTAGGCCAGGTAAGATCACTCAGTCACAACATGAATGGGGAAATCCATATTGTTTTTTGAAGAAGTAGTTCACTTAAAAAAAAAAAAAAACTTTTGCTGATATTTTACTCACCCCACCGTCATCCAAAATGTCAATGTCTTTCTTTCTTCAGTCGAAAAGAAATTAAGGTTTTTGATGAAAATAATACAGGATTTTTCTCCATTTATTGCATTTTACTGGTAACCAAAACGGTTCAAGGTCCAAAAGACAGTTTCAGTGCAAACTGCAAACTTTTCAAAAGGGCTTTAAACAATTCCAGACGACTGAATAAGGGTCTTATCAAGCGAAACGATCGCTCATTTAAAAAAAACAACAAAAACAAAAGTTTAAGTTTTATAAGCTCAAATGGTCGCCTTGCTCTGTTCTGTGATGCGCGTTCGTGACTCTGAACAAATACTTTCCCGAGTCAATTTGTTCATTTCGTTCATTGAATGAACCAAATGACACGAAAAAAGATTCGTTCATTTTGATGAATGAATTTGAACAGGAGACTCCCGATCGCGCAGCACAGAATTTGATTTGAGCTTATAAAACGTAAACTTTTTTTTTTTAAATGAGCGATCGTTTCGCTTGATAAGACCCTTATTCATCGTCTGGAATCGTTTAAAGCCCTTTGAACAGTTTGCAGTTACTGAAACTGTCTTTTGGACCTTGAACCGGTTGGTTACCAGTAAAGTGCATTATATGGAGAAAAATCCTGAACGTTTTCATCAAAAACCTTAATTTCTTTTAAAAGTGAACTACTCCTTTAATACAGTACCCCTTTTTTTAGCCCTTTTTTTACAGACTTACAGTAGCCTAGAGAATGCTTTTGTCAGTTCTGTAAATAACCAAACAGTTTAAGTTTAAATCATTAATAATGTTATTTTTCAGGCTAGTCCAGCTAACGTGCATACACATTCTAGAGTAAACAATCATGTTACATTAAGACAGGACTTCCTTCAGTTGCTGCAGTGGCTCTGTCGATAAGGAAACCGACCGTTTAACTCAAAAGCAGGACTACAGTTGCCATATTTAACGTAACAATTTCTCTCATTCAAGTGCTTTCTTTTTGATGTCTCTGATGCTAAAAACAACACTGGTGCACCATCCGCCTGCAGCAAACTGTTTGTTCCAGTGGGATCTGGAAGTCAAATGCTGATGACAACTTAGAAAAACTGTGACCCTCAGGCATGTAACATTGTAAATAAGTGAATAGCAAATATAAGCTGAAAAATAACCTCCACTCGTGCAGTCAGAATAACAGCATAAGCCTACATCCAATCCACTACAATTTATGTTTTAGTATTTGTGGCCACTATCATACTTAAACTTTAACTCTTTGCATTCTCTTTATATTTTAAATAGGAAGGCTACCATATTTTGTTCCCACTAATGTGACTAATATTTCCTACAGCTCTCTGATCCTTAGAATCAACTATGATCCTATTGCCAAATAGACAAAATGCATCTTTAATATGATTAGCCTTAGCTAATAACGCGTAGCTAATGCTACACAAACCATGTTCCCGTTCGCAAACTCAATCTGCCGTCTAAAAATCAGAAATGCTTTGAACAACTTGTATATGTATATAGTTCATCATAACAGGGTATTACAACATCATATACTCAATTCACCCGCTATATTACAGCAGAATTCATATCAACAGAAAAATATACAGCAATAACCTGGCATCTCTCGAGACTCCCTTGCTTTCGCAGCAGTTAATGATATGCTAAAGCCCGTCCACCAATGACGTGATTGGTTACAAGGTAGTTGTAGATTGCATTTTTGAGATTGTCTTTGGTTCACTGCAGTTTTAAGGAGAAAAAACTTATGAATTTGCACATGGATTGTCTTAAAGCGTATTAAAAACACCACAAAGACGTAAATAAACAAACTTAAAAGCTTGATTTTCACCACAGGAGGTCTTTAAATCCCATTGTCATATTTACAACAACATATTATATGAAAAAAATAATAATACAAAACATATTTTCATAATTCTCACTATGCTACTTTGATATTGACCCTGCATACAGCAGGTAAATTCACCTCACACTGTTTTTCAAAAAACAATTTAGCACAAAACTGCAAAAAAAAGTTCTGTAGCATCAGCATTGAATAACTCACCTTTACGGGCGATGCGGATGCAGTTTATCCTTGTTTCCTGTGAGAAAAGAGAACAGAGATGCAGTGTCATGCTGTGGGAAACAGTCAAACGGCAGAAATAAGACTGCACGATACCTGATGAGATGTCAAATGGGTTCACACTGACTTTTGCTGATTCAACAACAGCATGAATGCCAGTTAAAGTGTAAAAATACATTCAAAACCAGCACTGTGCCTCACTCACCCTATTCAAATGTATTTTATAGTGTGCGCTGATAAGATATAAGCCTTTAAATGTACAGAAAATGGCAGCAGAGGGCAAAAGAGGCAGGGGGAATGACTTCCAGCAAGGAGAAGAGAATTATAAAGAGGAATTAATTTTGCTTAGAAATCGCAGTTGATGACATACTGGTGTTATGAAAACGACCTTTGTCAAATAGCGCTAATGAGATCCAAGCCCATAATCCAATTCTGGCCTGCCACCTCTGACAAGAAGATGCATTATCAAATTAAGATTTACAGATGCTAATTCGGGCATTATGGAACAATTATGCAAATCTTCCCATCCGGAAAAGGAGTGAGAGGCCACTGCTTAAACTGCGTTGAATTGCTTTTTTTAATTGAAAACCTATTTCAAACTGTCTTGGCTCCTGAAAGCCCACCATAACCCTACATCATCTCGGGAAACATACAAAAGGGGAAGGAAGGGTGGTAGGATCAGGGAAAAAGTTAAAGATGGACTTGCTTTGATGTTTCAAAACAGGGAAGAGGGACACGCATGGATATTTTAGCAACCCCTTCCACTCCCACGCTTAAACATGTCATGTAAGCCAATCCAGCTTTAACGAGAAACCCATCTTTATCTACTCCAGCAGCCGTCATTTGGATGCAAGTGTGCCATGGATCCCAGTACACACTCTCCCATGAGAACATATCACGGGATAAAGCAAACACTGCCTGTTTTCTCCAAGCACAGAGCCGGTCCTAGATGTCTCACCGTAAGGACTCATGGCTCACCATGCGTGTGAGAAAAGACTGACCCCAAATGACAGGCGAGAAGACAGCCAGTGGGCTTTGATCAGACAGACGCAGACACAACGCTTTAAGCTTCCCTGCTCTATTTAATCAAATTTGTGGGAACGGTCATGGCAGGCACTGCAAAAGGGGATCTGTCAGCAAACTCAAGCTAAGTAAATGAATTATGAGCACTATAAATATAACAGGCCCAGGGAGGCATGGGAAACGAACTTATTAGAAAGCTCCTACTTGGTTCCAGAAGTAGAAGAGGTATGCAAGAAAAATGGAAGGAAAAGTGAAAAGGGGGAAAAAGATACATATTTTAATAAACTGTAAGTTATGATATCACGGTAGTTGCCTATATGCTGCTTTATACAATAACAGTATGTACAGTATTGAGTAAAAAAACAGTAATGAGAAACTCAAAAGCAATTTTAATGATAATAGTATTGAACGTAACAGTATATTTGCATAAAAAGATAATCACTTGTGTGTGCATGCGCACACACACACTATGGATTATAAATTAAAAAAATACTATGTATATGCATAGTAAAACTATAAATAATCTATTTTGGGGTGAAATAGGACCAATATTTCAGTCAGACAATTCAGTTCATGCCAGTCATTTTACACACTGTATGAGTTTTAAATAGGGCTGTCAAACGATTGTTCGCGATTAATTGCCTCCAAAATAAAAGTTTGTGTTTACATGTGTGTGTGTGTGATATATATATATATATATATATATATATATATATATATATATATATATATATATATCATACATATATACATATATACATACATATATACACATATATACACATATATACACATATATATACACACACACAAATATATATATATATATATATATATATATATATATATATATATATAAAATACACACACATGCTTGTATATATTTAAGAAATATTTTCATGTATATACTGTATATAGATTTATATATAATTTATATTATATATAAATATTTTAGATATAATTAATATTTTTTCTTAAATATACATGCATGTGTGTGTGTGTGTGTGTGTGTGTGTGTGTATGTATATATATATATATATATATATATATATATATATACATATATAAATAATTATACACAGTGCACACACATATTATGTAAACACAAACTTTTATTTTGGATGCGATTAATCGCAATTAATCGTTTGACAGCCCTAGTTTTAAATTGATAATATAATATAATATAACAATAACAAATTATGTACATACAATACAATTATAAATATGACCTAGGCATACTTTTTACATCAGCATCGGTTCATGCCATTCATCCTGGTAAAACAGAGAGCAAGAGATGCCAATCAGAGGGAAAAAGTCTCATTGAAAGTGTCTGGTCAGTCCTATAGGGTCTCATACCATAAAAAAAAAGAAAAAAATAAAAAAAAGGGTTTCTGTGTGTATGGATGGGAAGAGAGCGTTTGGCAGCTACAATCTTTGTGTTTTGCCTCCCAGGACTGTTAACAAAAAAAAGGGGGACCCATTTTATAAACAGCTGAGAATCAAACATCTATTAAGAGCATCTTTGTATATATTTATCTCCGAAAGCAATTACATGAAGCCCTGACAGCATTCACAGCTCTCTAATGACTAATTGTCAGAATAACGGGCCAAAAAAATGCAGCAGAGGACTTTTTCTTGTGCAGCTGCCAAAAGCTTTAAAAAACCCCTCTTTTAACCATAAAGTTGGCCAAGAAACAAAGCAAACTATATTAGCATTGATTATATGCAGTCAGGTTAAAAAACAAAACAAAAAATAAACAGAATGGTTCAAATTGGTAACAGGGGAGCGCTAAATGCTAGTTAGGTCTCCTGAGCTACGTTCCCTTTAGCTTAAGACTGTCAGCCTTTACGGCAATTATTGCAGCATAAAATAGGGCTGAATAAAAATGAATATTTAGCTAAAGGTCGGTCAAGTAAATCAGCAGAGCCCAAAGGAGACTGAGCCGTGCGATCAGTTTCCGAGACGTACGGTTTGAAGAAGGGAGAAACCGAAGGGGAGGTGGAGTCACAATGGCTTGGCTGACAGGTGCATTTCAGTCTGTGAAGAGTGAGAAGCCCTGAGGGGTTCGGCGGGGAGGGAGTTTGTGTCTGTACTATAGGTCATCTAGAGGCATTTTCCTTCAAGGCTGCCAAAAAAACCCAACTGTGTAATAGTGCAGGTAAAGTCCGTCCAAGTTTTGCATCTCTGAATTGCTGTTCAGAAGAGTGGAATGAGCCAAGCTGGCTCATCCATTCCTCCAGGTGCTGGGCCAATGTGATAACCTTCTTCTAAATGTCAACCACATCTTTTTGAGAATGAGGTTTGCTAGCTGGTGTCAAATCTAAATGGACCATTCAAAATAATTTTTACTCCCACAACCTTGAAATGCTCGGAGGTTTAATAGTGCATAATTGGGTGCGGAAGGTAACTAATGACTATGAAACCATAAGGCAAAAGTCAGAGAAGTTTCCTGTCATGGTCAAGATGGTGGTTGACTTGTGCTGTTACTGAATAAATTGCTTTTTATTCACAGCGTTGGGGAAAACTACTACAAACTTTCTATTTACAAAAGTGTGACCGAAGAAGTTGAAATATTTTTTTTCGCTTTAGTGAATAGGCTCAAAAACAACTGATTGACCAAATTTATTCTTTCTGATGCGAACAATGATTCACATATTTCCTGTACAGCAAACAGAGAAAGTTTTGCTATACTGCGGTTATATTCTACGTTCATTAGTTGTATTCATTGGGAAAACATAATGGCTCAAAATTAATTAAATGTTTTGTGCCAGAATATAATTTATTAGGGCTGTCAAATGATTAATCATGATCAATCACATCCAAAATATTTTTTTGTTTACATGATATATGTGGGTGCACTGTGTATAATTATTTTGTTTGTATATAAATACACACAGATGCATGTATATTTAAGAAAAAATATTATTTAAATTTAGGGCTGTGCAAAAATTAATTGCAATTAATCACATCCAAAATAAAAGTCTGTGTTTACATAATATATTTGTGTGTGCTGTATATAATTATTTTGTATATAATACACACACATGCATGAAGAAAATGTGTTATTCATATTATATATAAAAATAGTTATATTTATATAATATAGATTATGCATTTATATATATATATATATATATATATATATATATATATATATATATATATATACACACACAAAATCTAAGCGCAAATAATTGTTAAATATATACATGCATGCATAGGTATTTATATGTACAAAATAATTATATACAGCACACACAAATATATTATGTAAGCACAGACTTTTATTTTGAATGCAATTAATTGCAATTAACTTTTGCACAGCCCTAATTTATAAATAAAATATTTATATATAATACAAATTATATATAATTATATAATTTATATAATTATAATTATATCTATATACAATATATACATGGAAACATTACTCAAATATATATAAGCATGTGTGTGCATTTATATATATATAAAATAACTATACACAGTGCACCCACATATATCATGTAAACAAAAACTTTTATTTTGGATGCGATTAATCACGATGAATCATTTGACAGCCCTATAATTTATTCATTTGAATAATTAATTCAATCGAAACTGAAGAGAATCAGGATCATAAGCACGGTGCATTGCAAAAGTATTCATACCCCTTCAGCATAAAGCTGCAACATGGCAAACTATGTTTCCGTCCATTGGAAAAGTGCTAATCTGATTTAATCAACAGCTTTATTAAGCAAGATCTATATTTCGCTTCCGACAAATGTTTTTTTCCTATTTAGAAACTTACTTTGGCACCTTTCCGGATACATTTTTGAACAGCCAGAGATTCCCATTCCCCCGGCTGTTTTCCAGGCTCTGTTTTGCTTGCACCGTCCGAGCTCATTCTGTCTCCCAGTCCCAGCCATTTCTAACAACATAAACTGCCAGCTGATCTATTTCTGATCAGCTGCACCTGTGCCCAATTATCCCTGTGAAATGGTTTATGCCAGCAAGATGATATTCCTTGTTGTTTATCTTCTTATCTAGGCACAGGGGCTGTTTTTTTCCCATTTGAATAAAGCCAGGACACCCAAAGCTTGGTGTGTGCTGACACTATATTATTAATTTCATACTGGGACTGAGACACACACTATCTTATGGGTTTGAACAGTTGGAGAAGGGAAGAAAAACAACATCCCTTAGGAGAGAGCAATGATATAATGTTTTTGTACAGCAGCTAATTGCAGATTTACTAGCTGCAGGTGCTTCTCACTATTTATTGTAGGTCCCTCTTTTGCACTTTATCTCCCGCTGTGCATACTGAACTGCAAACAATCTGTAGGAGTGTGTAAAAATTAAGTTTCAGATCAGGGTATAAAATTTCCCTCAAAAAAAGATTACATTTATGTTCAAGATGCAGAAAAACAACAGTGTGTGACTCAAAACGCTCCCTAGTTTAAAATTAAGGACACTGCCTAGAGAGTAGGACATTAGTAGGGCTATCTCATAATTTCCACTAAAATACTCTTAGAATTATGCAGCGTTACGTTCCATTTACCTCAGAGGAGGGATGTCGTAGCTGGGAATGATGCATCCAGGGAAAACATTTGTTGTGCTTGCTCTTTTGGAATACAAACACGTAGTATTTTATACAGATAATGCTGAAGTACCATGTCCACAAACAAGTTGGATAGTACTGTGTGCTCAAGAGAGTTTATTGAGACACAGACAAACAGAAGTGCTAAAAAACAATAGGTAACAACTGTTTCACTATGGTTGATGTGTTGAACAGACTTCTTGGAGTTCCCTGAAGCGCAACTTTAAGGGGCGTTCCAAGAGGGGACTTCATATAGAGGACAAATATTAATTATGAATATTTTTTGGTGAATATATGTATATTTTGTTCTTTTATTTTTTTATTGAATTTGCTCAACATCAAAATGCCATTATGTATTCACATAATCTATTTTGCTTATTTAAAATATTATAAATTATGAATGTATTAGCTTAGTTGCACAAAGGGGGGTTATATGGCGATGATATTTATAAATAAATACTAGGGCTGTGCAAAAATTAATTGCGATTAATTGCATCCAAAATAAAAGTCTGTGTTTACATAATATATTTGTGTGTGCTGTATATAATTATTTTGTATATATATATAATACACACACACATGCATGTATATATTTAAGAAAATGTGTTATTCATATATAAAATATTTATATTTATATAATATAGATTATGTATTTACATATATATATACAGAATTTAAGCGCAAAGTGCATTCTTAAATATATACTTGCATGCATAGGTATTTCTATATACAAAATAATTATATACAGCACACACAAATATATTATGTAAGCACGGACTTTTATTTTGGATGTGATTAATCGCAATTAACTTTTGCACAGCCCTAATAAATACCATTTGATGTTTTAATAAGCAACCTTGTAATCATATCAATTCAAATAACTGAGTAATAAGTGACCCTTTTTGTGGAACAAGCCACTTGCTAGAGTCAAACTCGTATTCAGGATATTACAGAATGAGACTCAGCACTCGTTTCTGACACTTACGCCTCTGAAGTTGCTCATGGCCTGGAAGTAGATGAGGTAGTTCTTCCTGGGGTCCAGAGGGGTGTTCCAGTAGCCATTATAGGTGTGGTTGTCCCCCACAGTAAATGGCGTGGCTTCAGGCAGGCTGCTCGGGGGCAGTTCGGCAGTGTAGTAGTGTGGAGCTCCACGGGCCTGAGCCTCACCGTGAGACGTAGAGATGGGAAAGCAGTCCTGAACACCCAGTTCTCTCTTCACCTTCCTACCAGCTTCCTCCTCCACGATCACTTGATACGTGCTGTGCATACATACACACAACAATGTTTCAATGATAATACTATAGCAGTAATAGTAATAATGCATTGCTAAAGGAATATTCCAGGTTCAATACAAGTTAAGCTCAATTGACAGCACTTGTGGGATATGTTGATTACCACAATTACATTTTTTTGTTTATGATTAATAAAAAATATATTAAAAAAGAACTAGGGCCGGGAAAGATTAATCGCATTAATCGCATCCAAAATAAAAGTTTGTGTTTACATAATATATGTGTGTGTAGTGTGTATAATTATTTTATATATATAAATACACACACATGCATGTAAACATTTAGAGAAATATTTGCATGTATATACTTTATATATATATATATATACAAAATTAATATTATACATAAATATAAATATTTGATATATTAACAACACATTTTTCTTAAATATATACATGCATATATGTGTATTTATATATACAAAATAATTATACACACTACAAACACATATATTATGTAAACACAAACTTTTATTTTGGATGCGATTAATCGCGATTAATCTTTTCCCAGCCCTAAAAAGAACATATAAAACATTAAAATACTAGTGTTGAGAACTTGAGATACCATCATAGTTCATTGAAAAAAAAAAAAAAAAAGAAAAAAAAATATATATATATATATATATATATATATATATATATATATATATATATATATATTTAATTTTTAATTTCTGCTTTTATTTTAATTTTAGGTAAAGTTTTGTGTTTTTTTATCATAATTATCAGTTAATTAATTTTAGATTTCATTTGTTATTAGATTAGATTAACTAATATGTATATTTTGTGCTTTTATTTTTTATTACATTTGATTAACATCAAAATGCCGTTATGCATTTACATAATCTATTTTGCTTAATTAAAATATTATAAATTATTTTATTAGCTCTGTACAAGTTGCAAAATGGTGCAAAGCGATAATATTTATAAATAAATTCCATTTGATGTTTTAATAAGCATTCTTGTAATCATTTCAAATAATAAGTGACCCTTTTTGTAGAACAAGACACTTGCTAGTACTCCAACTTGCTAGTACTGTATATTGAATATATATATAATATATATATATATATATGTATATATATAAAGTATATATATAATTTAATGTCAGCTAAAGTTTAATTTATTTCAAGAAACAAGTCATTTATGGTTTTAGTTTTAAGTTCAATAATGCAGTTTCAATAGTATAGCCACAATACGTAAACAATAGTGTTAATATTCTCTGTAAAGTTATAAACAATTTTGAATTACATTGCCTTGACAGCATTATTCCTAAAATAGCCGTACATTTAAATGAATGTAAATTATTTTATAAAGGTTTTAAACACATTTCTGCTTTTACTGTAAATCTCCCTAAAAAGAGGGCAATTTCCTTCAATTGTAAATGTCTCGCCATAATCTAAAACCCTTTTTTTAGAAAACAAGGGATAGATAGAAATCATTTTCTATGGTAATTCGAAATTATGCTGGGCAAAATTATGTAGATTGATCATAATTTGTATTCAACCCAGCATTTTCATTTAAAGGGTTAGTCCCCCCCCTATAAGAAAAAAATACCCCATAATTTACTCACCCTCAAAGCCATCCTTGTAGGTGTACATGACTTTCTTTCAACCAAAAACAATCAGAGTTAAAAAAAAACATTTTGGCTCATCCAAGCTTTATAATAGAAGTAAATAGTAAAAGATTTTGGAGCCCAAAAATTTTAATCCAAGCACATACATTAAAATAAATCTGTACGGCTCCAGGGGGATAATAAAGGCCTTCTGAAAGCAAAGCAATGCATTCTGGTAAGAAAAATATCCATAATTATAACTTTATAAACTGGTAATCGCAAGCTCCATGTGTTACCGAGAGACTTAAGTTATTGTAAGCTTAGTTGAGAAGACGTGGAACCACGATCAAACAAATAAGGCTTGGCAACATACAGTACTAAAGTTCCTCTGACATTTTACTATACAAATTCTCATTTTAGACTTCCAATTTGTGACCAGTGTTTTGTTTTGCTCTATCCTCTAAGCTTCTGCGATCGTCAATACGTGGGGTCAGATTTAACTCTTTCAACAGACCTCAAATCGTGTACAGAAGCCAGTGATGCCATATGAATTACTTTTATGATGGATGGATTCGCTTTATTGGGCTTCAAATTCTCAGTTACTACTCACTCCCCATTATAAAGCTTGGATGAGCCAGGATATGTTTTAATATAACTAAGATTGTGTTTGGCTTAAAGAAGAAAGTCATATACCGGTACACATAGGATGGCTTAAGGGTGAATAACTTATGGGATAAATTTCATTTTTGGGTGAACTAACTCTTTAAGGCACATGATGTCATTCTCACCTGACCGGAGCTCCTCGGCCTTGTGCTGGACGCAGCAGGACTGTGATGGTGCTTTCTGTCTCACTCAGGGGGGATGGCATGTCTCCATAATCGAATGTTGGTGCTTCAAAGCGAGACAGAAAACAAAAAGACACAGAATGATATGAGAATATCTTCCTGAAACTTTTTAACCAACTCTTCAGAAGTAAACTTGAGTTTGTCAGAGTGATGGGAAGAAGAAGAAAAAACAAATCAAGAGCTCAATAGATCAGGATCCAAATCCATCGAGTGCTTTGACTGCCATTTCAACGTGAGGCAAAGAGAAGTTTACGCTAATTATTAAAAGCCAACACAACCAGCCAAATGTTTTAATTAGACGAACCTCACAAACAATGCCTACATTCTTGTCTGATATAAGGCCGCCCTAATTCACAACGAAAACAACCAACATTTCATATGAACTCCGCTTTCTCCTCCAAACCCATTCCTCTGCGTGTCTTGATCCCAGAGTGTAATTAAAAGCTGTGCATGTGGGACACATAAAGGGGAAACTCATTTAGACGGATTTGAGTTGGACTGCATCCTTCCCCCGAGATTATCATGTTGAGCAATAACGTTTTCCTTAATATCAGCAGTCAATTAGAGCTGACGAACAAAGGCAAACAATCTGCAAAATCAATGATTATGATATTAAAAGCGGTGGGAAACTGCAGCTACTTGAGGGGACTCAAAATAAAAACACATAAGCATTATATAATGTTGGTCTACATACATTTGAGTATACAACTGGTCATGTACTCTTGTCCAGACATACAAACTTCTAGCTATAGTAAAAAAGCCAAAAATACAAAAGTTCTCAGTCTAGAAAGCTCCAAATTCAAAAATAATTTCACATTTCTTCCACATAAATTACCCATTTTATATACCCATTCATCTTTCCAGAGGTGGAATGACCCTTTAAAAGCCTATATTCTTCTTCCAGATATATACCAATAATGCAGATAACATTACAAATAGCAATTAGTTTAAAAAATCTATTGAAAAAGGTATTTCTTAGCACCACTCAAACTCCACAATTTGTGTAAAAACTGATGATCAGATTATGAAGCTAAATAAATAAGCATACAAAATGTTATTCTGAATCCCAAGTCAGACATTTGGTAATCATAATTTTAATAATAAATAGTAAATACAATTGATGAACAAAACAATGTGCACACAACTGCTAAAAAAAAAAACCCTCAAAATTGACCTTAAGCCAGCCCCTCCCCCAAAACCCCATTGTCCAATCATACATCATAGCAACCATTACTATGCGAGCATGTCCATCAAACATTGACTCCAAGCAAGATGTTGAAGCACCCACCCATGGCGTTCATAAATCTCCATGTTTCTTTGACTAATCTCAGTGTCTCAGTCTCACACACGCTGTATGCCAGTTAACCATGTTCAACACATTTAACAGGGAGTGGGGCCGTCTACACTGTTTTATCCATTGTAAGCACCGCTCACTCCAAACTCCAAACAATTAACCACTGGACCAGCTTATAAAATCTTCTTCAAGGCTGTACTGGTTGCATTTGAGATTCATTTCATGGGGTTTCTAAGATTCGCTTGCGACTGGTAAGCATTTGCCCTCATAGTAGTCCTGTCTCCTTCATTGCATATCTTTTTATTTTCGAATATATCCCTTCACTGCATTCTGTAACCCCTTTTGCCTCGATCTGGAGGCATATCGCTGAGGTAATGCTCTAAAAAAGGTCTGACACGCACGGGTATAAGCAGAGCCCGACCCGTCTAATGGAGAGCCTTGGCACTTCCTATTAGCCCCATTGTGTATCATCTTGGTTGCAGTTCCATTAGAATTCCACTGGAGGTGATTCGCGGTGCGAGAGCAGAATGAATGGGAGTCTATGGAGCTAAACGGCTAAAGGTGTCTCTTTCACCTGCTTGTCGGTAAATCAACAGATTTTATTGTTGATTCCGCAAGTTCAATATAGATTACAGGCCAAAAGTTGAATGAATGAGTACTTATGTCCTTTTCATTTCTTACAGGTTAGGCCGTTGTTGGCCGGACACGTGAGCATTCTGCTATTGTGTGACGTCATCACATTTTTGAACGGATTTTTAGAACAGATAAGTGAACTTAAAAATGCAATTTTCAGCTGAGTGTATTATCTTAGCCCTCCCTTTTGAATGCAACTTTCAAATTACTTGACAAAAATTACATCCTGAGAAAAGTGGATTTCTGGGGTGAAACCCCATTGACTCCCATTCATTCTGCACTTGACCCGAGCGCCCCCGCATTGACAGAGACGTGTTACTGCAGCCAGTCCAGAAACCGGAAGTAACCAGCCAGTGCCAATTCTCTTCAATTAGACATTCTCTGGTATAAGTTACCTCTTCTCGTCACTGGCAATATGTTGCGCTGGTCATGTTTGACCATTTTTTTGATGGGCGTACCAACAATAACTAGGGGGCATGGATTTTGCGAACGGTCAATTCACTACAACAACAAAAATATATCATATGATTTATCCATTGGCAGATTTTGAACCTCATGCATAGTGAAACTACCCGACTGTTAATCGGCCAAGTATTGGCAGATTAATGTCTATCACCAGACTAAATACTCATTTTTGATATTGAGTTTCTCCTTAATCATGCCTTAGCACTTCCACCAAAAAGTTCTCCATCATTACCATCATATAAAACGCTAACATACATCGCTTTGCATCAGTCCAGGTTTGAGAAATCCTGATTTAGCATCAGCTGAATCTGGTTGACAGCAACATATGGTGCTGTTTTGTAAGGCGGCTAGTTTTCGAATGGTGAGGATGACAGTGATGTCAGTTCTCTTTGAAGCGAGGGTAAACGTGTAATGTTCTTGAAGGGCCGTGTTGGGTTCTGAGCATCTGGCTGTGATTCAGTTTCACTATCACTTCCTCAGTTTCGCTCAGGAATACATAATGGCTCTTAAGCGGCGATATGGGCATACACGCACAAACACGCTTCAGAGATCAATAGTGCACCTGAAGCGCAGGATGATGAACCGGAAACTCTGGAGTTCCGCATTTTTCCTTTTTTGCTGAAACCAGCTTTTGTTTCATTTTGTTCCAGTCTATTCAACCGCTGCTATATATTTCTGTACCTCAGACATCTCCTGAAACATCTGAGGCATTTCAATCAACAGTTTGTAGATCTCATCTGGTACATCTGAGGGTGTATGGAAACACTCGCATGCATGCACACGTACATTTCACATCACTGCCAGAGTGTTCAGCTCCTGTAATGCTAAAAAGCACCTTCTACATTTTTACAATTTCAATAAAAACTCCTTATAAACATTCTGATTTGACATTCGAACACTGAAATTGCAGCACCTGTTTTGAATATGAAGTTATTTATTGCTTGTTCACAGCAGATGAATAGATGCAAAGGTCAGTGACAGTCCATCAGAGGAGAACGAACGCAATTAAATTAACCACAGTTTCTTATCTATTTCTTACTAATGTGCATAACTGTGATGCATTCAACATATAAAGCTTTTTCTTTTATGTACCATAGCCTATAGGCGAGTGAAATCACTTCATGAATGCCAGCTAAAATCACTTTACAGATGTTAAAATACTTTCTTTCAGAGACCAAATTATAAAGATGAACACTTGAAGGGGATGAAACAATTTTTGTTTTGAAGTAATTATTCAACTTTCAGCAGTCGGATTTGCATTTCAAGTGACGTTAAAGGGTTAGTTCACCCAAAAATGAAAATTCTTTCATCATTTACTCACCCTAAAGTTGTTCCAAACCTCTATGTGTTTATTTTGTTCTGCTGAACACAACAGGAAGATATTTGAAGAATGTTTTAATGACAAACAGATCATTTAACTTCCAATAGTAGCAATACTATGGTAGTCAATGGGGATTGAGATCTGTTTGATTAAAACATCAAAAACATACATAATCTGGCAGTGATGTCATGTCACTGTACATATCAGAGGCTTATTGTTCACATGAACACCATGTCTTGGAAATACAAAGAATAGGACCGTTCACAGATACGTCTCTTTTGCACGCTCATGTTTGTCATTTCAAATGTATGCGCTCATAATGGAAGCAGCGTTGTCACGACAGACGGTGGTCAGGCGTCTGATTCACTCGTCAAACACGTGCGTTACGACAGCCAAGGGACGCGTGATTTGCCATAAAAGCTCGTGTTCTTAACAGTGTTTTATGCCTCAGAAGTGTTTTTGTAACAAGAAAAACAACTCTCGGTTTCACGTTCACTGTTTTTTATTTCAGCACCTCAGACAGTACCTAATCCCTTCGTTCGAGACACATCTCACAAATTTTCCAGTTGTATTTCCGGTAACACTTTAAAATAAGTTTTCATACATTATTTATTCAAAAAAAATTATGCATAAACCACAAGTTTCTGACGCGCGTTTTCACGTGACCACAAAGTGCACGTTAAGAACACGCGTTTTATGGCAAAACGCGCGTCCTGCATGCTTTTGACGGGTCAGTGTGCAATCAGAGCGCCTGACCAGCGTTTATGAATACCATATGCATGTGATGCAGGCTGCAGTGCGCTCGATTGTCTCAGGCGTGGCGCGCATATTTCGCATACACCGCAGGTCATGTGACAAAAAACAACTGATCAGCTTCGGCCTTTCTCGTAACAACTTCGAAAGCTTGACAGAACAGCTGATCATAGCTGTAGGCTACAGTTCAGTTTTTATTTATCATCTCCATAAAATAGCCTATCTAGTAGTAAAGGCAAGCTAATACAAAATCTAGAAACCCTCGAGTTCTGGCCCACCTCAACTTAATCCACGCCACCCATCTGCCACGTTCTGCATCCGCCACTGAATACGTCGGGCAGGAAATTCAAACGTTCGCCAAACATTCCTCGACCTAACAACAGCTTATCATTTGAAACAAGTAGTAAGTCTGAATGTTTGCCACTTCACATAGCTGCTCACTCTACTATTAACCTAGATAAATGTTCCCTGTGGCGCAATTATTTTTCCCAAATAGCAGTGGAAAGAACTTAATACAAAGTTTTTGGTCATGCAGATAAGAGTGAACACAACAATTTGAGCAACAATACACTCACAATAACACCAAACTTTGTGCTTTGTTAAAATAAAGAAAACAAACAGGGTGTGCTTTCTGCCATCGCAGTCTAGAGTATGTCAATGAAATGAACCGAAACTCAGCATATAGTCCTACTTGCTCTCACAGTACGTGAGAGAATACAGAATGTCTCAGACATACTGAAATGTCTACTTTTTCAATTAACCAATTCAAATCAAAAACAAATATTCTCTGATTATGTAATCTATATGAATCATTTATCGCTCATAGGCACATCCACTATATTGTGGAGATGCCGAGTCAGCATCGTCAACTACATCTTTGCAGCCGATGTAGAGCTAAGGAAATCACTATTTATGAATAAATTATTAAAATGCTCTGACAGTCTCCTTTGTTTTTCCCCAACAGATTCATAAAGCTTTATGCGTGCGCTTGAGTGCTCAATTTAATTTAAATGGCTCAATATTATGGTTTGGAATTTCTTTGCAAAATAGTACCCAATGTTAGCAATGTTACAAATATTATTCTTTCTCAGCCCTGAAAATAAAATCATTCCCCCTCCTCCCCATTAATATCATAAATGTTGCAATAAGTCGACTATTGACTTAAATGAACGACTACTACCCTAAATATAACTAGGAAATATGGTCGGAAAACATTGAAAGGTCGGATATGAAGTGGATTTGCCTTGTTTTACACACATTCTTGCACGCAGCCCCCAAAACAACCACATGCAGTCCTCACCAGAGATGTTGGTGGTGATCTCAGTGAGAGCAGTTTGGCCGAAGCCTTTGGCGGTGCGCGCCCCGAACAGAGATCAGGGTAGGTGGTGCCAGGATGCAGGTTGGAGAACATATGGTACGTCTCGTTCCTCAGCTTGGATACAGTGCGCCTCTGGGCCTGGAACATTAATCCCGGGGTCTGATGATTCAATGCTCTGGTAGCTGATCTGTAATTGCACATATTAAAACCTTTTAAATAAACCATATTTTCATTAAATCACTGTTGTTTTGGAGCTAAACAAACAGTGACTCAGTGTGTGGTAGTTCAGATCAAACAAATGCTTCATAAAAGTTTGCTAACCCTGACATCTATATTCAGAGTGGGTTGAAAATGATTCATATATGAAATCAAACATTCATTTCATAAACAATACGTGGTAGCCTACTCACAAATATCAGCGGGAAGCTAGTGGGCATGCAAGACTATCATCTTGACGGCAAAAAATAATTCGTGATGGTACCATAGTCTCTCAGCACTCAAATACTCTGTTCCAGTCTATGTTGCCTGCATTAATGCAAAGACTTATTTAGAAACTATTTTTATTGGAAGAGTAAAAAAAAAACTATCTATCTGGACAAATTTAGCCTTAAAGTTACTTGATGTAATTATCTTGTTTATAGAATTTTTGCATGTTGGACAAATCAATTTAAGAGTAAAATAGAATCCACACGCCAAACCACATTCAGTGTACATACAAGTTCAGTAAAACATGACTGCAAAAGATTATCCAAGATCCATTTTCAGAAGAAGTTTTAATGAATTACATTGACACACAGCTGTCAAAAATAAAAATGTCTATATATATATGTTTATATATATATGTTTATATATATATATGTTTATATATATATATATATATTTATATATATATATTATGTATAAATGTACACACGAAATAGGGAAATTATTCAGTGTGCTCGATCACCATGTAAACGATTAATTTCTTTAGTAAAACTATTCTGGGAACTTTTCTTGGACTTTTGGCCTCATGTTTCATTGAACATCATGTGATCTGGTGTGCATATGCAGTTTTAATAGAATTTGAGTATCAAACCGAATTGGTAGTTGCCAAAAACAATCTAATGGAAATTCTATGAAATTCAACGATTAACTAGAAACAGTTTTAAAATGTAAAAGTTTTTAGGTTTAAAGGTTAATTGGATGGATGGACTTCTAATAACTTTTAATTTAACTTCCAATTTAATTCAAATTCACACAAATTTTATCAGTAAAAATATAAAGAACCTTTGCTGCACTATAATCAGTACTATACTGTAATATCAGTACAGTAGATGCTACACTATAATCAATGATCCACATAGAGTGCAAGGGTCTCACAAGCTTTGATATCAAGCATGTGCAGTGCTTTTTCCCAGTGCAGTGGGCTTATTGGACTTAAGAAACATTTGCTGCACCTGTACCAGGCCTCTTTTAAGATATGAGGCATGGATGAGAGCAGTGGGAGAAGGTTTAATGGGAAATGCAGCGCCCTGCGAGCCTTTCGTCAGCAGTGCTCGGAGAAAAGTGGACAATGTGCTAATCTGAGAGAAACGAGAGTGAATTCTCCAGGCTCTGCCTCTCTCTTATTCTTTCCTTATTCATCTCTCTGTATGCCTGAAAAGATCAGGCTCCTTGAGCCTGAAAATCTGTCCTTGCCTCCACTTTATAGGTCAAGCCTTTAAATCCCCTTTAGAAAAACAGCCATCGGTTGAGCGTTGGTAGCTATGGCATGGGGAAAAGAGAAAGCAACTTATCAATGAGAGATAACTCAGTAGGTGCAAATGGTAAGAAAGGAGGCGCCTGATGGACAGAGGTGGCATTCAGAAAATGCGATGATCTCGATTCGGCCCATAGACGAGGCCGATTGACGGTTCCACAAACAAAAGCAACTTTTCCTCTTGAGGTGAGATGTGTGTTTTGGAGCGTGACAGAAGCGGCATTCTCACAACTTTTTAGTGACTGACTGAGAGCCTGAATCATGGGTGAGGAAAAAGGTGACACTGAGGCAGGCAGTGTGACCAGAAAAAGAAAGAGTGTGAGAATGTTCTGGAACAGAGGAACAGAGATACAGATGCTGGCTGTGGGAGGCCCGACGCCTTTTCAGTGAGCAGGGCGAATCTGTGTGCAGTGAACGGAAGAATGGAGAAACAGTTTAAGGGCTTTTATTAGACTGTTTAGCAATCCTTCTTTTTGGACAAAATCTTTCAATTTGCTGCAGTTCTGAAGTATTCATCTTAACAGTACAATTATACAATGAAAATAATTTTTTCAAACGACAAAAAATAAAAAATAAAATGTTCGATCCCAGATTTAAATAATCAAATTAATCAGGAAGGAAGGAAAAATAATCAGGAAGGAAGGAAGAATGGAAGGATGGATGGATGGATGGATGGATGGATGGAAGGAATGAATGAATGAATGAATGAAAGGAAGGATGGAAGGGAAGATGGATGGATGGATGGATGGATGGATGGATGGAAGGAAGGAAGGAAGGAAGGAAGGAAGGAAGGAAGGAAGGAAGGAAGGAAGGAAGGAAGGAAGAATGGAAGGATGGATGGATGGAATGAATGAATGAAGGATGGATGGATGGATGGATGGATGGATGGATGGAAGGATGGATGGATGGATGGAAGGAATGGATGGATGGATGGATGGAAGGATGGATGGAAGGAATGAAGGAATGAAGGAAAGGAAGGAAGGAAGGAAGGAAGGAAGGAAGGAAGGAAGGAAGGAAGGAAGGAAGGAAGAAAGGAAGGATGGATGGATGGATGGATGGATGGATGGAAGGAATGGAAGGATGGATGGATGGATGGATGGAAGGAAGGAAGAATGGAAGGATGGATGGATGGATGGATGGAAGAAAGGAATGAAGGAAGGAAGGAAGGAAGGAAGGAAGGAAGGAAGGATGGATGGATGGATGGATGGAAGGAAGGAAGGAAGAGAAGGAAGGAAGGAAGGAAGGAAGGAAGGATGGATGGATGGAAGGAAGGAAGAAAGGAATGAAGGAATGAAGGAATGAAAGGAAGGAAGGAAGGAAGGAAGGAAGGAAGGAAGGATGGAATGGATGGAATGGATGGACAATCAGACAGATTTTCAGATTTTCTAATTTTTAATCCAATTTAACAGTAAAATATTATAAATTACAAATATAAAACTTGCAAACTTCTCGATGCAAACTATCATGGAAAATGCCTATGTCTTTTTTGTTTCATTTTTACATTGTGTGTTTAATTTGTTGACCATTACATACAAAACACACTCTCACTTTAATAAAAAAATCTTCTATAGTTAAATTCTACAATCTTCTTTGGGTATACGTGACACTACCTAAAGTTATGACTTCTTGAAATCATTCCAAAACTGTTCCAGAAGCTCCTACAGCACAGCAGCCACATTTAAAAAACATTGTGGTGTGTTGGTTAAGGCTTGGGGCTGGAGGGTTTCTGATTCAATCCCTTCGAGAACTGAGCCATGAGCAATTATCAATGTGTCTTCCAAGCAAAGCAATTAACCCCAGGCTCTGTGAGGTTCATGACGCTGTTCGATAATGAGTCGTCATGGCAACAAATTCAGAACAAGCAAACTTCTAAAATGGCAAAAAGTGTAGGAGACAGCATATATAACTTTAGATAGAGGCATCTTTCTGTCATTTACAAACAGATGGCTGGTGCAGTAGGGACCAATTAGAGGCAGGGTTGGCCTTGGTGGCTCTTGTATCTCTGTGCAGCATGCAGAGTTCCAGGTCCAAATCATGACTTCATACATACTTCTGTCTGTCACTGACTGAGTTGAGAAAGAACACCACCAACAACTTAGCATTCCCCGCCAACTGAGACTGAAACTCTGAGTTTTACAGGTGGTAAACATTCACATTCCAAGGTCTCACTAATACAGCGCACTGTCAGTCAGGTCTGTGTGCAATCGCATGCAGCGGATCATGTGTTAGCGGCACATTCATAAATAATTTAAACTGGCAGTCCAATTTTAACACACGGTGGGAAGTTTTTGTCTTTCAAGGATTGTGGTTCATCGATATTTCACCTGGTAAAAAAGCTGACACATCAGAGCGAAGTCTCACAAGGATTTCAGACAGCGTGAGAGAAATGGATATGAGTGTGGCAAAGAGCAGAAAGCACATACCTCATACTGCGTAGATGAGGCCGTTGGGTTCCACCGGCTCCTCCCACTTCAGGAGGATACCATATCTCCTCCAGCGCGTGAAGGTAAGAGATTCGGGAGCAATGCCACCGGGAATGATGGGAAACCCGAAGAAACCGGTGGTTATGAATTAAGATACAGACCCTCTGGATCCTACATTGTTGGACTAGTAATTTCTCTAGCATTTAATCAAAGGGAGAAGGTTAATCGCTTGAAAGTCCCCCAAAGGTCAAATCTAATATCCTCATTACAGCCGTTGTCATTATAAAAGCAGGCCTCTTATGTTATTAACATATTACATTCTCATCCATTATAACTAATATAAGTGATATGGAACCAAAGAGTTGATCCATAAAGTATATCTGGGGGCTTTTAAGCTCTACTAAGAACAGTATATGTTGTGTTTTGAATGCTGAGTTGTTTGGGTCCCCATCAAGCTTAATTGTTCCTTAAAGCTACACTGTGTAACTCTTTTAGTTTATTTTTAGCTAAAAACAGTTCTTTTAGATGTGCTCATTAATGTATATTTACTTCGTTCAAGTAATGAAGTATTCTTGTGAGTGTATAATATGCCATTGAAAATACATACGGGTAAAGGGTTCTAATGTCGGTTCGCCATGTTGCCCCTCCATCTTGAAAGTACATTAGCCAAAGAGGGACATACCCGTTAATTCAAGCTTTGCCTTTCGCGTTTACTTTTGCGTTAACACTCATGGCAATCAGGTTTAACTGGAAGCCATGTTAATCTTGGACTACATTGCGCCACTCTAGGAGTTAAAACAAAATCAGAATTGAGAGGAACAGAAACTAATATTCACTGGATGGTCTAAACATTTTCACTGCTCAGATGGGGGTAAAAATTGTTTAAAAATTGTTGCTATCGTTAACTAAAGCTATTAAAATCGTTTTTGTTAATTGAAATAAAGAGCTGAAACAAAATAAAACAATTTTGCAGATGAAAAACTTTGAACATTTTAAATGATACAAGGTTGCTTTGGCAGAGCTACATAAAATAAGATGAGTTAAGAGTACTTTGACTTTAAGTACTCTTACTTTTCCCATAATAATACCATAGTAATATGATCATGGCTCGCGCCCTATATTCTAAGTCTTCTGAAGCCATATATTAGCTTGTGTGTGATTTGCCAGTCTTTACTCAGAAGCGTTTGTTACCTTCTACTGTACCTCTGAAATGAGCTCTTTCTAAGCGTGTGTCAAATTAGATGCATTTCGACTGGTTACAAGACAAATGAGAACCAATCTTCTTTGGCATATTCACACAGCATACTTGTGAAAGTACAGATTGTACAAAGAACAAGCCCTCCCGGTGTTACATAACGATATACATTTTTTTGTTCTTTTCCTCACACAAAGCTATCATCAGGATTCAGAATGCTTAAAAGGACATGAATCACATTCATTATTCTTTTTTTGTCCCTTTAGAACTCTGACAGCCCCACAAGCTTTCAAGTGGTGAATAAAAGAAGTAGTAGTTTGTAAAGACATGAGGGTGAGTAAATGAAGACACAATTACTTTTATATGAGTGTACCGTCCCTTTAACTATCTTAACCAGATTCACCAGCAAGGCCATGCTGGTTAATTAGCTTCATTGTTTAGGTTTACAAAACGAACAGCAGGAGTTACACTGTTCAATCAACCACACCGGGGTGGAACCAGCTTTAAGCAGCCGGGAGCAGCGTGGGAAATTTATGCTGGTCTGAGCTGGACTTCTCAGCAGGAGATTCAAAGCCTGTGTGACAGATAGAAAGGGCAACACTTGCAGTTGATGACATGGCTTGTTTTGGCTGATTAATATTTAACACGGGCGGGTTCACTTAACAAACATAAACGCTGGAAGAGAGAATGAGGAGGAAGTGGAAATGGTGCTAGAGAGACAGATGACGTTCTGAGCTCAGCAGATGTTTTTACAGCACATTTGTGGTCTGTCACAGAGCCATCCTTGTTAGCCCTTGGGTATGTGCACATAGTGTGTGTGTGCGGGGGATAGTTGGTGAGGCAGAGATAGCCAGTGGCGAAAATAACACGCTCACTCAGGATTGAGTCAAAATCGCTGACTCAGTCACTTTTTCTTGTGACAGGCCATGAAAGAAAAGAATTGCTGATTGAGGCTTCAGAGGAGTGGTGATAATTGAGCACTCTCTTTCCTCTTCCGTTTCTCTCTTACTTTACCATACTTCCTGGTGAAATGCTGGTTTCAACTTCTCTTCCCAGAAATTTATTATCTGCCTGAATCTCTATATATTGACTCAGGTGAAAATTAAAGGGATAGTTCACTTTGAAATTATTTTCTTGATATGTTTTAGCTTACCTCAAGGGCATCCAATATGTAGGTGTCTTTGTTTCCACAGTATTTTCAATTTTGACATTTTTCGGTCAAACCGTTCTTGTCTGTCATTCATATAATGGAGGTTTAGGGGTCCGCCCTTGGTTCACCTCAAAGAGCATGCACAGAGAAGTCCACATTAAACATGATTGAATGACTCGTAAATGTAAGTACATATTGATGGCCTAAGACACGAAACAAGCGGTTTGTGTGAGAAAACGAACAGTATTTATATTGTTTTTACCTCGTGCTACCACAGAGATGTCAAACTGATCTGACGGCACGGACGCTTCGGTCTGCGCATGCGCCGGAAGTAATCCGCTTGCGTGCCTACGTCACTCTTTGTTTATACAGAGATTTTGGAAGTTTTCCCTTTCACTAAACATATTTAGATATACAGGAAATCACAATGGAAAACAATTTCGGTATATCTAAAAATGTATAAAACTATGTGTAAAACTTCCGAAATCTCCGTGTAAATATTGAGTGACGTACACACGCAAGCGATCACTTCCAGCGGAACTTTGAACACGATTCAGTTCGGTGACTCATATCACTTGGACGTGAATGTGATTACGCGAGGTAAAACTATATAAATACTGTTTGTTTTCTCACACAAACCGCTCGTTTCATGTCTTAGGCCATCAATGTGTACTTACATTTACGAGTAATTAAATCATGCTTAATTTGGACTTCTCTGTGCATGCTCTTTGAGGTGGTGACCACATACCTGCATTATATGACTGAAAGATAAAAACGGTTGGACCGAAAAATGTCAAAATTTAAAATACTGCGGAAACAAAGACACCTACATCTTGGATGCCCTTGAGGTAAGCTAAAACATATCAAAAAATTAATTTCAAAGTGAACTAACCCTTTAAATGACCAAGACTTGGCAAACTTTGCCTACAGCTATTTGTAAATAGGCCTATTGGTCAATTATTTCACTATAAGTGGTAGTCTGAGTTGGTAGAAATAACATTTTGTTACACAATGTTACCCATTTTGCCATTGATAAGACATCTGGCGCATCCACACTACTGAAAAGCAGATGCCACTGCAACAGAAGTACAACAAATGATGTATACAGATTAATATTCATTGAAAGCTCCACTACTCACTGTCCTCCTCAGTTTGAAACATAACCTCCTTCCCTTCCTTCTTGCCCTCTGTGTTGGCGAGTGCCAGGCGTATTTGGATGGTGTGAAAAGGAGGCAGATCTCTGAGGGTGAAACGCGAAGTGTTATGCTCCACAGCCAGGCATTCTCTCACTGTGGTGTTGTGCCCACCGCCGCCCCTGGGTCGTGTAACGGTAGCACAAGGAGACGGAGTACGTGTGGCAGCGGGTCAGGTTGAAGGCCGGAGTCTCCCACTGCAAGGTCAGCTGCCGGGACTGGATCTCCGAGGCTCTAAGACCACGCAGCGCTCGCATGGGCTCTATTGGAATGGAAAACAGAGGAACATTTTGTTAACATAAGCCAAAAAAGCAGGGAATTCTCAGCAGACATCACCAGGTCAAAAGACTTCTCGCCTACTCCACCCACCTTAGGTAGGAGGCACAACCACGGTCAAAAAAGGTTGACGGACCACCTGCTAATGAGGACACAACTCGTGCCAAATTCCGTTAATTAATTCCACAGGCCGCAGGTTGTACTCTCTCTCCCGCCATTTGCCTCCGTGTCGCTGAGCAATCGAGTATCTGCCTGCACACCGTCCAGGGGCCGCTGAGCCCCGTTCAAGGACAATCAGTTCAGCCAGTTAGTGATAGGTCGTTGCATTAGGCCAACTATTTTTGGCATACCTCACATCTGTTCTCGGTACTTTCTTATTTACAGAGGGCAGAAAGATCAGCTACCACCTTTGGTGTATATGATATAAAGAGACAGAGGAAGCCAATGTCTGTAGGGCACACAGGAACCTTAGTGTTTCTCACAGAGAGGCGCAGACAGCAGGGAGGGTGAACCAAGGACATCCAGCCCCACTATCAATGAGCGCATTTGTCACAGTCCATTATTAAGACAATCAATGCATTTTTGTCAAATAGATCTCCACATAATGTATTGTATTTCTTTGTTCTTTTAATGGGACCTGGTGACTAATGGGTCCAAGTGGGAAGGTACAACAAAGGAGATGTGAAGTGAGTACTTCCTGTGTAAAGTCATGGCTCAAGGTCTTTATTGTTCCCCTTAAACCGATTCTTAGAAGACATACTCTTAAGATTTAGGTGTACTACTAAGGGTAAAGTGAGGAAGCTAATGCACCGAGAACCGTAAAGACAGCGGGGCTGAATCAGAGGAAACGCATTTCCTTTTGAAGTCCTCAGAGGAGAACACATACGGATACACAGAATACTAATTCAGCATTTCTCCTGCAGAATCACACTTGTGACATTAAGCTCTTTTAATCCTGAAATAACTCACACATAAGGGATCTTTTGCCACACCTTTTCCTTAAGATCTATATTTAGATTTACATTTCGTTTCACTCAGAGATTTACATTTAGATTTGCTTCCAGTGCGATTGGGTTTCTTATCAAGAGAAGCACTTAGTCGACCTGAAAAATGACACAAATGAAAAATATTCCTTTCCGAAAACACGCATTGAATGTAGAGGTCCCATTTGCCTCCGCAGGAAACACGACCAGAATAGTGTTGGTCGTCTTAATGGAACTATAGTCTGTTAGTTAAAAGCAAACAAATGGGTTGCTGTTGGCTTGTGCCATCTTTAAAAAACAATCCAAGAGTCAACACTGTGCTCTTTGAGGAGCCCAAAAGGGCCTTTTGTGCTACCCTACTTCCCTTAACCTAGTTCGAAGGCTTTGTCTGGATGCCAAGAGCAGCGCTTCGAGCCCACTCCTTGGCACCCATCAGAGATGGGACCGAACCCAGAGAGAGCAGCCAGAGGCCTGGGGCAGCATGTCAATTCCTCATGGGCAGCTGGAAGTCCAAACAAGACCAGTTTCTGTCCCATTACACTAGATAATATTGATACATGAGGTAGTCCTAGTGCTCATTCCTCAGTTATCCAGCAAACTAATGGGCGTGAAGTTCTGGTCATTGGTCTGTAAAAGGAAAAGGAATGAAAAGCATAATTCTGTGATATTTGGAGTAAAACCTTTTACATTGAGATGGATGGGAGTGAGTTTAATCAATGATGTACATAAAAGCATCCGTACATGTTAAATTATGGAAATAAAAATCATGAAATAATAAGCTGATATATGTTACTTCCTCAAATCAATGTTGAAATCCGATGTGCTAATTAATATTTTTGATACATTTTTGAACATTATACACTTTTTATGAATAGAAAGTTCAAAAGAACAGCAATGTGCCATTGTGGGCCTTTTGATGTTTGACAGCCATTGACCACTGTGTGTAAGTAAATAATGAGAAAATTTGCATTTTTGACTTTCTTCTGCAAAACAAAAAAGATAATGTTTCAAGTGTTCCTGAATAAAATAAAAGTCTATGGGGCCCAAAACATCCATCAACCTTAATTGCATGGCCACAATATTTCAAAATATCTTATTTTGTGCTCTGCAGAAGAGAGTCGGTTACTGTAATTACTATCGTTATGTTTAAGGTTATGGTTTGGTCTAGGGTTAGTTACTTGTAATTATGCATCATTTACTTTTATTACTAAATATATGTAGTAATGTGTAACTATCACCTTAAAATAAAGTGTTACCAGAAAGTTATACAGGTTTGGAACCACACAAGGGAGAGTAAATGATGACAAAATCTGCATGGAGCAATGTACCTTTAAGTCATTACATACCAGAGTATAACTCACTCCGAGGAACACCTAAAGAGACCATCTGTGAACCAGACTGTGGCAGAAGTGCAATGTTTGTCCTATTCGTCCATCTTTTTCCTCTTCCTAATCTCCTTCTCCTCCAAGGAACATTCCCTCACATCAAGTCTTGCTCCTAATCACAACAACGCCTCATCAAGCACACCTGGCTGTGTTCTGTGAAATGTCCAGCAGTTCCCTGGCTATGCCCACAGGACTGCGCCTGCTTTCATCATTTTTATGTAGGTCACTTCCAAGAGCCGCGCACCAGGATGCAATCTTCAGCAGCAGCCAGAACCAACCCAGTCATCCCATCATTCATTTCACTTTCTTCCAATTTTTTTGGAGGAGAAGTCACCCAGGGTTGTGAAAGTATCTAAAGTTCTTGTAGTTGAAAAAATAAATAAATAAAAATGAGCTGCTAAGAGTGAGGAGCCATTCAGAGGTGAGCCTAAACATACAGACAAATAAAACATAAGATCTAGTTGGATATCAGCTAGGAATATATCAGACAGGGAAGACTGAGAGTATCGGGTCTGTGTACAGGCGTTAATGGCATCCCTGGATGGAGGCCATTTTGAGTAGATCATACTGAAGCCGGAGATGATTAAAGTCCCCTTTGTAAAACAGTAGGTGCATTCACCTGTTGGATGAAGACAGATGAACTGACACTTCTATGTCCCCCACACCCCAAAAACATCAGGGAGAAAATGTGACCAGTGGGAGCTTGTGATGTATAATAGCAGCCCAGCCTAAAGATAAAGAGAAGTGCCACAACCCGTAAGTAAGAAAAACAACAAATGATGTAATCTTCCCCTATTGCATAAAAACATATTTAAGTCACCATGAAATCAAAATTTACAATTCTTGTATGGAATATTCTCTAAATATATAATTTTTTTAAATTTATGTGCCCTTCTTTGGCTGAACCATTGGATCAAAATAACTTTCCCTCCCTTTTCTACTGATGACGTGTTTTCCGATGTGAGGGCTCACATGATACAGTATCACCGCAATAGAAAACCACAATCATCCACGATCCAATCAATTTCGGATGGACAGAATAAAATCTCAGTCTGTTTTTTTTTTTTTTTTTTTTTTTAGAGGCTGTTTCACTCAGATATGCAGCATAATAGAGAAAAAAAGACAATCACAGATTCCATTTCATGCTGACTTTAAACCAGCCTAAGCCAGTTTGCTGGTTTAAGCTGGACTGGCTGGCCTGTTGGCTGGTTTAAAAGGGGTTTCAGGCTCTGGACTATGCTGAGACCTTCTTACACAAGGCATTTACAACATGCTAACTATTTTATAATGGTATAGCTGGGATTTTTTTTCCTCAGCAAAGTCAATACATTATCCATTTCTCCCAGTTAGCTTAAATGGAGCACAAGTGGACACTACAAGAAAACAATCTCATGTCTGTTGTTTAAGAAGAGATTGTGGTCAGATGGATTAAAACCTTTACAATCACAAGTCAGACATTTTAAAATTTCCTCAACTATTTCTTGATGAAATTATCTATACACAATGCTATCATACTGTAACTATTTTATAACAATAAAGTCAATGAAAGGAAGGTAGTGACAGATTTCGAACTGAACTTGAACTGAACGAATCTTTTCCCAAATCAATTTGTTCATTTCATTCGCTGAATGAACCAAATCAATATGAACGAATCTTTTCCAGAGTCAATTCGTTCATTTCGTTCGTTGAATGAACCAAATGACACGTAAAAATATTTGTTCATTTTGATAAACGAGTTCGAACAGGAGAGTCACGAACGCGCATCGCAAAACAGAGCAAGGTGAACATTTGAGCTTAAACTTAAACTTTCTTTTTTTTTTTAATGAGCGATTGTTTCGCTTTATAAGACCCTTATCGTCGCCTGGAATTGTTTAAAGCCCTTCTGAACAGTTTGCAGTTTGCACTGAAACTGTCTTTTGGACCTTGAATGATCCTTGCAGAAAAATCCTGGAATGTTTTTATCAAAAACCTTTCGACTGCAGAAAGAATGACATGGATATCTTGGGTGACATGGGGGTGAGTAAATTATCAGCGTAAACTACTCCTTTAAGAGAATAGATAATAGCGAATTTTCATTCCATGCTGCCTTTAAACTTTTAAAAGAGACACTTAAAATGTTATACTTTAGAGACTCTTCAATTCTGTCATCATTTGCACTCCTCATGTCATTCCAAATCTGTATAAATCTATCCTCCAAAACAAAAGAAGAAAATTCTAACAATGTTTCAACTGCCATTTCAGATGAAGCATTTAAATTTATGGATGAACAATCCCTTCAAGTAAAACATACCTGAAAGCTCCATCAAGTCTCATGAGCAGACCTCTGAGGAATAAAATCTCATCGTACACTTGACAGGCGAAGCTAATGCGTTCGGTAAAAAAACTATAAATCCTTCATCACGTTCAGTGAAAGGATCTGTTTCAAATATAAACCATTGAAGATGTTGTTACAAAACAAAGATCATGACTCGTAGCAGCAGCTAATATTCTTTTGACACCGAGTTCCCTGAAGACTAATCAGAATATTGAGTCACATGACTGTAGATGCTAACCCTCTTTTAACCATGATTAATAAGTCATCAGAGTGTATGTGAGCAAGCGCTGTCAAACAAATCAAACTTCATAGCCTCTGACACAACATGGCGTTCCCACTAGCGCACTTCTCAAGCACTCAATTATATCTTCGACTTCTATTCAGTTGATGGCAGAATACACAGGAGATTTGAGCACGAACTGAGTATGGAAAACCTCATTTTACTTCCAATCCCACTGATGTGCTTCTATTGAGTCAAAATTACATCTTCAACAGTTCAGCAAATATGACAGCAGCTTAAACAGCCCCAATATTCATGTGCAGCGAGGCACCACTGGGAATATGATGCAAATACTCCATTTAAAGAAGAATTTCAATCTAGACTTAATGTGGAAGAGAAAATGGAAACAGTTGGAAATATTTAGCGTGAATGTCTGCTCCTCATTTTCTCCGCCTTCCTTTTAGAGACAAAAGCTGTTTAAGACTAAAACGCGTCTCCAAGAATCTTTCTCGCTCCGACTCTCTTTTCTTATCTGCTGATGTCTTTCTCCCTGCTATGTCATTCTGAAGTCTTCTGTGTTGTCATGCTCTTCCGTTCTCCGTGTTGCACCTGGCTGCCTCTCTTTGTCTTGCACGGCTGATGAATGGTAGGTGTCTGTTTCCAGAACAAGCTGGGAATGACTGTGATGTGTCATTTAAAAAGGAAGGCGATGATTTGTGTGAAAGCACGTGTGTGTGTGATGTAAATAGATGACCACTACCATGTTGACCAGGTCCAGGGCCGAATCCTCAACCTGTATTTTCACTCTCTTTTCCTCTCGGATAAAAACAGGATCAATCTTCCTAATCACACCCTTTCCAGTTCTGAAACAGCTGGACGTGGCAGAGACTCTCATTTGCAGGTAGAACCATGCATTACTGCACCCCTCGCTGTTTGTTTTGACAGGCACAAGAAGGCGCCACAGGAGAGATGCCCGCAGTTTCGGTTCAGAACATTTAAATTTAAATTAATCATCCACTTTTTCAAAAAGTGACTTGGATATATTTTACGAACCGGTATTAAACACCTGACCAAATTCACATGCTGTTCCATTAGTGATTGATCAATAGGGGTTTTTAAACGGAAAATTACTGGTACGGGAGAATATACTGATGGTGTCAATCAAAAGTTTGGAATAATTCAGATTTTTGCTGCTTAAAGGATAATTCCGGTATTTAACACCTTGAGTCTATTTTGTAGTTTGTTTTGAATGAAACAGAGTGGTGGACTTAGAAATTTTGACAATGGGCTCCTGTCTCGACTTTTTGACTATTATAGAATCGCCTGTGACAGCTTTAGACTGGGTGTCTATGGATGGGTGTCTATGGATGGGTGTCTACAAACATGTCCTTAAAACAACCCTTAACGTTCATTTTTCAAAACTGTGCAACTCACCGAGTGGTTGATGGTGTTCGTTGATGATTAAAAACAAATAAATCGGCGCAGATGTATGCTTTCAATCCGTGTTGTTTGCTAGTGGAACTATTTTTTCAGATACCTCACAACCGTGTATAATCTTCCGCTTCGATATTTGAGTCTGAAGCGTTAGCACACTCCCGACCACTCTGATGGTGACAACCAGGACGCTGTACTGGAACACGGTGTCTAGCGCACCGTAAAAAAAAGTTACAGACACAGTCGATTATGGCAAGACGGAGAACCAAGCGAAAAGACTACAACCAAATGTAAACAGACCCCTTTCCGTTTCAGGTAGCTAGCGCAGTAATATCAATGAGCACTCGAGTCCTCCAGCAGACATCAATGCGATTTTAATAAATGACAAATAAAACACGACAGAAACGGTATTTCGTGACGCTACTTGTTTCGGAACATCAACGCACACCACCAACCACTCGGTGAGTTGCACAGTTTTGAAAATGGGGAAAATGGGAAAACGTTAAGGGTTGTTTTAAGAACATGTTTGTGTATGCCCATAGACACCCAGTCTAAAGCTGTTACAGGCGATTCTAAAATAGTATAAAAGTCTGAGACAGGACCCATTGTCAAAATTTCTAAGTCCACCACTCCATTTCAAAACAATCAAAACAAACTACAAAATAGACTCAATGTGTTAAATACCGGAATTATCCTTTAATATTTAGCTTAATATCTTAGAGGAAAGTCTGTGATAATTTTTTTCAGGATTTATCAACAAGCAAAATGGAGTAAAGCGAAGTCATTTTAATAATTATAATAGTTTTTATCATATTCTTTTTTTTATTCAACAAAACTATTAAGCAACACCTGTTTTAAACATTGTTTCTTGAGCACTTGAATAAGAGTATTAGAATGTTTTCTGAAGGATCACGTGAGACATTGAAAAAAGAAAACCTGAAAGTTTTCATTCCAAACTTTTAACACTAGTTTATAAATACATATAAAGCATCGTTTTTCCCCTACATACAGTAACAAGATTAAATGGAAAGCTTAAGAAAGATTAAATAGTTAGATATATGAATTAATTTCTCATCACAGTGAAATGAGATCATCACATTTCTCATCACAGTCTTCCAACATTAACTTAATCTATTTTCAATAGACTGTTTAATAAAAGTGAAGTTCTCCAGTCACTCACCTGCACACTTGGTTCTGCTGATGAGGGGTGGTCCAGATGGCCCGGTCCCCCCCTCACCCGGCCGAGTAAGCAGCACACTGATATGGTATTCCGTATCTGGATCCAGGTGCCAGAGCTTATATGTAACCATGTTAACTCCGAGGATCTCCGACCAGGGTGCCTGGCTGGCCCGATATTCGATTTCCCGACGCATGATAGGGCCATCGCCCAGGATGGAGTTGGTGTTTAGTTGAATGATCAAATAAGTGGAGCCTGCTCTCAACAGCTGGGGCGGAGCAATGGGAGATGGGGGAACTGTGATAGAAACAGAGAAGATTATGGTGTAAGAAGAACATGTTCATATTTTAACCTTTTCAAGCAACCCCCAGAAGGATTATATGAAATGTTTTAATGCAATCTAACCTGAAACAGTTTTTAAGCTTATCTTGACAACAGTTGGCATGAAGTGAAATATGTAACACTTGCATTAACTTAAATGCAAGGTTCAAGGGTTAAAATACCAATCTGGCCATGCACATTAAACCTCCGATAGCTGGTTCTTTCAGGTCCTCAAGGGAGAGCTATAAGTAAACCATCAGCTGTGCAAGACTGTAGACTGTGGAAGAACATCAGACACAAGGTCATGCTATTTACTGTAAAGTGAGATTTCGAGAGCAACCTTTCCTGTGCCGTTGGTGCTTGCAACACCAAGGTCATGGGTTCGATTCCAGGGAATGCGAAAGCTGATAAGAATGTAAATGTGTACCTTTCAATGCAATTGAATAAAAGCGTCTGCCAAATGCATAAATGTAAATTTTCATATCTAGCCCCCAGAGGAACTTGGGGCAGATACACAGTAGCCAGAATAACAAGGAAAAAAATCAAAAATCTGATTTGCATGGTAAAAAGTTTTTTTTGGATATATATTTAAACCCTGACTAATCACTAGAGCTTCAAAGAGTCTTGAGTTATCAAACAATTAGTGAGAGAAATTGATTTAGAAGGATGGAAGCGAAGGGTTCAGTGAAAAAAAAAGATATCAGCACTGACTTTTCCCATGACTAATCTTTGGGTCTGCTGTGTCTGCAAGCTTTCTCTCTCAGGGCCAGCTGCAGATGGCAAATATCCAGCTAGGGACAGAGAAAGCCTCTCCTGGGAGAGATATGAGATGCCAGAGAGTAATAAAGCTCATCTTGTCTGTCAGAGAAAGGCATAATAAAGAATAATATAAAGCCAACTCAAACTCCACTTTCATATGAAAGGAGACGTAAAACTGGCCACCTTTTCTTTATGATTCTTTCTCTATGCAGCGTTGGTTAGGGCAGATTATTAATTCCACCCCGAGAAAGCTTCTTTCGCCAGAGTAGAGTTCAGAGTTACTGCGAAAAAAACCCCAACAGATCTGAACCCTATGGACTGACTGAGAACAATTCTCATTAGCCCTCTGGCTCCTCTGCATTAGCCCTGTTGCTATGTAATCTATGGGCCCATTGAGGAACAGTGAGTTGTGAAATGAGTTGATCAAGCTAATTAAAGGACTGATTAGCCTCTCGTTAGCAGGGGCAAGCGTGGGAGGGCAGTTTGGAAGACAAGGAGAAGATCACAGTGAAGGAAGGAAAATCTAAGGTGAGCATAATGAGCTTGCATCACTGCTGCCACGCTAGAATGTGGGCCTATAGCTTTATGGACTCGTCTGGTGGGGCCAATCTGCTGTGCTTAACTGAGGTGCAGTAATGCATTTTAAATAGGACCTCCTGTCGAAGTAAAAGCCATCAGGAAGCAATGCCAATAACATGCTGCAGAGGGAATGCAGCTATAGTCTGAAATGGCTTTAAAGCTCTGTAACAGAGGCAAAGATGCAAGTGGGTCTCATTAGAAGTTATGCTTCATACTGCGATGTTCCCGAGTGGATTCTGCCTACAGCTCTGGTAAAAATATAATGATGAAGTTGTAATGAGTCAATGTGACAAGTGCCACAAGAGCAAGCGATTTGTATCTAAGCACTTTGCTAAACATTTGATTAGTCAGACCCCTAAAAACATACATGTTAAACAAGTTTTGAATTTCATGACAAGATCTAGAGAACATTTTACAATTTTATCCTGTGATATGGATTCATTCAAAGGGTTAGTTCACCCAAAAATGAAAATGATGTCATTAATGACTCATCGTCATGTCGTTTCAACCCCGTAAGACCTCTTCAGAACACAGTCCGAGAGATTTCTGTCCCTCCATTGAAAATGTATGTATGGTATACTGTCCTTGTCCAGAAAGGAAATAATGACATCATCAAAGTAGTCCATGTGACTTCTAGGCTGACAACGTCAGACTTCCTACTTCCGCTAATTTCATTTCGCTCCTGTAGTGAGTCTGAGATAGCAGCCTATCTTTGGCCTGAAAACAGCCGGCCAATCAACGAACAGAGGGCGGGCTGAGAGCCGTGACGTCTGACGCTAAGCGCCGAGATTTATATTGTAGGTTAGAGAAATCCAAAATCCGAAACGACAGCAGAAATGGGAAACAAGCCACGGGATGCAATTCGCTCTGTTATGGAGAACATTCCGGGGTTTTCAAACTGAAGCAAAAGTCGTTTACAGCCATGTTCACTCCGGTATTTCGCTCGCATCATCCAGTGATTACAACTAGGATGCGGCTGTGTTGGCGCAGAACATACGTCATAAATAAACTTATCTGATTAGCTTACGGGTAACCAATGATTTTAAACTTCAGAGAAGCGCCCCCTCAGCGAGAGAGAAAACACGTCTCTATTATGCCATTCCAGACGAAGCAAAGTGAAGTAGCAGAGTCTGGTATTACCAGGCTATGTGACTTCAGTGGGTTAGTTAGAATGTTTTGAAGCATCGAAAATAGATTTTGCTCCAAAAGTAACTAAAACTACGACTTTATTCAGCATTGTATTGTCTTCTGGTTCTGTTGTCACACCGTGTTCAGTGACGCTGCTGCTGACGTCTGGTGTGTCCATCTATTCGGGTTCAAATAAATATGGCTGGGCAAAAAAATGCAAATATTCCTCTGTGTCAAATCCTTAGACATGTTTGCGAAGATTGTTTTGTTTACAGCGTGCATCTCCCTCAGACTGTAACCGAAGCTCGGGCGCACCGGATTACACGTCAGCAGCGCCTTACATCATCAGTCACTCAACGCGGATCCACAACAGAACAACTTAGGCCTAAAGTCGTAGTTTTTGTTATTTTTTAACCAAAATGTATTTTCGATGCTTCAAAACATTTTAACTAACCCCCTAAAGTCACGTCTCTATTTCCTTTCTGGACGAGGACAGTATACCGTACATACATTTTCTCTAGGACTAAATCTAAAATATCTTGGTAATGCTTCCTTTTACAGTCCAGTTACCCATGTAAATACTATGTACTTATTTTAGTAACTACAATTACTGGGTAATAACTAGTACTGAACCCTGAACCTACCCCTGTTTAATGCACTTACCTTCTATTAGCCAGTACTTTCTAGGTAAGTACACTGTAAGGACTGTACTGTAAAATGAAGCGTTACCAATATCTTAAACTGTGTTCCGAAGATGAACGGAGGTCTTACAGGCTTGGAACAACATGAGGGTGAGTCATTAATGACATAAATGTCATTTTTGTGGTGAACTAACCCTTTAAGGCATTTAACAGATGCTGTTATTAAATCAATTAGCAGCACAAGCCAGAAAAACATGCCAATTAGAACGTTATCTACTGGGAAAGTGCTATCTATACAACAAGAGTGTTTCTCTTAGGAGGAAAATAAAATAAATAAAACATTAATAAAAAAAATGAATAGCTCGAAGTTTCTCTTTTAGGTTCTCTAAGGGTATTACCTGTAATTTTTCATTTCTAGTTTTGTTATGACTGCATTAAAAAACAGCCTGAAGGTTTTATAATGCCATGCTTCTAGGTGACATTGTGGCATACAGTAAAGCCATATTTCTAAATTCGCCATAATCCGTGCTGCTACATCTATCAATAGGATTAGCATGGTGCTGTCTCATAGCCTCTCTCAGTATGCCTTGAGGACGGAAGCTGAAAAACCCATGCAGCTCCATCCATCCCTATCCTTATTCCACCCCTGACTTCTCCTTTTGCTTAGGGGATATCAATCTGACCAGGGTGTAAAGGTGGACACAGAAAGCTGCCACTGTAGGCTGATGGGCAGGTGTCAAGTTATATGGTTGAAATACCAAGTAGGGAGGAGGTTTGCTTTGCTTAAATGCAATGCTGAGTCATTTGTGATTATTCTCAGGAAATGTTTTGTACTACTACTTTAGACACTTGATACTGTTCTATAAATACAAATGAATGAAATCTCACAGATTACGGTCAAAATGGATAGTAGAAAATGAAAATGATCATTATTTACCCCCCATGTCATCTCAAAGTTCAAATGTATAATAGTATAAAAAAGTGATTCATTGAAAATCTGAAACAGATCAAGATCAGCTCTCAAATCAAATATGGCACCGTATTCACATAGCAATATGTAGATATGGTGTCAATAAATATCAAATATGCTCTCTATTATAATTGAATTTAGCTGCAGCGGAGGTAAAGATTAAATTTAAATTTAAACAACTAAGGTCTAAATTTAACTTGTATGACTTTATTTGAATGGACTACTTTATGGTGTTTTTTATCCTTTTTGGAGCTTGATGGTAAATTCACACCAGGAAAGTCCGCTAGTTCACTTGATGTGGTCCGGACCAAATACAATGTTGACTACAAACTTTCACACTGCCCTTTTTGCAAGTGAACCAAAATTTGTAAACAAAACCACACGTGTGCTAAGGTCATCCATTCAATGGACAGAAATTCTCAAGCAGGGAAAAGCAGGAAGTGTAAAAACAGGCAATTTGTGTTATGGATTTCTTTCTTAGTGGAGTTCTTCTTTATACTTTTACTGATTTAGTGTTATCAGCTACTAACGCAGTATGAAGAAATTTATGAGCATGGTATGATACAATGTCAATGTTGTAATTAGGAATTTGTAAAGACAAAGATGTGTTGCATGATGGTTGGGGTGGAGAGAACATGCCCTTAAATTATAGGTTTCAAACATTATTAAAAACAAATGAACAGTAAAATAAGAACAAACACACAAAATACAAGCAAAGAAGAATACTAAAAAACTAAGTTACAAAGTCTAACAGTAGTAGGTAAGTAATGAAGCCTAAATGTAAAATAACACTATTTATAGAAATTAGATAGTTTCTTTTTTGTTAAAGCTGTATTTTTTTAATTAACATTAATGACGTGTGTTTGCTGTCACTTTAAGACCGAATGCAATACCAAAAGAAAATTACGAACATCATGGATTGTTTCTCAACAATGACATAACCGAGAGAATACTTGCCGAGAAGGGTATTTAGTAGGGGTGTAACGGTTCACAAAATTCACGGTTCAGAATTGGCAGAGAAATTTCCTTGATTTATTATTATTTTATTATATTTTTATTAAAACTAACATCATAAAGTATGATATTTTTTAACTTTGAGCAATGATGGAACTATACTTGACTTTTCTTAGGAGCATTTCAAACAAAACAGCTCCTTGGACAAAATGAAATGTAATATTGTAGTATAAACAAAGGTTAGATTAACATTTGAGGGAAGCAATTGTATTGATAATGTCAAAATACAACAGACGTGATGTTACTTGAAAGCATTATAGCCTACTATTCCTGCTAAACTTGCAGATAGTAGTGTTATACAGTAACTTAAATCCATGGTGATGTTGCTGATCTGTGGAGACTGAATAGTTCATTCATGGCACAATGTTTCTTCCTGGTTTCCATGTCAGCGCTGTTTAATCCGGTAATAACGGAGAAATGTGAATGTTTCTCACTAAGATCTCGTAGCGATGTTATTACTTCAGTGGTGAATTCAAATGTTTACTGGATTTGGCTGTGTAGTAACAGTGCTGATCAAGATCGGCTTGCGCTGCATTGGTCCAAACTGATAAACGGTCTGTCATCCAGACAACCACACAATAACTAGTAGCTCAGGTTTGTTCCGCTTACATTACATTTGCCATTTGATGTTGGACAATGTTGTGGTCACGCCAGGGTCTCTTACATTATGAACGTGCTTGTGACGCGCATACATTTGAAGTAACGAAATGTTGGTCGGCAGGACAAATGAACCGAACGAACCGTTCGGTTAAAAAATGCGTACCGAAAACCGAACCAAAACCCTCGTACCGAACAGTTCAGATACGAATACGTGTATCGTATTTAGCTGAGTTTTTCAACATAATTGTGTGTGCATGTGTTCCTTCAAGGGCAAGGAAATGCTAACACTATCTGAAATGCACGCCTCTCTCTCTCTCTCTCTGGTCACAGATAACGTGCGAGTCCCGAGTTTCGCCTCTTCTTTTGCGTTTAAAATGGTTTGAATGTGTAAATTAGCAAGACAAAACACACCAAAATGATAAACTTCCACTCTATGGTGCTTAAATTTAGCAGTTAATCAGCGAATCTCATGCATGATGAAACGTGTGGCAGCCTGTCCGTACGGATCAACTGTGATCCGCTGCACCCCCAAATAATGTATAGGCATTTCATCACCCTGAATTACATGGTAAAAATCTGACCCTGTCAAAAAGGTGCAGTGCTTTCTGCAATTGGGTCGGTTCATGTTCACACTTTAAACCAGGGTTTCTCAAACTCAGCCCTGGAGGGCCACTGTCCTGCAGAGTTTAGCTCCAACCCTGATCAAGCAAGGGAATCAAGGTCTTCAGGATCTCTAGAAACTCACAGCGTAGGTGTTTGTGATCAGGGTTGAAGCTAAACTCTGCAGGACAGTGGCCCTCCAGGACCGAGTTTGAGAAACCCTGCTTTAAATGAACCGATTTCGTTTGGAACAGGACCGAGACACCTCTTCAGCTGGGTATCGATGTGGTTGTTTGGTCTGCACTCGAGGGCAATTGCTGTGTTCACACCTGCCCAAAAGATCCACACCAAGGGGGGAAATGAACTTGGATTCAATCGAACCAAACAAGGCACGTGTGAATACATCCTGAGTTTGTGTATGTAACGACTTTAAATGTTTTTGTGTTAAACAGGAAAAAAGCAGCATACGGGTTTAAAATGACATGAGGTTGCGTAAATAAAGATAGAATTACCATTTTGGTGTGCACTACCCCCTTAAGCTTTACTAAATACCAGCTGCAAACAAAAGTCCACACACACATACACACAGTTTTACAAAACTGATCATTTCAGAACAATAGAGCCTAAGATGTGAAAACGCAAGGCTATTATAGAAAAAGAATACAATGACATGGATTTTGCCAGAATCCCATTATTCTGTGATGTGCGCATTATGGGCAGTAAAACCAAGACACAAAGGACACAAAGAAAACAAGCTCTTCACCTTTGACAATGAGTTCAGCAAAGTTGGAGACACCGGAGCCTCTGGAGGACTGTGTGACGCAGCGGTAGAGGTCCTGCTCTGGCTTCTGGACGTCCTCCAGTTGAAAGGACACTGCGAAGCGGTTGCGGCCCAAGTGCTTGACAGAACCACCTGAGGACACTTCACCATTGTGCCGCTAGAAAAGAAGAAAAACATGAAAACACGCTACAGCCTACTCACACAGCATACGCTGCCAAGTCCTTGTATAAACACTGATGAGCAATGCACTTTTCTGAGATAAAGCCATTTGTCATTAAACTCATATACACAGCCAAAACAAGACTCAAATTGCATTTGCCCAATTACTTGACGAAAAGGATCAATTATTCATCTTATATTTACGGTACACATATATCATAGCGACAACAGGCTGTCAAGCTCCAAAAGGGACAAACACTACTATACAACCACCATAAAGGCCCGTCCACACCAAGCACGATAACTATAAAGATAACTATAAAGATATAAATCTAAAAATCGTTCTCCATATTAAAGAATAACAGAGTTCACATCACAGCTATAACTTAACTATAAAGATATGGAACGATATCCAACCTTGGGCCGTAATTCCATGCGGTATGTGGGCCAAAATCTCAGCCGAAATTAAGCCAGATCCGGCCCAAAGCCAATTTGCTATCTGGGTATCGTTGGGATCACTTTCAGAACGATTTTTTTTCCAGCTGTCCAACGATAAAACACTGACAACCAATCAGAATCGTGCATTTAACATGGCAGATGATATTGCAGAGAAGTTAATCGGCAAAGTAGAATAAATAAATAAGTAAAATCCTCAACTGTTTGACAAGTCAAACCCACTTTTCAATGATAGGCTACGTTAAAAAGATGGATATGGAAAGCATCCTGGGAATAAACGGTGAGAAGTATTCACAATGAGATTATGCAGTTTAGCATAGTGTTACAAAATTACCTCAGGTAGGCTATCCAGCGCTAGTTGACAACATTGCTGAAGTAAGTTACAAGGTGATGTTTTTATTCCATCATTAAATTCGTCAGCTATCCAGATATTACACTAGACATGGATTCACTGTTCAGATGCGCTCCAAACACCTCTCGTCTTTTAAGAATATCGATCGTGTACCCAAAACAAAAAGCGCCTGTTTTTCCTTTTGATATTTGATACAGCAACAGCAGGTCATTTGCCCGCGTGCGCGCGCTACTCTGAAACCGCAGCGCGTCGCGCGTGCATAAAAAGAACTTCATCGGTCGTAGGTGTGGACGCATATATAGTTATCTTTATCGTTATCTTTATAGTTATCGTGCTTAGTGTGAACGGGCCTTAAGAGATAGGGATGTTCCCGAAGCCAAATACTACATGTCCGGAAAGAAATAGTTCATTCAACAGAACCCCTAAACGGATGGGAAAAAATATGAGATGAGAGGAAAAAATAATGTTTTTGCATCTCTTGCAACAGTTGGGTTATTATATTGTATATAATCTGCAAGCATCATTGTAATCACTTTTTAAAAGCAATCTCGCTTTTTACTTTCGCTTTCCAATTTGCTATCATCTGTGTATGCTGTACTGTAAGTGCAGCAATGACGGCATTTCATGCAGATGAATGACAGTGCAAAAGCTTAAATTTATGTTGAGAGACGTCATACAAGTTCGACACCTAAGTATGATTCATCTGAATAATAAGGACCAAAAATAAAGCCGAAAAATAAAGAAGTCTTGCACTTAACTTAATATTGGGAATTGCTACGTGGAGCTTGGTGAGGAGCCAGACACGTCTCATACACAAAACCACACTTGATAGCAGCAACCTTTCACTGCGGCTCAGGTAATCATAGCGAGACAGTGGTGTGAATAGCACCCATCCAAGATGTCAACGCATTCGCATTTTCCCCTCTGAATACCAAGGACAGAAAATGAGCGTTGAGAGTGCACTAACATGAACAGAAAGCACTTCAGAGAAGGAGGTCAGTGGCTGCAACAAAACTATGTGTGTTTGTTTATTATGGGGCTGCTAAAGTGTTTAGGCTTTCAATGTGGTTCACGACCACACAAACCAGACCTGAATGTAAGGGTAATGTGTGGGCAATGGCTGCAAATTCGAGGTTCACATAAAACAAAGCCAAACGTACAATCATCTGGCTTTGAGGGCCACTTTGTCTTTATTCAACCTAGCAATCACATTCAGTGAACTGCCAGACAGGCAAACATGTAGGGAAAACATACAGTAAGAAAGCTGGGGACAATCTGTTTGTACAAAACGTGCCAGTTTGGAATCAGTTTAAAAAAATGTAAAGCTTAAAACTAAGTTACCTGACCATACACTGTAAAATGTTTTATATTTTTAAAGATACAGTACATATATACATATAATCTGGATGTTATATATATATATATATATATATATATATATATATATATATATATATATATATATATATATATATATATATACATATATATATATAAACATACATACACACACACACACACTACCGGTCAAAAGTTTAAGGTCGGTAAGATTTTTTATGTTTTTAAAAGAAGTCTCTTCTGCTCACCAAGGCTGCCATTTTTTTGATAAAAAATACACAAAAAACACAGTAATATTGTGAAATATTATGACAATTTAAAATTCTATTCATCAAAGAATCCTGAAATAAAAATGTAAAAAAATGTTTTCAACATGGATAATAATCATACATGTTTTTGGAGCATAAAATCATCATATTAGAGTGATTTGTGAAGGATCATGTGACACTGAAGACTGGAGTAATGATGCTGAAAATTCAGCTTTTTTTTCAGAGGAATAAATTACATTTTAATATATATTAACATAAAAAAGTCATTTTAAATTGTCATAATATTTCACAATATTACTGTGTTTTTTGTGTATTTTTTATCAAAAAATTGCAGCCTTGGTGAGCAGAAGAGACTTACCGACCTTAAACATTTATGTATACTGTATATATATATATATATATATATACATATATATATATATATATAAATCACACACATATATGATATATACACACAAAAATGACTGACCTCATAGTCTTGTTAAATATACTGTATATCTTCTGTCTGTAATTTACATCCATACTTTTAAGGAATTAAAAAATAAATAATTAGTTAACATTTTCCCATTAAAGTACACATACTCTCTCACACGGACACACCTAATGACAGCTATAAATTGTAAAATATAGAGGTTACCAAAATGTCACACTCTAATGCCTGTAAGGACCAAAGTTGCAAAAAAAAAGGAGGGAAAAAGCCTTTACAGAGTAACATATCCAGGATAAAAGGCAGAAACTAGGCCGCAGCTACAACTACAGACAGACGAAGCAAGAAAACATCCATATAAAAAGGAAGTGAAGACAGAATCATATCTCCTGCTGTGTTTAGGGGAGGAATGAACACTTCAGAGAGTTTGAGGACATTGATTATTGCAAAATCTTGTGTCACTGTGACAGCTTGTAACCACAGGCATCTGTCCTTGACCTTGATGTGACAATCATTCATTGAATTTAATTCCATCTTTCGATGCCAGAAACTTCAGCCCTTTGGTGGGACTCGGACTTGGATGTTCTTTCCAAAGACCATGTTAGATCCTAAAAATACTCTCAGAACAATTCATACTTTGCAGTCACGTGACTACCATGGATGCCAGGTGGGCAAAAAATGGGTATTTTCAATGTAGAGTCTTGTAGTTCCAGGTCTTTCTAGTAGCTATCAGAAACTATAGATATCACAAACTTCAAAACAACCTATCACACACTCTTGTTGTTGTTAGCAAAATACGACAGCTGCGTTTACATCGGCGAGAGCGTCAAAGTGCCCAGAAGTCATTGATTTTTCTCTCGCGGCGGTGTGAAGGTACAGTTAGCCTCATAACACAAACAGCTGACTCACCGAACCAGCTGGTGCCGTTGATTGACGAAACTACAGGTTAACTTAAAGACACGATTAATTACATAATTACACCGATTGTATTCAAACAAATGTTGAAATTACCTTGAGTGATGGAATGATCACTGCACAGACGTGTAACGTTATACTGTGAAGGCTGCTTATCTCTTCTGGTTAGTGCAACCAATCGCACAACAACTATCTGGCGTAAACAACAACTTTAGTATAAAAACTGGCAACATCCCGGCAAGACTAGTTTACTGGGTTTAAACTGCTGGAGAACGGCGTTCTTGTGACGTCACATGCAAAATATGAATTATATAACAAAGGCAGAAGATGAAAGAGTGATCACATGGCTATGCTTTTGAAGATTTACAGTTTACAATTCATTTTCTTAAAATTAAAGATTAGGGGCCGTATTCACAAAGAATTTTATCTTACCACTAGGAGTACTCCTAAATCGCACTAAAATATTTTAGCTAGGAGTTTTCTCTTAAAAGTTATTCACAATGCCTTTCAGACCTACTCTTAGTAAGGAAAAATGACAACTCCTAAACTAAGAGTGAGTCTTCGTTGCAATGGATGACGTCAATTTTCATGCACGAGTTTCCTCGCAATGATCACGGTGATTGGTTGTTAGATGACAGGGTCATCATGCGGAACATAACACAGCAACAAATCATGGATTTACAACATCTAAAGATGTCTGTGTCCTACACAAAATAATAATAAGAAAAAAAGTAGTCATCGAAATGCATAGGCTATATAATGACATGTTTGTGCAGGCCCAGTGAAATGTAATTCTAAAAAGGCAGAGAGAGAAAAGTCATGAATGAAATTATTCAAGGTAGCCTAAGAGCCTGCAGTGTTCACTTATCGTGTCTTTTGCACGCTCAAGTTCGTTATTTTAAATGTAGGCGCGCGATTTTGTGCGCCTGTTTTTCACAAGCGCGTCCGTATGGAGCGGTGCGCGTGACAAGAACCAGTGGCGGTTCTACCTTGAATTACACCCAGGGCGAGACCCCCTTCAAGCGCCCCCCAAACACAAAAAAAACCAAAAACAATAAACAATAAAATCACATACCGTTCATTTGAAAAACACAGTTAATAGAATTTAGTTATTTTGCTAGATTTATCTAACTTTCAAGGGAGGAACCATTAGCACATTGGTTACTGCATTGAATTATATGCATGGCACACTTTTAGTTATGACTTGTTAAACTTTGTCACGAAATGGAGTTTTGAAAAGTAAAAGGGTCAGAGAGATACTTATTTAGTAACACAATACTTAGTCTATCTCTTCAATAATTTCGAACAGCTCTCATATTAACATCTATCCAAACTGTTTTAGACATAAAATAGCTTTTGTAGGCCTATGTCACTCTTAAATGTCAGAGATTCTCAGACAGAATCAGAGATTTAGAAAATAGAAAATTGTACTTTGCATATTATAGGCTTCTGTAAAAACACATAATTAAAGTTGATTTTTGTTGATCATTATGAAAATAATTTTCATTTCATGAATATAGTGACCAAAATTTTCACATACACAGAATCTTGTTCAAAAAGCCTAATACACAATGAAATCAATTTACCAAGTTAATAACATTAAAGATTTGTTTTAAAGGAGTGTATTTTATCTTACCTATTAAACTTAAAAAAAGCTTAAACAAAAAAGGTTTTTATAAAAAGATAAATCTCATATTTCAGCAATGAAATCATCTCTATAAAAAGAATGAGTCAATAAAGATACATTCTTATTTATAATGCACAGTAGCTTATCTTTTATTATTAATAGTAAAATTTCCCCATGGCTGTCGTTGCTATACAGCCATGCACTGCGCTGTCCACAACGACAGAGAAGTTTTAATGTATATCCACCACAGAAAAACGCTTGCTGTAGCTCTGCTAAAAGATTGATTTAAAAGAGAAAACACCCAAGTGTTTGGGTGCACACGTGCTGAAAAGTTTATGAGCGCGCTCCCCGTAAGCGCATGATGAGCGCGCTTCCGTGAGCGCATGATGAGCGACGCATCCCGTGCGCCTATTTGAAAATAACGACCTCGAGCGCGCAAAAGACTTGATCCGTGAACTAATCAGGAGACACCCGCTTCCGTGCACGGCACCTTCTCAGCAAGCAGGGGCGCCATTGCCAATAATTGAATCGAAATAATAAAAAAAAAAATGGAAAACCGTCAGAGGATTTTCTCACAGAGGATTTTTTTTTTCTCGTGCCGCCCCCATGTGAACGTGAAGAAATGCCGCCCCGGGCGACTGCCGGTCCGCCCGTGCCTGGAACCGCTACTGACAAGAACCAACCGGAGCGCAACCGCCGGGAGAATGCGGTGCGCCTAGCGCTTTGAGGCGTTATATGTAAATGGTGCCTAATACCCTAATGAAAACCTTCACTTGCCTAATAATGAAAAACGACACTTGCATTAACACTTGCTTGGTTAATTGACATTCTTTTAGCATAACTAGACTATTTAAAGCAAGGACATGTTGCTCCTATTGAAGTAAGTAATAGTTGAATGACGGTGGATTATGAACTAAAATGAAAAACAAAGCCCAACTGGACGCAGGATCAGTTACTGCCGCTGGCCCAGTTGGTGCTAGAAAAAAAAAAAAAAAAACATAATAAAAGTGAAATTCAGCACTGGGATTTCAAGCAAAACTAAGCATGAGACATGTAATGGGAGAGGATTTGTTTGCAGATGAATGCAGCATTCCCGCTTGTGTCGCGGACCCGGACGACTGCGAGAGGCGCTGGTATGCTCTACAATCCTCTGTGAATAGGTCTTAGTGAGTTAGGAGTCCTCTCGACTTCTTTTAAGCTGTCCCAGACTTAGGTGCTACTTTTAGGGCTAAAATGCTTTGTGAATTACTCTTAGTGAAAAAAAAATTAGGAGTCCTAAAGTTAGGAGTGACACGCCCATTATTTTTAGGAGTTGCTCCTAAATTCACCAGTTAGGAGCTACTTTTAGCCTTAAAATTCTTTGTGAAAACGGCCCCAGGTGCATTGAGCACATTTGGTGGAAATTTTGTTGACTTTCAGTAGTAAGTCAGGATGGATGGCAATCTCAGCCTTTAGATGACTATTCCTTTTCTAAAGATCTCCATAAAAAAAGAAGGATGTTTTACTCACTAAAAAATACCTCCATAAAAATCAATCTATACTCACTTCCAACAGGAACTTTTCTGCTTCAGAGGGACGTCCTGCTGCTACACACTGAAAAGTGGCGTTTTGTCCAGCGTTGACCTCCACGTCTCCCAAGCGAGAGAAATGAGGAGATTTATCTGAGCACAGAGACATAAGGGGTTCAGAATAACAACAAAACACCCTAAGTAAGGGGAAAAAATAATAATTATTAGCATACACTACCATTCAGAAGTTTGGGGTCAGGTAGATTTTTTTTTATTATTAATAATTTTATTCAGCAAGGATGAATTCACAGTCTGACAGTAAAGACACTTATGTTACAAAATATTTAAATGCTGTTCATCAAAGATTCCTGAAAAAATGTATCACGCAACTATTAGTTTTCATCATTGAGAATGTTTCCAGAGCACCAAATGAGCATAAATGAATGATAATGATTATGAAGGATAATGTGACACTGAAGACTGGAGTAATGACGCTAAACTGTATTTTTGATCAAATACATATTACAGCCTTAATGATAATATGATTTTTTCAAAAATATTTTTTGTATCAATGTAAAAGTGTTAACTGTTCCTTTAGATCAATTGAATGCCTCCTTGAATAAAAGTATTAATCTCTATCAAAAAGAATCTTACCCAGCCTAATCTTCTGAATGGCGATGCTGACCACACTTTACGACATGCTTAAAAGTCAACAATGAAATACGTTCCAGATATAAACAGAACCAACTGGCTCATTTCTGGTACGTAACGACCACATTTTACAATCCAGTCAAGTCCTGCCTAACATTTCTCCACTTAAATGTTCCATCTTCCATCAAACGTGTTATATTAAGGAAGCAAAATGAGTTGCGAACGTTGTTTTATGTGGACTTCAAATGTGCGGAAACAATCTCTTAGTGGCCAGAAATGTAGATTTGTTCCAGTTTGACATGCTAGTTAAACGCTGTGTTCATATATGGGTTGTTTCCTTGCCTGTATGTGGGACAACTGATAAATACTATGACATAAAAAGGTCTGGATAATCTTCCTCCAGCATATGGTTCTTGGTTCTTCCCTTAAACCAAATCTCAGTTCAACTAAACTGAAATATGACCTTTTGAATTTATAAGTCATATCTATTCATTTGAAGACTTTTTTTTCAACTGAATATATAGTGTCAGGGATTAAATGGGATAAAAAGAAGAAAGAAATAGATAGGATAGATAAAAATGAAGAAATACTTTATTGATCGCAGGAGAAAATACAGGTGCAAGATTGCTACAATATGCTATATAAAGTGCAGAAAAATGAACGGTGCAGCCAAGATGTTGTACATTCATTGTCTGCACATTATATTACAAAATACACTGTATGAAGAAACCAATTTTAGAGGCTCTTGGTGGCAGAGGATACATTAGTCATTCAAGTGCTGAAGCCTACCAAAACAAGAAGGTGGACAAAAAGGCAAACAAACAGATAAATACTGAGGTTAAATATGGCTTGCACATTCTAGTTGTGAATGTATAAGCAATTTGGAAAGCGATTTTTTTAATCAGTTCTTTTGAATGGGTGTCAGATGTAAAAAGACCCTCGGGCAACATGAATAGCTTCATGTGTTAGTTAACAGTGCTTAGTCTCTGAGACCGGAGGAGAGCTCCTATGGGAACCGCAGCCAGCTCTGCACGCCTGGCAGTTTGATTGTTACTTAAACAGCGTACAGTTTATGTATAATTTAATATTTTGAACTACTGAACTGTTTCTATTTGCATGGTGATAAGAGATGAAAATCACTTTTAATGTCCCGACAATTCAACTAGATGCATGCATGTTTTATTAAAAACACACTTACTTAAAAAAATTGCATGGTTTCGTTTTCTGTGAATGTGCGAACTTTTGAACGTTTAATTCAGTAGCCACAACTACAAGAATAACTTAAGTCCAGTCAATGGTAAAACTTTGCCCTACACACAAAGATTTCTTTCAAAAGAAAAGTTTGAATGCTTTTTAGCTGCAAAGTTGCTTCATTCCATTACGAATCTCCCATGTGAATTTGTTTAATTTAAGGCTAATTTGCTTATTGGCACAGTAATGATTGCATTAAAAAAAATTCTCCCATACTGTAGGTTTCATAAGAAGGCTGTCTTGGTTAGATTTGCAGGCTTGTGTTGGAGTTCTAAAAACGTATTCTTAAGGATGTTTATACATAAACAGAAATTCTTAAAATGTATTTAATACCTTTTTTAATAATATTTTTTAATACCAGCAAGACTTCAAGTGCAGCTGTAGTGGCGTAAAGGGAAAAGTAAAGTAATGAAATATCTTCGAGAACTTGCATTTCCCATAATGTCAAGGGTTTTTCCTTGGTCAAAATTGGTCTTCGGTGGTGGCCAACAGACACTATTCTCCTTTCTTCGAGGTTTCATCTCACTCCAGTCTAAACCAAATTGTTATTATTATTTTTTTTGGCAAATGTTTCTACATATCATAATATAAATAACCTGAAAATACAACATAGTTTACAACATACATGAATGGTTTGTTCATGTTACGTCACAGTTCATTAACTAATGTTAACAAATACAACTTTTGATTTAGTAAATTGTGAAATTAACATTAAAAAAGATTAATTAACGCTGTAGACGTGCAGTTTATTAATAGTTCATGTTAACTGATGTAGTTAACTAGATTTTAATTAATGGAACCATATTGTGTTACCGATTAAGAAGTCCCGTGAGGACAGATCAGTTGTGAGTTGTTAGTCAGTTGATCCGCCTAGTTCACACTCATTGATTTTAAAACGTCAGACTGAACTGTGTGGTTCACACTACATGACTTGCTCTCTGTAAAATCAGGAGTGTTCAAGTTGTTGAGCTGTTTACACCACACGACACAACGTGATTGATCCGGCAACAGGAGGTAATGCATTACACGAGTTGACGACAACTCTGTCACCCAACGATTTTATCTTGTCTACAACCCACGTTTTGTCACGAAAAATCACGCAATACAAACGAACACAACACGAAAATATGGACGTCAGACAGAAACTAGTGTAGCAAACTGTTTACACGATGATTTGCTAAAAAAACGCAAAAAAAAAAAGATTTACCCAATGACTTCAACCCATGCCTTGCTCTGATTGGCTGTAGCTTATGATATTGCGTGAGGTTAAGTCGTGCGACAGCTCTGGATATCTAGCATGCTAGATAGTTTTCTAGGCTCTGTGAGGCATCTGCGAGCGTCTTTGATGCGTTGTTGGAAACTTGGAAACTTCGGTCTTCCGACCTTTTACCATCGTGTCAATTGATTTTGATTAATATGAGCGAGGGAGAAAGAGCAGGAGTGAATTCTCTGGAACCTCTGTTCCTTCTTTCAATTAGCATGCACCCTGTCACAAGCAGTCAGGTACTTACCGATCAAATAAGGCTTTGCGGCCGAATGACGACCGAACTCACGAACAGGTTGGTCAGCAAGCCAAGTTTGTTTTAGCGTGCGCGAACAAACGAACACCACATCACATGATATCGCTCAGATCCTACTCTAACTTTTAGAACAATTTAGAAAGTCCTGCACTTGACACAAATAGAAACTCATAGGCCTAGTTGGATGGGGATTCGAAAATGTAATACATTGGGCTCTATCTTGCACCCGGCGCAAATGACTTTATACACAAACGCATGTCTCATTCCTATTTTGCACGCGCGCGCAAGCGGGATTTTTTCCCCACAGACGCACACAACTAGGAAATGAACTTGCGCTCCCTGGCGGATCGGCGCAAAAAAGGAGGCGTGTTTCGGCGCAAACATTCCCTGGTGCTATTTTACACTTCCAGAAAACAATTGCGCCACTGACCAGAAAAAACCTGGTCTAAAGTCAGAGGCGCGTTGCGCGTTGTTCATGATGCAATTTTAAGCACGCATGCTTGGCCATAATGTAGCGAGAGCAAGCGTATATACACTTTGATTCTCTCATCAACACAGATGCAGCAGTTTTTATTTTTGCAAATCATTCATTATAATAAGGAATGATATTAACACAAGTGGGAAATCATTGTGGTTTACATGAAGATGAAAAAAAACTTATTACCCATTTTTAAGGCTCATTGTAGTACTGAAGGATCTGACCTGTTTGCCCAATAGTGGCAAGAAACATACGTATATAATGTTTAACCGACGCTGATGTGCGAGGGTTTCTCCCATCCCCATACAACGTCACTTCTGTCTTTCACTGCCCTGACAAGAACGTCGGTCTCCTCGGCTGTGAACGCTCCTGGCGCGCGCCTGGTATACCCGCCGTTATAATAACAATCCGTCATGCAACATGCGCACCTGTTCTTAAAGGGTATGTTGGATGGTGCTCTGATTGGTTTATTTCACGTTACGCCCAAACCACACCTATGAATAATGAAGCTACTTCAGACCAACCCCTTTTAGATTTGCGCCAGGCGCAAAAGGCATTTATCCCGCCGGGAAAATAGCAACAGCGCCGGGACCCGCCCACAAAGTTACTTGCGCTTTGATACTTGCGTTTCAGATGGTTAAAATAGGGCCCCTTGTCAGATTACGTTTTTTACTTTTCAATGCCCTTATTTTTGGCTATTTTCATTTACTACCTTTTAATACTTTTTACAACCCCGTGGACACCCTTCAATAAAATCACCGTAACACGCCTACTCGCACTGCACACATCTGAAACCTCTCTATCAAAGGAGATAAATAGGCTATGAGGTCTGATATAACAGAATGCTGTTCCACTCTGGGCGTAGGGCGTTTATAGTTTATCTGATTTGTAAAACCAGCGCGGAGGGACAAGCTACATTGTTTGTAGTCGACGGGTGGCCACGCATTCGGTGTGGATTCCACTGTGTGATGCTCATTTCATGTTTTTTATGAGTCAACATGAATCACAAGGCAAGGAAATATGAAAAGGGAATGGAAATCTGTCAGCTAGATTATTAAATATGCCCATTTGAGTCCTGAAGACTTTGATTAATAGATATCGCTGTTGCCACAACACTAAGGTTATGATGTGTAGAAAATACATAAGAACAAAAGGAATCAGAAGGAAATCTTCTCACTCTACTCTTTTCGCCTGCCTTTCCTTTTTTGACTCGTCTTGCCAAATGGTGATTTCCGCAGTCTGGCGCAATGCCACTCATGACAATGTGTGTCCAGGTCCTGATGAGAGTTTTAATTATTTAATGTGCACAGTGGGGCTTAGATGATGCCATCTGCCGCCTGCAGGAAGTGGGGAGGGGAGCGAAGGAAGAGGGTGTTAGGAGACTCAGCAGAGATGAGCCGTCATGACCACAGCATCTGTTGATTTGCTTGTTTGGAATTGCACTTTATTGCCATCTAATAGTACTTTGTCAGTTTTCTCTGTTTAAATATGTATAAATATCACTACAGTTTTATGAAGCCTTAAAAGCGTTAAGATGTCCCTTGGGGGGTTGTGAAAGGGATGGTTAACTTGGAGCGAAGACCACATCTCTGCGGTGTGCCTCCCTGATCGGCTGGTCACTAAAACACATTTCAGCACATGAGAAACCATTACAGTTGATAATTGCGCTGTCGGAGCCTATTGAATCGGCCTTAGAAAAGGCTTGCATCTCTCAAAATAAATATACAGACATGTTGTTATCGTATAAAACAGCTTGTTTTTTTAATAAAAGCCAGTCAGATTAGAGAATGAATCGCACCCGCTGCATCATTTATTATTTGCACACGCAGTCTGCATTGTTCTAGGAATTATGCAAACTAGGTGCAAACATGGCCTAAAACGCAATATGCATGAGAAATGAGCAATTTCTGAATTTACAGGATTGGTGCATTCTAGATGTACTGCGATCTGGCTTAGTTTACTGGGACTGCCCAATATATCTAGTTTTGGACAAATTAATGTGTCCTTGCTGAATAAAATGTTCCTATAAATCATACACTGTTCGTTCAAAGGCCAAAGGAGAACTGGCGACTGAGCCTGGCTTCTCCATTCTGTCAGTGTCAGCTGATTGAGTTTTGGTTTCTTGCCATTGGCGCCTTTGGCTTTTGGCTTGCTTAGTTGGGGACACTTTATATTCAACCATATTATTGATCTGCATTAACACCATTGTATGAGAACTGGACTGAGGACAATGACATCACACTGTTTTCTCTAGAGCGGCTGTATAGATAAATTAATTACTTTTATACGACAGAAATGAACCATCCATCACTGAACTTACTTTAATGGATGGTTTGGCCAAATATGATATTTAACATATGCATTACTCACCCTCAAGCCGTTCGAGATGCATATGTCAATCTTGTTTCAGACGAACACATTTTCAGTTATTTTATTAAACGAAGGCCTTCTGAGGGTAATCCGTGCGGTATTGTCGTTAAAATATACATATTTAAAACTTTATAAATGAAAATATCTGACTTCCGGCAACGATCGACGCGCACTCATGGGTGATTGAAGTCGGCGTACGAGGTAGGACGTAGCGTAGGAAACGCCATGACGTTGTGACGCTCCTACATACGCCGACTTCCATCACCCATGAACGTGCGTCGACTCGTTGCCGGAAGTCAGATATTTTCATTTATAAAGTTTTAAATATGTATATTTTTACGACAATACTGCACGGATTACCTCAGAAAGCCTTCGTTTATCACCCTGGAGCCGGATGGATTACTTTGTGAAGGATTTATGCACATTTTTGGGACTTGAAGGAGCTGGACCCCATTTCTTCACATTATATCCACTGAAGGGTCTAAGACATTTTCTAAAATAACTGAAAATGTGTTCGTCTGAAACAAGATTGACATATGCATCTCGAACGGCTTGAGGGTGAGTAATGCATGGGTTAAATATAATTTTTGGCCGAACTATCCCTTTAAGCTGGACTATTACAGTATTTTCTTCTAGATCTGCTGTACTGCCAAAACAAACTTTGTTGCATTATTTTCCTATTATTACAGTAAAGCTGCTTTGAAGCAATCTGTAATGCAAATTATTGTATTGTAAAAATATAATTATGTAAAAAAAAATGACAATGACTTAATGTAAACACTCACACCACCTTGAACACCTTGTTAAGATTTTCGATACTAGATTGTAGGCCAAAGAATTTGCACAAATAGTCTTTATCTGACACCAATTACCAGAATTAGTCATTTAGACAGCCAGTAAGTCATACATAATATGATTTTAATAAACAACACCAGTCTTCAATACTTCCATTAGAACTTTAACTTCCAGTCTACAGTCAGAATACAAAAACAAATATCTAGCTCTGCTGGATTAGTGATGTTTAAAGGATTTCTACTTTCCCCCCTCAGCAATAAAAGAAATCACAGCCGCGTACACACAGAGTCTTCACTGCACTGGAGGGACGAACACATCACACATTCCCTCACAACATCTCCTCCCTACTCTGATCTGTTTGTTTTCTGCTATGTCCGGCAGCTAGCAGGCTATCTCAGCATGCAGGCAACCAGCAGGGTTCAGCTTTCCACTAACTAATGCAGTACATATGCAGCATACTGATGAATGCCTGAATAGCAAATGTTAAATAGTTACACCCGCAATCTGCAGAGTTGAGGAAATATCAACCCTATGCTATCATTTACATTTAACATGAAAGAGGCAATCCCCAAGAAGGGGAGGAGGATTAGGGCGAGGGAATACCGTCGTATTGATGGAATTTTCCATCATGTATGACAACGCTTCCCAGCCACTGGTATAATTTCATTATATTTAAACGTTATATGGTAGGTGGCACTACTACACATCTTCTGAAAGAGTATAGAATCTCTAGATCAAAATACAGGAGAAGAAAAAGCAGAAACAAGCGACAGAAACATTGCTTAATATGCACATATGATATAACACAATCATCAAACATTAATCAGCATATAAATTAAGGGTGTCACGGTTTCGATTTTAAATCGAAATTGATCGAAATTAATTCAAAATGGAATCGAATCAAATTAAAAATGGAATCGGCGATACTGCCACGCCCCCATGTCACCCTGATTGGCAGGTTTCATCATTAAAAACAAATAAATATAGAAATCGAGAATCAAATCGAACCTGACCTTAGAATCAAAAATGAAATCGAATCGAGGATTTGGAGAATCGGGACACCCCTAATATAAATCAAATGTGCCTAACGTTACCGCATGAAATGTCGAACCCAGGAAGAGGTATAGGAATGTGAAGGCTCTAATCTACTCCATCTATGTTTTGATCTACGTTTTAATGAAAAGTGTTAATAATTTTGTTTTATTATTACTTTATTTTTGATAAAGCAGATGCTCTATTCTTTTTGACATATTTAAGATACTCATAGCATCAAATATTATGGGTGCCATGAAAGTTTTGATGAAATGATTAAAAATGCTGCCTCTGACAGGCAACGTTACAAAAAAAGTCACATAAATAGCATATCAGACTTCATAATTTAATAAATCTATCTATTACCATTTGACAATAATAATTACAATTTATTTATCTAATTGCTCAATCATTGAGAAGTACATTTTGCAAATGACACACAATGTAATTTATATTAATCAGTTAATTGCTTTTAGTCAATTGAAACAATGGCCAAACATCAGCTTTTCATTAGTTTAAACACAATGTTATATGGTAATACTTAACATAATCCTGTAAATTTGTTTTTGTTTTTTGCTTCAGCAAATAGGCTCAAAATAGCATAGACAAAAAACAATATGACACTAAAAGACATTTGAAAAGTTCACATTTTCATGCTGCTTAAACACACACACACCCTCAAAGTATAATGACAGTTGTGTGCTACTCACAACAGGGGTAGTTCAATAGGAGTATGTCATCAACTGCAATGTAGCCTCTGCGGTCCACAGTCGCCTCTAGCAATATCTGAAAACACAAAGAGGAAAACATGACCTGAAACAGTTTTTTAGCCTTTAAAATTAGAGTAGTTTCAACATTTGAAGTTACAAAATTACAATGATTGCACACCGCAGTAAATCATCTTTGGGAAAATACACTTAATTCATGATTCATGTCCAATAAAATCAAATCGTATTATCTTACACAATTTTGCTTCTCAAGTAAATTAGTCTTGTTTTAAGGCTGGCTATTGAAAACGATTAACACGCAGTATTATACAGTGCAAATACATAAGTGATGCCTTGTATATTAATCAACACAAAGTGGTATCTATTAAAACAACATCATAGTTTCAATCAAACTCACAAAAAGTGTTTTAATGGGCTGTCTGCACTATATTTTAATTATTATCTTACATTTGGATTGTGCTTCATTAATCTTACATTAATGAAACAATTAAGAAATAATGAGAGAAAACAAGGACGAGTCTGTCAACTACAATGAAAAAAGCATCATTCATCTTTGTGGCATTTTGCATCTTTTTCTTGAGTTTTGACAGTCACTGAGAACAGAAAACGAGAAAAAGGATGCCAAAGCAAGTAAAGAGAATGAGAAAGAGAGAGAAAATGGATGCCAACTTCACTAAAGGGCCCCTGAGGCCTATAGAGGAAATAATGGCTTCATCAGGAGGCCTGCGTACACTGTGACACATGGCTCTCACTCGGTATGCTGCGCGTACACACACAGACGCATCGGCTCATAATGTGAACGTAAGGGGCACGAGTCCCTGGGTACCGGGAGAGACGCTTCACAGTCGCCAAAGGCTGTGAGCAAAGGACGGTCGCTCCAGTGTAATGAAATCAAATCAATATTGTGCGAACGACAGTGATGAGATGTTATTACACATCGAGAGCACAGAGGCTATGTTAGCTCTTCCAACATACTGTGCTTTGCTGCCCACGCCTGAAGGTATTGTTACAAAAAAGAAAAAAGAAAAAAGGGGAAAAAATACTGTTTGTTTGCGGTTTAGTAAACAAGCAAAAATCACAGTTGTGAATGAACGTTGTGCTATACTCATTAATTAAAACTTTTAAAAACATTTAGAAGCTGAAATAGAATAAAATATTCGCTGAAAAACAAAACAAACGACAATTAAAAATGTTGCCTTGGCAATAACCTGAAATAATTGTATTGTAAGTTGAAGCCCTAAAAAATAAGTAAATAAATAAATAAACCTAATATATTTTTTAACTATTAAAATAATAAAAATGTACTAAAAACAAATAAAATGGCAAAAGCTCATAGATTAATATAATAAATTAAAATTAATAAAATTTATAAAAAATAAACTAAAATTAACTTGAAAACAAAATAAAATAATAAAAACTATTTCTAAATATTTATACAACTATTATAAACTAATCTAACACTGGTTTTCAATCATAAACAAGCGTTCAACTTCTTACTCTCTTTTCACACCCCGAAAATCATAAAAAATTTGAAAAATTGGAATAATTTGTCAGAATGCTTTGTCTTGCTGAGGCTGATATCACAGTTAGCATGTAGGCTATTTTTAATACAATTAAATACAACCCTCACTTGTTTTGCATATTGTGACAAAAGCGCAAGATTAATTGGTAATGATGCATAATAAAAATACCTGTGCTTGAAATGTTCTTCACATATCAAATGTCTAATATTCCATTTAAAGCTCTTCACTGACAACTAGGGTTGCAAAGGGGCTGAATATTTCCGGTAAATTTTCAGAAACTTCCCAAAAATCCTGGAAAGATTACGAAAAGTCCTGGAAAGTTTCCGAAAATCCTGGAAAGTTTCCGAAAATCCTTGAAAGTTTCTGGAAACTTTGCAACCCTACCAACAACACTGTCTCCTTACTGTATGTAAGAAAAATGTACTGGTTTGTACTGTAGTGGTGGAAATGATACAATCAGATTATCAAAAATCAGATACTGAAACTGTTAGTTAATTTATGATGCATTTCATAAAACAAATTGAAAGTCTGGTTCTATAAAACTATATTATCAATGCATAAAAGATTAAATGTAGCAAAAATAAATGACTAAGACATGAAAAGTTTTCATGACAATTTAAATATGACCTTTATATAGCCTGTAAAAAATAACTGTGATTTTAACGGTAAAATACTGTAAAAATGCTACAGTGCAAAACTGTTGATTGGTAAACAAAGTTTCTGTACTATACAGGGTAAATAACTGTGATATAATTTTACAGTAAAATACCGTTAAATTTACAGTTTTTGAGAGTGAAAAAGAACAAATCATTGTATAATTTACAGTGAAAAACTGTAAATTGACATTCCCACAATTCCCTGTGTAACACTTCACATTTTATGTATTTTTGTTGAAATAACTATGGTTCCTCGTAGTTTTATTGTTTTTTTCTAATGAGTTATGTACATTAGGGTTTTATGTTACATTTAATGTTGTGAAATTAATGTTTATTGCATTTTTTTATTTAATTTGTGTTACCATGATGGTGCCTAATGTTTGTGTGAATGAGACTGTGCAGCTTCTTTAAGTATTGCTTAATATAAGTTTGTTTGAAAGCACATTAAGGATCAAAGAATCCTTAATGTGTAACAAATCTTTATTCTTGTTACACTGTAAAAAAAACCCATAAATTTTACGGTAAAAAAACGGCAGCTGTGGTTGCCAGAACTTTACCGTTCAAAATACTGGTAGGAACGTTAATGGTTTTACAGACTTAACTTAAAATTTACAGTGATAAACCGTATTTTATTTTCTCATAAAATGTTGATTTATCAACTAATTCACGTATTGATATCTGTTTTAGACCATTGTAATACACTGACAACCAACAATCATCACAGCAGTAATGAGAGTTAAATGAGCAATCACAGCTCATCATAAGTGAACATATGATGAGTTATACTTATTCTATTTCAGCTTCTAAACGTTTTTTAATAGTTTGAATTAACAATAATAACACAAAGTTCATTCACGATAGTATCTAGTTTATCTTCTTTTTTTGGAAGTAATACCTTCAGGTGTGAGCGTCAAAGCAGAGCACTGTTGGAAGAGCAAAGCTCTACGTTCTTGATGAGTAATAACATCTCATCTCGTCGTTCGCAGAATATTCCAGAAAACCCTGAACTTTTAAACGCTAAAGTTGAAGAAACCTGTCAAATCATCGTCAAAAGTGGTTGTATTATCCAGGAGCGTTTCTATCAGTGAAAGGAGATTTGTATGTTTTGGCGCCGTAGCACTAGTTGACGGCAGTATCTCTCAGAGCTGTCATGGCGGTGCTTCATTCCATGTTCAACTTCCCCATTACCTGGTCAGCAGAACATTCCAGGCTGTCAGAAGCCTTTTATTTCATCACTGAACAGCATGATTTCATGCTCCTGACCTATCCTTGACCTCAAACGGCGCCGACATTCGTGAAGATGGATGTGAAGTCTCTGATTGGGATCTAAAAAACACGACGTGCTTTGCGGGAAGAGAGGAGGAAAGTGACTCCAGACAGCAGAATACACAGCCAGCGCTGGCTCAGGCTCTGTACCACAACTTTAATCTCCTGTTGGAAAGGACTGCCATATAACCACAATAATCTGACAACAGACTTGCAGGATGATGCAACGGGAGATTACTCTGAAATGCGTTTTGGAAATTTCCCTCACCATTCCAAGGGTGTGCCTCTGCTGACATGCCATCAGCCCCCCGAAACAAAAGACCAAATCACACTTTTTAAGGCATTCTTATGCTATTAAAATCCTCTACCCGCATCACATTTATTCTAATCAGCAGCTATACTTCCCTCCTTCATGGAACAAATCTCTCTGATTTCTGATGAATATAAAAAAAACCTCTTTCTGGGTATGGCAACGCAGGGCTGAGTTGAACCCTATATTTTCCAACTCTGCTAAGGAGATAGAGACAGCAATGGTTCAGATCAAAAGAGGCATATGTGTTTTTCAAGGTAGAAAGATTTCCATGTATCAGATTAATGAAAAAAATGACAATAACATAACATTGACGATGCCAGGACATTAGAACAAAGGAAACTCAGGGCTTAAATACAGTGATGATTAACACACGTGAGAACTCGATTAAAAACCATGGAGACAAACTAACAAAAGGAAAACAGGCAAAACCGGAACAGAACACAGAAAACAAAACAGACTACACATGACAGATACAAAGATAGAAGTATAATCAATATTTTTTTTAAATGTCTCACTTTGATGTAACTTTCTCGCTTTTTTGTTTGCAGCGCTCCCAAAAAATATTCTTAAATGATGACCACTATTTTTAATGATATCATTACGAAAAGAATAATAAATAAATAATGAATTATGACTAATTATCAGGGGTGTGACGAGACGCTCACCTCATGAAACGAGACGAGACACGAGATTGCAGAGAAAAGATGTGAAGTACCGTTATCAAGGAGGACTCGACAAATAAAACAAATTTTTAAAAATAAAAAAAACGTAGCTTTCTAACAAGGACATGTTTTCCTCAGATCCAGTCCTGACCAATGGGTCAAGGTTTGACTGATTAGCTTGATCCAATTAGCCCCCTACTGGCAGATGTTGTCACTACAACAGAACCTTTCTCCACTGATGGCCTTAAATAAAAATAGCTGTGTAAAACTAAATTGGATAGTTTACTTTGAAATGAATTTTTTATATGTTTTAGCTAACCTTAAGGGCATCCAAGATGTAGGTGTCTTTGTTTCCACAGTATTTTCAATTTTGATATTTTTAGGTCAAACCGTTCTTGTCTGTCAGTCATATATGCAGGTCTATGGTCACCACCTCAACGAGCATGCACACTCATAAATGTAAGTACACATTGATGGCCTAAGACACGTAACAAGCGGTTTGAGTGAGAAAAACAGTATATATAGTTTTAACCTCTTCTTACCACAACCACAAAGCGCCCATGCCCTCAGATCACTTGGACGTGGCTGTGGTTACAAGAAGTAAAAACGATATAAATACAGTGATAATTACACAAACCGCTCGTTTCGTGTCTTAGGCCATCAATGTCTAATTACATTTACGAGTCATTAAATCATGTTTAATTTGGACTTCTCTGTGCATGCTCTTTGAGGTGGTGACCATAGACCTGCATTATATGACTGACAGACAAGAACGGTTTTACCTAAAAATATTCAATTGAAACTATTGCAGAAACAAAGACACCTACATCTTGTATGCCCTTGAGGTAAGCAAAAACATATCAAAAATTCATTTCAAAGTGAACTATCCCTTTAAGATCAAAGACGATAATACAAACATATCTTTCTCCAGGTATTATAGACCTCCCTTTAATTGGCATGTTTTCAGTCAAAAGATTAAACAAGAAAATATTAAAATAATGAAACTCGAAAGCATGCATTGTACCTTGTCAGCTCATGCAATGAATCCATCCTGATAGAATGCATTTTTATTTATCTACATTATTATTATTAATGGATCTGACCTAATGTCCTCTCATGTCTTTCATTTCTTTCTTCTACCCACCATCAATTTTTATTATTTACACTCTTGTGCATTTTCTTAAGAATGTGTCAGGTTCAATTACTCTTTCGTAGCTTCAGCTTTGTTGTTCAACGTGGCGGAGAGACAAATATACAGACACAGATTTGTTGATGTGATGTGAATTCAATTGGAAGCCAGAGAGAGATAGAGAGAGAGATGAGAGAGAGAGAGAGAGAGAGAGAGAGAGAGAGAGAGAGAGAGAGAGAGAGAGAGAGAGAGAAAGGATGGGCTGAAGCTAGATTCTTTTTGGCAGTCCTGGCAGGCCCGATAACATCTTTAATATTTGATAACAAGTTCCCACTATCTATTACACCTTCACCAATAACAGCAGAAATATATGACCGAGCATGGCAGACAGGGGAGATTTCAGCTCGAATATTTCAAACTGAAGGTGATCCCTACCCATATCCAGTCTGCTCTCCAACCCAATCTTTCCCCATCTCTGTCTATTCAATTTTCCTTCATTTCATTCCTTTCTCTCAATTGCTGTTCAGACACGACAGACAGCAGGAAATATGGTATCTCGTGATACATAAACGTGGGGGGCCATCATGCGACAGGCTGCATGTATAGGGATAGACAGCCCATCGTTACGGTGTAAGAAGCTCGTAAAAGACTAAATCAAATGCAGAATGCAGGAACTTCATTTAGTCTAATAGAAGTTGAGACATCTCTACTTTTCAAGGGGTTTCAAAATGGGCTTTTCAATAAAGCTTAGCTGCCTATACAGAAAGGCGAAACAAGTTGAAATCGGTGCTATATGACTAGAGTAAACAGAGAAAAAAAGCTGTTGTCTTCCCTTTTGCCATATAGGTAGGAAAACCCATAATGCACTGGGCATGTTGCCATCCAAGGATACTCACACCAGTCTGCTATGGATACACTGCAAAACAACTTGCTTTAAAGGTCCTGTTCTTAGCGATTTCATTTTTCAAACATTAGTTAGTATGTAATGTTGCTGTTAGAGCATAAATAATACCTGTGAAATTATAAAGCTTAAAGTTCAATGCCTAACGAGATATTTTATTTAACAGAAGTCCACTTTCAAAGCCTACTGCGAATGTCCGAGTTTGGACTACATCCCTCTACTTCCTTTTTTAATGATGTAATTAGAACAGTTTTTGACTAATCTCCGCCCACAGGAATACACAAAAAGGGGGCGTGGTCTTGTTGAGCTACCAGGAGAAGAGGAAGAGTATGGTTTATCGATAATTCGGGTTTTTTGAAACCATCAGGGTTCGGCGGTATTGTCGCGATACCAGCTCACTTTTTTTCTTATAAGTACAAAAGATATTCAAAATACTCTGCTGATTTTTTATACATCATTTGATCCTGTTAAGTGTCTGTATTTTTGTATACTCACAATAAAAATAAAGTGTTCTGCTTTTTTTCAAATAAAGAAAACTAAACATGATGTGCATTTTGCCTACTCTCTGTCAGTGAAGTCCATTCTGAAATGCATCTGAAAAGTGAATACGACACAGAGACGCAAGAGATTTCTCTTTATGAAGCTGAAAATTCTCTTCTTTTAAATGAAGTAATTTATATTAAAAACAACTATTCTAAGTTTATGTAATCTGTATGAAAAATAGAGATGTCAGTCAATTTCCTATCAAACCCAATTGTTCAATTTACACTACAGTTCTGTTTAAAGAGTAGACAAAGTACGATACAATTTTTAGTAATAAAAATGTTTTGTTAATAACCTTCAGTTGATCCAAAGTTCATATGGGAAGAGATACAAAAAAGTATAATCTGTAGGTTTTTTTTTTTTGTTTTTTTAAGAAAATGAGTAAATTTTTTCTGACAAATGAACCTGAATTTCTTGGTTCAGGTAACGCGGAGAACAATGAAACATTGTTTATTTATATACTACAAAACTATTACAATAAAAAGCAGTGTGAAAATCAGGCGAAGTTACTATAATATACCTTAATTCAATATCAATCTATGAATTGTAATTGCACACAACACTATGTTTACTTCGTTAATAATATAAAGAAAAATTATTTAGGCAAGAAGCAACCAATGTGGACAACAAATTGCCAAATGAATCAACTTGTTTATCAGAAATCTATTATCGGCTAAATCCATTCATTATAGTTATGAGGAAATAATCAGTTTGTGTGAAACCCTTAATTACAAGGCAAAACAGAGAGTCGAACAAACAGGCTATTAGCTCCTTCCTAATAGAGATTCAGCCTGGGTGGCCTTGTTATGTGAACAAAGATTTAAATCAATGAAAATAATCAGTTTACCGATTTTAGCTTTAGGAAATCACAGTTTTGTATGGCGGGTGTATTGTGGTGTATGTCTTAGCACTTACTTCTTTCTGTGAAAGCAAAGTCCTCATTTTTTCAAAAGAAGTGGACCTCTTACTTGAGCAATCACTCCTAGATGAGCCAGACAGGCTATTGATACAAACACTGGATAATATTTAAACGTCATAGATAAAAGCCATTTTGTCCTTGGAGTATGCTTTTTAGAAGCTTTCCAGTGAGGTTTTTCATTTTTGTTTACTGGCTGAAACACAAATGTATAATGTCACTATGCTGCCCTTAACGCTGATATTTCTGCCTTTATTCATTTTGTATTACTTTATGACTGCAGACAATGGTTTTTGTTGTTGTTTTTGTTGTTTTGGTTTTTTTTTTTCATTTTTCACTGATACTCGTTTTGTTCAATTTTCTTCTCATGCTTATTGTGATGAGTCATGAGGCAATTATTGGGCAGTTTTGGATACCATCAAAGCTGAATGGGTCTTAGAAGACATTTCCAGCCTAAGACTTATTAAAAGACCAACTTCATGTTTTATTCTTGCTCTTGAATATAGGAAAGCCAGTCACAGTAAGTGGACAAGAATACACAAAAGACAACACTGGAAAACAAACTGAGAAAAGCAACAACGTCTGATAGCAAGTCTACGCCAGCCTCTAGGCAAATTAACAGAGTTCATGGATTTGACTCCATGTTACAGGAAAAAGGTTTACGTTAATGCATTATGTTAGGCAAGTGCTCAGTTGCTGGCATGTTGATCGAAAATTAAGTGGTATAAACCCTCTGGTGCACAGGGACGAAACAGAGAAACCAACAAAATAAAAAGAAAGCCCAGTATACAAGGTAAGTCTTCTCATCTCAGGTGTCAAACAAAATAAATGTACTTAGTATTGTGCACAGGCTTTTAGGCCTACTGGCCATTGGAACTATCGGGAAATTCCCAGTGACCGACATGTCTGCTAAAACGAATTTTGTCAGCTAAACCGATTTTGGACACAATATAGCCTCTCATTGCCTACTTTTTTACTTTTTCAAACTTGGACTGAAAGAAAAGAATATAAATGTCTAAAAAGTGATAACGCATTACAGCTTAATTTTTCACGCAAACCCATCACATGTCTTTAGAAGACTTTAAATAGCCATGGACTACATTTACGATGTCCTTCTGGATTATGACAGCTCCTACATAACCACATACAGGTTTGGAATGGTTTGAAGATTCACATTGGATGAACTATTCCTGTATCTTTTTTGCCAAGATACAGCATGAAGAGTCAGCTAGAATCAGCAGGAAGTGCAAAGGAAAGGCAGAGATAGACAAAAGAAAAACACAAAGCAACTAACTATTAATTTAACAATGGGCAACTGCTAACGGCGTCGAATGGAAGATTGCCGGAATGGTTTAAAATATAACAAATGCAAGAAATGAGCTTTAAATAATCACTATTGTTGGCTCAGTTTTAGTAAACTAACCTTAATGTGGCACCCACTAGGACTGTGGCACAGCTCTGGTCTTACCATTGATCAGGACAGTCTGCCCTTGCCCAAAGTGTGATTTAGTGTGCTGACACCCCGTCGTGTGAAAACTACGCTGAGAAAGAGAAATCTATGGAGTGAATTATGTGCCAAAATTGAACAAACAAATCCAGAATTTTGCAAAAAAACTCAGACTGCTTTGCAAAGGAAAACTCAACTCGCAAACAAACAGAAAGCAATTTGCAAAAACAAAGGTCAATTTGAGCGAAAATGTAGTGGAGTAACCAATATTGTGTTTTACAAATATAAATAAATTATCCTTGATAATATTTCAGAAAATAAATAAAAACTATCCTACAAATTGCATTTAACCTTGTCTAGTGCATACAAATGCACATCTAATTGATGAAATCTCTCGGCTCGATTTTCTCACAAATGTGTCAAGCCAGATTTTCTCACAAATGCGTCCAGGCAGATTTTCTCACAAATGCAGATGAGTAACTTCCTCTTCTAAAACAGTAGATGCCGCTAAAATATGGGATTAATTTAGCGCTAGTCTCCCGGGAGAAGCACTGATTTGAAACGTGTTTGCCTTTGCCTACAGCTGAAGAAAAAATTACTGTCTTACACTTACTTTTTATTTTGGGGTGGTGATGGTGCAGTGGATAGGGCACATGCCTTTGGTGTGAGAGACCCGGGTTCGAATCCACTGTGAGACACCAATGTGTCCCTGAGCAAGACACTTAACCCCTAGTTACTCTCTCATCAGTGAAGTTACTTTATAACCACATCCTATCATTCCAGATACCAAGGGTATAGCTAACAAGCTGAATTAATTGGTTTACGGTGAAAAATTGGTTTTCTTCACGTGAACTCCGCAAAATTCAAAGTGACACCAAATCGAACTATGCAGGCACACACAAACACAACAAATTCCCCATATTGTCATGTCCCCTCCACCTTCACATCTTGTTGACTGGCGGGAGGACTATTATTTACACATGAGGGCCACATCTTTTCACTGGCATGTGAAAGTTAATTGGGTTGGAGAGATTGACAGTTCACGATAAAGCAAACACTACTCAACTTAATTGCTTTCTGACAGCCACGCAGAGTTTGCAGAAAGGAGAAATTGAATTTATGGATGAAGCCCGCGTCTGACCAATTGCAGACCGACCATTGACACCAATCGATCGGCTAGGGGGACGTGAATGAGCTGTCATTTCGTAAGCAATGATGGTAGATTGTGTCTCATACGTAATGGTACAGTAAGGAAATCAGGTTACTAGTTGACTAAGACGTGTCAACACTATTGACTTGGTCTATATTGTGGGCTTGTCCAAGCCCTACAGCACTAACCTAAATTCATGCCGAAATCAATGCTAATTAAACAGTGCAAAAGGCATGACTAATAAGTCAGTAGCTCCCATCACTGGTTGTGTAATGCCTCATTGTGAGGATAATCGACGTCTGTGTATGCTACTGTTGGTTCGAGCTTGAATATAATATCTTTGTGTCTAAGCAACTTTAAGGGCACAGTCAAAAACCAGTTTACAAGGTCTGCCATTGAGATTACAACTGCTGTCAGTCATATTGTTCATTTGTGGCATTCTCTACAGTTTAAAGGCAAACATGACGACATTTCTGAAATGTTTAAAACGTGATAACTGGTTTCTAGCTGGTTTAAACTGGACATTAGCTTGCTGACCAGCCACCATGTTCAAAATAATAATAATAAAAAAAGTTCACACATCTGTGTGTGTTTACCTTTAAGACCAGATTGTGCATCTGTGTGTAGTCACCATTAAGCCTGGCAAATGTGCTTGCATCATTTTGAGTGGTCTCTGCTTTTTATTCCATGTTTTTATCTGCTATTGACCTTATGCAGCCCCGCCCCTTTTCAGTGCTGCGCTCGTTGTCTTTTGCCTTCCGGTTCGTATTTTGAAAGTGATCTTGCATAGGTATGAATGAACTACTCGTAAAAAAATTCCCGGTCGACATTTGTTAAGACATCTGCTTTACAATGCTTATGATAAACATTACAATGCTCATGATAACTTTTGTTAACTCTATAATAAGTAAATCCACTTCACCAGCTAATTATTCCTCGACAGCGATGCCATAGAAATATACAGAGCGACCGCGAAATCGGAAGTTCAAAGACAATATTCTAAAGATGACGGCGCCCACGTTTCTCTGGTGCATAACGTCTATAGAGCCTGAGAAATTAAGATTTGAGTCGGCTTTGACAAATTTTGACAAATATTTCTGGAAACCCTAAGGTTTTGGGAGGGGGTTTTCAGAAAAGTTTTTTAGCAGGCGTTTTAGGCCTAAATGGGTTAAACTGGTTTGACTAGGTATATTGCTGGTTCAAGATGGTTTCCTAGTTTGCACTAGCTAATGACCAGCTTTAACCAACTTACTAATGACCATCAAAGACTAAGCTAATAAACAGTTTGTACCAACCAATGAGCATATTAGACTTAAGGCCTGTTCACACTAAGCACGATAACTATAAAGATAACGGTAAAGATAACTATATATGGATCCACACCAGACGACGATAACGTTATTTTTATTCTAAGCACGCACGCGCACGCTGCGGTTTCAGAGTGAGCGCGCGCGCGCGCAAATGACCTGCTGTTGCTGCTTTACGTTACAAACAAATATCAAAAGGAAAAACAGGCGCTTTTTGTTTTGGGTACACGATCAATATCCTTAAAAGACGAGAGGTGTTGTTAGCGCATCTAAACAGTGAATCTAGCATGTCTAGTGTAATATCTGGATTTAGCTGGCAAATTCAATGATGGGATAAAAACCTCACCTTGTAGCAATGTTGTCAATTGGCGCTGGATAGCCTACCTGAGGTAATTTTGTAACACTACGCTAAACTGCATAATCTTATTGTGAATACTTCTCACCGTTTATTCCCAGGATGCTTTCCATATATCTATCTTTTTTAACGCATCATTGAAAAGTGGGTTTGACTTGTCAAACAGTGGAGATTTTTTTGTACTTTGACGATTAACTTCTCTTCAATGTCATCTGCCATTTTAAATGCACGCTTCTGATTGGTTGTCAGTTTTTTACCGTTGGACAGCTGAAAAAAAATCTTTCTGAAAGTGATCCCAACGATATCGTTCCTCATATCTTTATCGTTATAGCTGTGGTGTGAACTCGTGCTTGGTGTGAACGGGCCTTTAGACCAACGGATGACTAACTCATGGTACGTTTACACGACAATAATATGCTTTAAACGGAAACTTTTTTCTTTGAGTTTTCCGCGAACAGACGACACCATTGTCAAAACGATTCCCATGTACACTAAAGATTTCCCCATTTACACGTTTTTAGTTGAAAATGGTGTTTGTGTAAACAGCCCCTTAGACCATCTAACAACTCACTTGGATCGGTTAATAACCAGTTTAGACTAGCCAATGAGCTGTTTGTACCAATTGATGATCATCTCAGACCTCATTTGGACAACTTGTACCTTCTAATGACTCTCTTGGACCAGAGAATGACTAGTTTAGATCAGCTAATGACTAGTTTGTACCATATAATGGGCATCTTACAGAAGAGCAAATTGTATTTTCTAATGACTCTCCTGGAATAGCTAATGACCATCTTAGGCCAGCTGATAAATAGACTAGCTTCTGTTTCCAGTAGGATTACCATACTACTTTGATACCATAGTATTCTTAAATGTACCTTTGGAGAGTACCATTACCTTCATCTAGTGACCATTTTGTAAATTAAGCATATAAACACATCCATAAACATAATGCATGCAACATGAACCCATGTCAAACAGAAAGAATAACTTACAAACATCCAAGTTTGTGTAACCAACCAGAAAAGACGTCACTAAATCAATTTTGCTAACCTGGTACTCATTTTGGCCAGAAAGTGCTGACTGCCAGTTCCACCTGGTGCCACTGTCGTCCACGTGAGCGGAGACATTCCATACGGGAATGCCAAGCGGCCCACGTTGACCCGCACATAAACCCGCAGCGCCCCGGGCTGTGGCCGTCTCTGCTGTACAGGAAGTAGCTGAACTGCACGCAGTGCGTGTCGTTTTCGCTTAGAGTCTGCAGCAGAAGCTGAGCCCTCTGCCCCGCTGCATGCTGGGAGGAGTTGACCATCATGTAGGAGCCTTGAGGAGGAAGACAACACAGCAAGAAAGAAGAATAAGCCAAATGTCAGAGCCATTACATACACACTCAAATATCAACTATTAAAGGAGGGGTTGACTGCCATTTCACTTTTTTCATTTTAAATAGTGTGTAATGTTGCTGTTGGTGCATGAACAGTATCTGCAAAGTTGCAGCGCTGACAGTTCAGTGTAAGCAGAGATATCATCTTTTAAAAATCAGGAAATATAATTGCCTACAAAAAACGACTCGATTGGGACTACAGCTGGGTTATGGTACATCACTAACCTACACATTTGCATCAACCCCTTCCTCAGAATATGCAGAAAATGGCATGCGCAATGCTTATATTTCTGAGGCACGTCGACTCGTCGAGATGTGTTGTTCACGCAGCTGTCAGGTCTTCTGTGTTCGGGCTTCCCATGGACGCTATTCTTCCTCAACAATGGATACAATTTATGTTTGATTATGTTCCTGAAAATGACGATCGTAATCTAGCGAGTTCAACACCGGATTCAACAAGAAACTGTTACTAAAACATGAAGCAGTTCCGACTTTAAAACAAGAGGCAGCAGTGATGGGCCACAATCTGTAAGTAGGCTAAGACTTCATCATTTTAAATGTATTTACATGTATAATTCAAGACGTGGCCTTGTGTTTTATTTTTTTCAAATGCCAGAGCTTTTATAGCCACTACTAGTTAGACTATGCTATTTTGTGTCTACGACAAACGCGTACAAACATAATGGACCTGAATTTTCTATAAGTACTAATGTTTTAAATGTATTTTTCATGTATATATGCTTTATGACGTTATTTTCGATTTTGATCAGAGAACGTAAACATGCCAATGCTGTTTGAGTATAACATTAGTAGCCAGTCAGTTGCTATTGTTGCCAGTCAGATGCTATTGTGTAAAACAATCGTGTATAAAGTAAAAAAATGTTGCAAATTATCATTCAGAAACGTTTAGTAAGAGCCGTGTGTGGTGAGGTTCTGTTTGACTCTCTTCATCGCGGCTTTCTCGGTCTGATTCTGCCTGAAACTGATACTGCAGTTCGACACATATTTACATCTGGACCGGAGCTCATGACGTGCCCGTAAAGGTAATGGGTGTTAATCTTCCGGACTACGTGTGCGACAGTTTAGCCAATCACAACACACCGGGCCAAACTGACCAATCTGAGCTCACGACGTGTTTTGAGTTTGTGAAGTTTATGAAAAATAAGACTTTAAAAAAAGAAAAACCACGAATACATGTTATATTGCACCCCATAAATACAATCATGCAAAGAAAAAAAGCAGTCAACCCCCCTTTAAAAGATATAGTCCTAAATTGAAAATGGTTCCACACACAAAGCCATCATATCATTTCACAAGGCATGGAATATAGCGAACGGGTCATACGAACCTGTTTTATGATACATTTGTGTTGCTTTTTATGCTATGTGGAGGTTAACATCCAATGCATGCTCTCGTAATATGGGAAACAATGCTTCTTTCATGTTCAAGAAAGACAGAAAAAAAGTCTTACAGGGTTTGGACTGACATGAGAGAAAGTAAATTATGATTTTATTTTCACCTATTTGTTTAGCATAGTCACTTTGTGTTTCGGTCATAGAATATAGTATAAAACAGAAATCTGAAAGCAAGAACATTAAATATTTTCTCTGAATAAGAAAACATTTCATATCTTTGTGTGGCAACACACATTTGTGGAGAGCTTTAGTGCATATTAGAGTGTGCCCGCTTAAAGACACAGGCACATATACACTAAGCTCAGAGAGAATAAAAGAAATTGAGGGGAAATAAACATCCAGCTTCTCTGCGGAGCATATCTGCCGTATTACAGCCTACTCAGAAACTTCTGTGTAGTTTTCCCATCCTGACTTTTCAAAAGCTCTTGTTTGTCTATTTGTCTCTTTCCGCAGACTATCTCTCCCTTCAGTGAGTTCACAAAGGATGACAATTTTGGCATTACTCTCTCAATACAGAGCACACACACAGAGAGAGAGACAACACACAGCACAGAATACTAAAATGTCTTTCATGCTCTTTTTAGCCTCGAGGCTCTCTGCGGAGTGTGACAAATGCAAAATTTCTCTGTACAAAGACAAAAATTTGTGAGGTGTTGGTATAGCAACAGGCACAAATACTCAAAACAGGCATATACATACTGTATGTGACTCTTCAATTAGGGGAACTTTTCTGTTCCCTGGATTTAAAGAAAATAATATTAAGATATTCTAAAATACATATACATATTCTAATGAAAATAAACATTTTTTAACAATCATTTCTAGCTTTCAATGATATATATTTTTGTTAACAAACAGTTTATTAAGATATAAGATATATTTTTTGAAAGAAATGTACACTTTTATGCAGCAACTGATCCATTCTGCCTTTATAATATTACGAAAGACTTTTATTTTAAATGAATGTTGTTTTCTTGATACTTTATCAAATAATCCAAAAAAAAAAAATAATAATAATAAACAATATGTTTCCACTAAAATATCAAGCAGCACAACTTTTTTCAACTTGAATAAATAATAATAATTTCTGAAAGTGACACTGAAGACTGGAGTCATGGCTGCTAAAAAGACAGCTTGAAAAAAAAAAAAAAATATTATTATTATTTAAAGTTGCCATATTTTGATTATTATTTTAAGTTGCCATAATATTTCACAATATTACAGTATACTTTCATCAAATAAATGAAGCCTTGATGAGCATCGAAACAAATTCTTAGACCTCAAACTTTTAAATGGTAGTGTAAACAGTTTACTAATTATTTATTATATTTTTTACACAATACCAATATTCCTGTCATTACCATCACACCAGACATTTGAATATTACAGAAATGAGATAAGTGAGCATTTTTTAATAGAATGATTGAAGAGTAGCTGCAAGTTCAAAATTATTTTGAACAATATTTCTCAGACATTTCGCCAAAACATGAAAAATATCATTAAGCATTATACAAAATATTAAAAAACAAAATCCACACCATCAAATACATGAACATATACATGTATGTCTATTTTAGGATCAAAAAAGTCCATTATAAGAACATGTAATGTTAAAAGGTTTAACAAAGTTTACAGTTACTCAAGATTTGATATAGTCAAACATCCTTAATTGAGAACAATCTCACATGCAAGTACATAAAACAACATTCAACCTGCTTGTTATTAATCAGAGGACAGTGGACATTGGGGTTAAGATGTCCAGTTGCAAATTCAGGCTGAGTGAATGATTACACATGAACCATTCAGTATACATACGCAAGAGAAAGAACCTTCTAACCACCGTTTTCTGACCTCCCTTAATCAGACATGCCACCCTTCAAGTGTTCGCCTGCTTACCGAACAAAATGCCCCTGCGTCTAGAAGACAACAGTCACTCCATCCCAAGGTCATTGTGTTGATTCACAAGAAAAATGAGACCAGACTGTCCTTGTTATCAAAGGAGTTTTATATGGTCTGAAAGAGCAAAGAAACCTTGATTAAAAGAAAACTTAATTTTCCTAAGCTGAAGGTTAACTAGCAAAAGGAGAATTACAGGACTTTACAGTCAAGTTGAAATGACAGGTAGAAATCGGGCATTGTGTTGGGGACGCTTCATCTATCAAGTACTGAAATTAGCAGCTTATTAAATATATAGGCCGCAAAGAGTATTTGAACGTAAGCCTCACATAAAAATGTATGAATGTCACTGTATTAAATTAAACATCAAATCAGATGGCATTTATTTTAAATGAGCACATATTTTCAAGAAGAATTTACCACAAAATGTTCAAGTCTGAAAATCACACATACACACACTTTCAAAAAACCCACAAAAAAGGATCATAACTAATAACTAATGGCTCTGGGGATTAGGCGCTCTCCAAAGCACCTAGGACATCCCTTGATTTATGTATGTCTGGGTGTACATGTGTGTGAAAAGCCCTGTTCTCTCAAGGCATTCTGGTTAATTAGATTTTCTCAAGGCTTCTTCATATTGCACTCTAGAGACATCTAGAGCACATCACAAGGAAGAAACGAAGGATGGAAAGGAGGAAACACCTCTAAAATCTACAGATAAAGAGTGATTTAGCTGTATTAAACTTGTACCTCAACCCACAGAGGAGCTGTTGAGTCACTGTAAGCAAGGAATTATGACATTCACGAGGTACTGTTGATTTTCTCAAGCCCATAAAGGTAAAGCTGATGACTTTGATGAAATGACTAATTAAAGCTCTCAATACTGATGTAGCTAAATTGCTGGCAGATTAATAAATCAGATGGACAGATATATTGACAAATTGATATATTAAGGATGTACAATAATTCAAATAGCAAAAAGGATATAAAGCCCAACATGCACACATATATACTGTAAAGTCCAACACTAGAAGAAAATATTATTAGAGCTTTTTTTTTTTAGTGTAGTATAGCATCTTTTATTAGTGCTGGGCAACGATTAATCGCAAATCGAAAATAAAATTTTGTGTTTACATAATGTGTGTGTGTACAATTATTTTACAAATAAAGACACATGCATGTGTATATTTAAGAAAAATTGTTATTTATTTAAAATGATGTTTAAATATATACAGCATACATGCATTTATTTCATAAACATATGCATATGTGCATTTATACATACAAAATTATACACAGTGACAGTGTACACACATATATTATGTAAAAACAAATGTTTATATTGGATGCGATTAATCTCAATCTAGATCGTTGTCACTTCTTTTTATATGCTATCGTTGTATTGTGAGTGTAAATATTTTGACAGCTGGTATTACCAGCCCGTTTCTGATTCCAAAGCGCCATATACCACGCTTTGCAAAAGCGTAAATATTCAACGCACATGGCACCCTTTAACGCCAAATGAGACGTAAAAATGAATCGGGCAGAAGGCGCCTCCTAGTGGTCTAACCCTACCCCTACCCCATACCTGAACTTAACTCTAACTCTAACTCTAGACTTGGTCCATGTGCGCTAAAGGTGCCATGTGTGTTGGATATTTACGCTTTTGCAAAAGTGTCAAAAATATGGCAGCTAAAATGATGGATGAGAATGCGTTGGTATTACATATTCAAGAGTGAAGGACGTTAGACGCTAGAAGTCTAATAATAATTTCTAAATGTATAAATTGTTATGAAATTCATCTGTAAAATAAAGCCTGTGGTCAACATAACTTGACGATTTATTTGACGTTTTGTTCTACAACGTACATGGCAGTGCACACACTTCTCAACCCTGTTGTTTGTCTTTATAGGCAAGCCATTAAGAACAAGTTCTTATCTACAATGGCGGCCTGACAAGTGGAATAACCAGCCTGATTTCACGGAAATATCTTGAACAGGTGGCTAATTCGTACGATTCATACAACCTCACTCGTACGAATTACTACGATTTTGCTAAATCGTACATATTTTATGAATTGGCCAATTCGTATGACTTCGCACGAATGATCTACCCCTTACCCCTAAACCTACCCATCACGTGGGTTTAGACAAATCGACAAATTCGTATGAGCTGAGGTCGTACGAATTAGCCACTTTTTAATCATTCGTCGAATTCGTACGCATTGGTCGTGAGATAGGGTAGGAATAACCACTTGAGGGAAAGGAAATGAGGCTAAAAATAAATACAGTACATTAGAAATACATACAGGTTAACAATTACATGAAATACAATTTAAAACACAAAATGATTATGTGGAGAAGCAACTGCATGTGTCCATGAACAAGGATGATATAATAGTTTTAGGATGACATTTTAAGTTATCTAGTTTGAGAATATTTGCAGAGCTTTCCAGTCACGAGTGGCAGCAGATTGAAAAGAAGCAAGACCAAATGCAGAGTTGGATTTGGGATATACATAATTAAAGATGAAATGAGAACCGGTGTTTTATGTGACAGTCTGTGTTTTATATGACAGGTTACCCAAGTAAGGAATCTAGCGCGCCGAGAAGGGTCTTATAAATGAAAGTGAACCAGTGAATTTTGCGGCGATTGTGAGAGAGGGCCAGTTGACAGATGAATATAAAGGAGAATGTATGGCAAACCTGATAGCTGAATGGTAAAGAGTGTCAAGAGTTGATAGAGTGGACTTGCAAGCAACCCTATAGTGTCTCCATAGTCTAACATCGGTAGAATCGTAATTTGAATAAGAGTAAGTGGTGAAGGACAAGCGGTTTTAGTAAAGGAAACCAAGCTTGGCCTTCACCTTAGATTGCAGCTTCTAATATGTGGATGGAGAAAAAGAGTGAAGTTTCCAACCAGATGACAACGTATTCATATGCGAGTATGCAAGCCCCCTTGCAAGTGGTGATTTTAAGGGCTGGAGGAGGCTGCACTACCTCCACATGGTTTTTGTTGTGAAGGTTTTAAGTGTGTTTGAGTTGTCTCAAGGATTGCAGTCAGTCTGGAAAAGCTCTCTGGCAAGGTAGCTCTGAACAGCATCAGGGGCGAACCCGTGGCATAAAGGACTGTATCATCAGCATACAAGTGAATGAGTGAATTACCAACTGCCTGGGAATGTTATCAAATATCAATATAAATTGAGAAAGTGTAGGGCCAAGGATGGAGCCTTGGGGACACCCTGGTTACTGGTAGAGAATGGAAAAAAGTTTCAAATCTTACACGCTGGAACTCGTGAGAAAGATCATTTGAGAACCAAACCAGTGAGCGATCAGTTACACAAATGCTGCCAAGTCTGTAGATAAGCGTGTTGTTGTCAATCTGAGTCAAAAGCGTTTGCAATGTCAATAAATATTGGAGTGCAGTGTTGTTTGATATTTAATGGGGATGTAATGTCATTGAGCACTTTAGTGGTAGCTGTAACACAACCATACCCTGATTGGAAGCCAGACTGTGCCCTGGATGATGATACCATTCACATTAACGATGATTGTACCAGTTGTTTATTAACAAGTTTCGACTAGCCTGATCCTGAGTCACTTTCTCATTTTAGGAGCAACCGAAACAGACATGTAACATGAATACATCCAGAGACCAATGATGTGAATATATTGAGAGATGCACTGATTTGACAGAGACAGAGCCAGTACAAGCCAAACATATGTATTCACATTGCTTTACTCAGAGTACAACCAACATATTCAGAAACAAGCTTCCACTACGAGAAACACAGTGGAAAACATATGATCAACATCCGAGAGCACACTCCAGAGCTCTTCGCAAGGAGGTGCCTGATTGAATTACAACAGCGAGAGTCTGTGCTTCTGTCGATATATCATATTTGAGTCTGAACCCAAACGACAGAAGCCGACCATATATCTCTCAGCCAGAGGCTCCAGAACCCACCTGAGTACTGCTAGCGCCCTGTCCCTCTCTTCTCACAGGTGGGAGCTGGGGCAAGCACAATATATTGGTGCTGACATCTCTGCATGAGATCAGATATCCAGTCTTTCAGAGCCAGCCTAAACCTCAGCTAGCCAAGCATGGGCCTGCTGCAGATTTCACCCCGAGGACTAAAATGTTGATTATTCAGTATTTCATTTCCCTTAAAAGTCCGTGAGCATCTATAAGGAATTGTTTCAGGATATATCACAAGCTTTATCTGACAGTGGGCATTTCAGAAAATTATTCTCGGCTTGTCCCTCAGTTTGTAAAAAACAACAAAAATATCCAAGGCACTGAACAAGTGGTACCAGAGGCATAAAGAAGAAATGTGAAGCTAGTGTTTTGGCTCTGCCATTTGAAAATGGTGTCACACACAGGCAAAACATGTACTGTAATAATAAATAAAGTAATAATAAAAAGCATGATCTTACATGTTTGTTGTTTCCAAAAAAATCTGTCAGACTTTTAAATTACTGTCAAGCCTCTAACCTCCATGGTTTCATTTGAGATTTTATAACTGCGTGCAACACGGTGATTCATTAGTTTAGTGAAAACACATATAATTTTAAACCTGTACATTTTTAGAGAACTTTGTTCTGAAGAAACTTCGATAACAACAGGTCATACAAATGCCTTATATGATTAGGTTTTTGTCTGTCCTCGACTTCTGAGTCTATCACTGTTGCTGAGTTAATTCGTCCAAAAACTCGATTCTGTTATTTTGACGTTGAAATAAAAAGGTGTTCAACCGAGGTTGAACACACAAGAAAGCTCATTCGAGCTGAGATGATTTGATTTCTAAAATGATTACTGTTAGAAAATGTTGAGTGTGTTTGTAATTAAGTAAGCTGATTCGGTGCTTTATCCCTTGAAAAGAAAACGTTTCTGGTGATTGTTCAAAGGTTAATTGGGTTACAAAGCTACTACTCAAGAGCAGTCAATAAAATTCTCTTGTAAAGACGATTTCACGGATCACAGTAATTTGCGCATTCATAAAACATGTCCACTGTGTTTCAACTAAGTCTAGGGAAACATAAGCAGTAATGAATCAAAGCACCTCATTGTATCAGAGATAGGCATCATATATCATTCCATGCATTAGAGATCATACATATTCAATGATATCCTTGAAAATGACCCAAAGTTTTATTACCTAGCATGACTCCAGGTTAGCAATTATTCTGTGTAACCGAGTCACCCTAATCACTGTCAGTCAGCGTCAAGTCTAAGAGAGCCTTGTCTTCTTTCTCTGTTATGAACGATGTGAACTTCTAACCTTCAATGTCTATTTTTCTCCTTCAGCCTTTTTCTTTTTTTGCAAAATGCATTGTGTGAATTCCATTAAGCACTGGAATGATGAAAGATTCAATGTCTAGACATAACAAACAATACACACGGCAAAGGCAAAATATTTAAAACGAACCAAGACTGAACAACCACTGTTCCAAAACAAAAACTAGTGTACTTTCAGGGCATTTTTGATATGAATTTACCAGGAAGAGCAAAGACCCTCCTGGCTGAACCGTTCAATAAGGTCAGACGCCCCTCTTGCCATTTTGATATTTACACTGAAAGCTGTCACAGGTTAACCTTCTGACTACTCACCTCATCATGAAGCCACCGTCACACACCGCACAGACATACTGTTCACATGAACTGAGAAATATCAAACATAAGGTGACCTTTGGTGAATTATGCCTCGAAGGCTGGTGAAATCTGATAAAGTCCCATCCATTCGCTGCTAACCCTTCCCAAGGGCGCAGGAACATACATAACGAGATTTGAAGTGATTGAGCCCATCGTCATTCAAACGGTGCAGCGCAGGAAAACAGCCACTCGCCAGCTAACAGAGATGCTATCTCGGAGAAAACAGGAGAGAGAGCGAGTCAAGAAAGGACCAAGGACAGCATTGAGGTGGACAAGAGAAAGGCTGAAAGATGCAATCACAAAAAAGTTAGAGGACTCGAAAGTTGAGGCCTGAAACAGTCAGAACAGGAAGCGAGGGCAGATAAAGGAAGAATGGAAAACAAGAAGATTATTAGAAACAGAAAAGAAGAGATATGAAGTCAGAGATGCAGGGACAGAACTGGGGTAATGGCACTTGCCACTTTGCATGAATAAGGTAGAGCATAGTCTGTGAAGAAGAGATTCTTTAATCTTTAAAAGACGTGTTACCCCAGGAGGTCAAACTAAATTTAATATGAGATCTTTTATTGTCTATTCATTTTATATCAGGTCAGGTTCAACCCAGTTAATTTGCAACTTAAAACTTAGAAATTAAATGAAATGGAGTAAGGGCTAGCTAGTTAAACCAAAAGTTTGATTGTAGTTACAAAAAAAAAAGTTATTGCTAAATCATTTTAGCAATAACTTGGGTAACAGGTTTAAATGGTTGAGTTTGACTGAATGAAGTCAACACAATACTTTGTCCAAAACAAAAATCACATTAATTTCTGTATGGATAGAGACACATATTTAATGTGCTTCAAACTAGCTTTTTCAGGCTATGCTAATTTTCGTGTTTATATATTAGTTTGTCTATTACTAATAGGTATCACAACAAAAGCAGCATGGGGTTTGTGCATTTAATGACTTTTACAAAGTCATGGAAACACCAAAGTGCATCATATTCACAGAGATTCAGAACTGTCCATTTTATTCCCTGTTCCTCAGAACTTTTAAGAGCATTTTTTCCCTCCATTTGACCCCTATCAGCTGGGCTTTGTTCGCCTCTGACATCAAGAGGCTTCAAAGGCGTGTTTGAGAGAATGAAAAGAGGTGAAGGGGTGCAGGGCTGAATAGTTGAATCAATACAATAGGTCTAGCCTGGTAATACCAAACTCTGCTACTTCGCTTTGCTTCGTAGAGAGAGTCTGGCATGGCATAATTGAAAAGTGTTTTCTTTCTTGTGGGGGTGTTTGGTGGGGGTGGGGCGCTTGTCTGAAGTATTAAATCATTGGTTACCCGTAAGCCAATCACATGACGTTTGGTTATGGCGTGTGTTATTCGCCCAGTCAGCCGCATCAAACTTCCACTGTAAACACATGTATGATGAAATGATGAAAATGAAACAAATCGAGCTAAATACCAGAGTCAACATGGCTGACCAAGTTTTACTGCCTCTTTAACCTGATCCTCCATGAGTGCAACCAAGGGGTACACAATCACAACTATCGCCTTGCCAGCCTTTGGCCTGCCCAGTTTCCACGACATCACCTCCATTCGAAAATATTTACAAACACTCTTCTTATTCGGCCTTCAGTTTGGAAATGCCAGGAATATTCTCCACAACAGAGCGAACTGCATCCCATGTCTCCACATCCGTGGCGCGTTTTTGAATTTCCCCAATCTTAAAGGAATAGTTCACCCAAAAATGAAAATTAAGTCATTAATTACTCACCCCCATGCTGTACCAACCCCGTGAGACCTTTGTTCATCTTTGGAACACAAATGAAGATGTTTTGATTAAATTTGAGAGGGTGATCACTGCTACATAGTCTGCCTAAGGGATCGAAACTTGACGGCCAAGAAAGTCAATGAAGAAAATATTTTAATATTCCATGTGACTACAGTGGCTCAAGTATAAGTTTATCAAGTGACGCAAATAGTTTTTGTGCGAAAAAACAAACAAAAATAATGACTTTATTCAACTATTCATTTTCTTCCTTGTAGGCCTGAGACGAGAGTTCAGGAGATTTCCACGACGCATGCGCGAGAACTTAAGTAGTTGAAGGAGATCGCAATTCTCGCGCATGCGTTGTGGCCTCAGGCCTACAAGAAGAAAGTTGAGTAGTCGAATAAAGTTATTTTGTTTGTTTGTCACACAAAGAGAATTCTCGCCGCTCGATAAACTGTTGTCACATGGAATATTTAAACATTTTTCTTCATTGACTTTCTAGGCCGTTAAGTTTCAATCCCTTGGGTGCCTATGTGGTAGTGATACAGCTCTCAAATTGAATCAAAAAACATCTTCATTTGTGTTCCCGAAGACGAACGAAGGTCTACGGGGTTGGTACAGCATGGGGTGAGTAATTTAATAACTTAATTTTCATTTTTGGGTAGACGCAACCCTTTAAACTTGGTGCTTAGCGTCTCCGTCACAGCTCTCAGCCCGCCTTCTGTTCGTTGATTGGCCGACGGTTTTAGGCTGGAGGAAAACTGAGAGACATGTCGAATGTCTCAGACTGAGTACAGAAACTAACTGAAATAGAGTTGAAGAGGAAGAGGAGACTACAATAGGTCCTCTTCCCACTTCAATTTTAGAAGTAGTCGTGCTCACATCTTGCTACCTTAAAGTGTTTTAGCTCCTCCTCCTCTTATAGCCTCAATTCTTCCCATGTCTTTCAGCCTTTCTCAAAAGGTCAGCTGAAATTTAAGGCATTCTGCCTTGGCTTTCGTCTTTCACAATCACATTCAATTGGGGATGCTTTTTGATGGTGGACAGCAAAAGAAGACAAGGTTATGCTGTCTTTCATTGCGCCCCTTGCGTCAACTTATGACAGAACAAAATAGAGTGAAACAGGTAAACCATCTAATCAAAGTATATTTTTTGACTTACAACCCCAACAGAGACAAAAGGTTTTCTTTTAAGTTTCTACAATACCCAAACCTTTCTACTGTATTTTTGAATAAATGCAGAAAAAGATTCAACTTGCAAATATGCAAAAGCACTGAAATCCTTCATCATTCATATTCTGTTTCTGTAGAAAATCATGATGGTAAAGTCTCATGTCATTTCCATGCGGCTGACATTCGCTGATGTCTTTCCCCTAAAGACACAATTACTATGCAAGAGTATGTGCTGGAATTAACACACACAAATGAATATTTCATCTCAAATGAATATTTTAAACCCTGTTGTGTAGTCACATTCCTTCATCATTTCAAACATGTTTTTGAAATGACAAACAGTGCATTAAAAAATACAACACATTAAAAAACCAGTAGAGAATATCACTCTTAATAGTAGTTAGAGCACTTGAAAACTATGACAGCATAAAGCAGAGCACTCAACACTATACAACAGGCCATTATTTTTAGTAGGGGAGTAACAATACATCAATATGGGTCAATTTATTAAACAATGCGATGTATTGACACACATTAGGTTCCTTTGATTTTGACACTCTTCCACATCTTCACACAATGCATTAGCGCCAATGTAACCGTTTATACACAGAATTCCAATTTGTCATGTACATCAAAATTTATTAGTGATTATAATGCAAGGAACCCCACTAATATGCTCCATCATAAATTTCATTAAATGACACCTTTTTGTCATCAAATTAAACGTCCCATTAGTTGAGTGGGAAAAAATTTAATTAGCATTCATTAATTGGCCAAGTTTTCATATTGAAATGCAATTACCGCAGGTCCTCTTAATGTAGTGGTACACTGA